>NMRA01000467.1:320509-344795 GCA_002633005.1 Phoronis australis
AAAAAATGCTGTTTGATTCTGTTGGCTTCTGTCGGATCGGGCATATTGATGTATTGTGGTTTCAGTGATGCGATCGCCTCGCTTACCCTCCGCACAATCCTGCAGACAGATGCCACACTAATGCCGCTCAGGTCGCCCGCCACGCGTTGATAGCTGCCGGTTGCATAGAATCGCAAACAGGTAAGCACCTGTAGCTCTGGCGTAATACTCTGGTTTCTCAGGGTTAGAGGTGCTAACTGGTTTCTGACCAGTCTTATGACGTCTCTCATTGTCTGTTTTGTCATTCGGAACCGCTTTTTGAAATCTGTCTCGTCGTAAAATTCAAAATAGTTTACTCTCGCTCTGAAATTGCGTCGGCGACGCACGCCGCGACGTCTTTCACCTGCTCGATAGAGCACATGTATATCTCGCAAGTCTGAGTCAGCCATCTTTAAAAGTGTTAAACCTGGGTATGACCAAGTCTAAAGTTAATCCTGGTTTATGATCTTAATACAGGTCTAAGTAATATATACCTCGTTGGTGAAATGAAAACTGACTTAGACCAGGTCTAAACTGGAGTTAAACCAGGTTTTACAAGACCACTGGTCTAAAAGTTAAACCACCTTTATGAAATGCAGATTATCTTTAAACCTGGTCTAAGCCCAGTTTAAACCAGGTTTAACTTTAAACCACCTTTATGAAATCGGCTGCTTAAGTCATTGTGTTTTTTTTATTTTGAAGTATCAAAGTCCAAACGCCAGCAGCAAACCTGTATCTACAGCAATTTGGCAGTGCTCAAGAAAACAGACAAGGTTTTAGCATGTCTTTTTATCCGTTTCATCAAAATTTCCTCAAAGGGGCGATGGCTGTTATATTCGTGCCACTGCCGCCCAGAGATGAGAGTAAGCACGCCTTACAACACTGACCTTCATATTCACCACCAGAGCAGAGCACAATGAGTTTGTGGTTGGAAAAGACCCTCTGTGCACTCTGAACGTATTGTTTTGTTTGATCTTTGGTCTGTGTGAATCGAGTGCCACAGGTAAGCTGAACGCGGAGATCATGTAAACAGACAAGCAGTAGGCTTTCCACAAGGCTAAGCGCTAATTACTGGGGAGGAGCACGTACCCTCCCGTCCCCCGCTTCTTACGTTCGTGTTTAGTCAGGGCCGCCTCCCCCAGCTTCATGAGTAGGGAGCGTTCGCCCCCCTTCCCCGCCTCTTACGCCTGTGTTTGCCTGGTCTTGATTTTTTTAAAACACAAAAATCGCGAATTAAAATTCGCGATTTTTGTGTCTACGGAATGCAGGCCATCATCCCTTAGCCGTGGACAACGGCCGCTTCCAATATGCTATAAAAAGCATTTTCGCGCAGTATACTGGCGTGTTGCCAAAACGTTATGCATACAGACACAAACAAATTAAATATTGGTGCAAATTTTGAGTGCTATTTCCCTTGTGGAGAACGCTGTGTAGAACAAGACATTTATCAATTTTTAATTTTATATTGAGGACAACGAGTGCTTCTTTGATCTTTGTGCGTCTGGCTTATTTCGATTGATGTGAGCAGTAGTTGACCTTACTGATAAATCAATTTTTAATGTTGTTTATTTTCTTTTCATTTGAAAACAATACTTCTGGAAAATTATCTGTGTGTTTAACCGGTCGACGTTACGTTATTTTACGCTATTCGCTTTTGTCGTCGCCAACGTATTTAGACGGGGCCAAGAACACTCGATTTATTTAGCAGAATGAATTGGGCTAAGGTAGTCGCACAGTTCGAGACGGTGTCGCTTCTGTTAGTATTGGGTCTAAGCTGGACGGAGTCAGCTCGTTTCGTCAGAAATAAAATATTTGGCGAATTACCACCCATTGCGATCGGTCACGTCTACGCGCGCTCACTCTCTGAGTGCGGTATCTTGTGTGGTATGAGAGTTGGTTGCGAGGCATTTGGTTTTGGTAAAGACGCCTTACTCTGCACGTTTTATGTCAATACTTGTGGGAACCTCGAAGAAGACCTGAGCCTTGAAACAATTCAGGTAACAAACGAGGATGCATCCTGTCGTGTGTTATCCCATCGTTTTAACTAACTGATATACTTTAAAGTGGTTATAAGCCCGCGTTCTGACAAAGAAATTTTAAACTTTTGATAACTCACTTACCTGTATGAAACTGATCTCAACTTGTTTCAAATCACTTGAGAAGTGTTGGCAGGGCTTGGAAAAAACAGCATTGATATGGTTCAGACCATGCTCGGCGCACAAAACGATCCGCTGAGACAAAAAAAACTGAGCTTTGTCTCATTCATTAACCAATTGTCAGTTCTCTACAGGCCTAGATATCGCCTTTAATTTGACTAAGAACCAGTCTGAGGCCTATTTCTTATAGATAAATGGTCAAAATTCAAAGTTACTGAAAGTTACTCTGTGTGACGGAACGCGTGTTAATGGCCGCTTTCAGGGTTGGCAAGCTTGCGAAACATCTTTAGGGCTCTCCTCATGCCACTGCTATTTATTTGTTAAGTATTTTTTATTACAAATGCTCAGATATTTTAAAATACTTATTTGTAATCCATCAAATAATATTTTCAAAATCCATGCTACTTACAGGAACATAAGCTGGGTGCTAAAATAATACATAGCATTTGTTTTTTCTCACCCGTTGTGATTTTCTCAAAAACTGCTCCAACTTCCGCAGATGTGTAATTTTTACACAGAACTTTACGAAATTATTTTTCTTCCCTTTAGGTACAAAAGGTGTTTTGACATTCTCTTTTGGTTTGAGAAAACGGCTGTCAAAAATGGAGATTAACAAGGGTTTTTACAATATTATGTTTTTATTCATTCTTTTTTAAAAGTCTGCTAGCTGATTTGTCTGACTAAAACACCTTTCAAAAACCCAGTTCATGAAATGAATAAAAAATTGCAAGTTTCGCACGTGCAGAAATTTTCTTGTATGGAAATAACACCTGACTGGTATTGGAGTGTACGCGATACGTATGCGTAACCACCACCGTCTATACATGTACAGGTACTGCATTAAAGTTGAAACGGTTTTCGGCCACTGCCGTTATTTTGCTAAAATATTTCAACGTTTTTTTTGTTTTAGAAAAAACGGATATGGCAAAGCACCGAATCAGGTAAATACCTCTTTTGATAATTTGCCACTTGCATGTTCGCTTTTTATTTAATGCCATTTTTATAAGCATGTATCGAACACAGAGGAACGAAAATAACGCATCACCTGGTAATGTCCAGTAATCGTCGCCTTCAAACCGAAATTCGTACTTGCACTACATAATAATGTACATTATATTACACTAGACATGGTTGCAATGCATCAACAATATTTGAAACTTTTTGTCACATAAAATGTCTCTTTCAAAAACTCCCACCCAGAAGTGCCTTCCGGAACATCTCAAAAGCCCGCTATGCTTAAAACCTTGTTCGATTAAAGTAATCAATTTTAAAATGAATTACCTCTCTGCTTGTTGCACAATTGCAGTTATCTCATCATACGTCACATCTGCATTCTTTAGAGAGGTTCAAATTTGACAAAAGTAGTGGAAAAATCTTTTTATAGGAAATTTTAAAAATTTTAATGTGATAATTTGGGCTTTCATCCAAAACTGTAAAATACTGACAGGGAGATGTGCAAGTTTCTTAAATATCATTTCGTTTTTGTTTTGCGCAACTTCTGAATTCGTTCTTAAAATCTTAAATGTCCTATTTTTGATAACCACTCTTGCAAAACTGGAATATTTCAAAAACAACAGTGTTTTGTAGAACAATGCGTAAGGCACATTATCTGAAATTTTTATATCAATCCTATTCGCCACTTGTGAGACATGTCGTTCGAAACAATGAGCTAATTTAGCTCATTTTTCCGAAGTTAGACAAATTTGGAACTTCTTAGGGTCCTACATAACTTTTAATTAAACAGTTTGTCTCACGAAACTCTCACTCTCATTCAACCTCAGCATTACCGCCGAGTATTTTTCTTGAAGCACTTATTCAGCCACACTCACGGACAATATAAACAAGTAGTAAAGTTGAACTGAGATGACTTAAAACAATAAGTTATTATTATTATTATTATTTGGTTTCCCAGTCACTTACATTCACACACATTGTCAGTCTTCTGCAAACAGAAGAACCACAGGGGTTCATCGACTGTTGAATACCTGAAATTGGCCATTTCATTTGAAAATATATTTCTCAATTATTATAAGACCTCCTCAAGGGAGGACGAGGTAGAATACAATGAATGACTGACAATAGACAAGTTTAAATTAAATTAAAATGCTCTGGTCAGGAGTCTTAAAAGACCAAACTCAGATGACGCCGGATTACAGGTATTATTACAGCGAAGAAGTCTGAGTGAGCCCATAATACCGTTACTACACTCACCACCTACTTTAGTTGTTCAGAATCGTCAAGAGAGCCTAGATCTTACTTTAATTGACTGTGTACCTGCAGCAGAGCTGGTGAAGAACTGGAGAGTTGAGCCCGTGTCATCTCTTTCGGATCACAGATACATCAGATTTCATGTGACAATTTCTCCTACGCCTTTCTACACTGAGTACAGGGATATCAAGAAGGCTGATTGGCCCATCTGCAATGAAAAATGTTCCAACTCACTTGGACAGTGGAGCTCTCAACACTTTGACTGATGTTGATTCACTGGCAAATAATATCGCAACTGTACCGACGAATGCCATCAATTTTGCCTGTCCGATTAGGATAGTGAGACTTACTAGTAAACCTAATCGCCAGATATGGTTGACCAAAGAGCTTGCATCTCTTCAAAAGAACGCAAGAAAAGCTAATAGGATTTCCCAGAGAGCAGACACTGAAAAGGACTGGAACGCCTACCGTCAGGTAAACAGAACCTTCAAGTCTGCTACACGTAGGGCAAAAAGGAGCTTGTGGAGAAATTTTTGACAGCAATTTTCAAGTTTATCAGCAATGGCAAAACTTATTCAGATTCTGAAGAAGGTCAAGACTGCTCAGTTGGAGACTGTCCAACGAAAAGACGGCTCATACACCAGTTCACCTGGTGAAACTCTCAGGGTCATGTTGGATAAACACTATCATTCGATTTCATAAAGTCGGTTTAACAAAACCAGGTTTAAGACTTAAACCTGGTCTTCCTAAACCTGGTCTAATTTTAGACCTGACTTGCATTTCACCAACATGGTTTAATAGTTTGAAAGCTTGGTTTTGCTAGAACAGGGAGCTGGTTCAGTAAAACCAGGTTTAAAGTATCAAAGGCACCCCACTGTGTCGAGCTCGGTAAACCCAACAAAGAAACTATTGAAGTGCTTCAATGAAACCTTGATCAGGTGGGTATACAATGGCATACACCAGTAGAATCAGTGCAGTTACGAAAAACATCTAAAAGCTTTTCTTATGAGGAAAACTAATTTCTGTGCCCAACACACACACATTAAAGAACATGCTTCCGATTAGACGTAACGTGATAAATGCTCAAATTTATGTCCTTGTCATTTTAGTGTTTATTTTCCGCGGCCAAAGGGGGGCAAGAACCCTTCCTGGCAACATTATATCGGAGAACAGTGGAGGTGGAACTCAACCAGAAGAATCAGAAGATGCTGTCTTTAGTCAAATCCGTAGCGCTTACGACGATGACGCCCTGCTCGACCAGTCGTATTCTGAGAAATCCGCAGGACACACTCCAGCAAGTAGTGGTCTACGCATAGGCGGATCCACGGGGGTCATGGGATCCGGAGTCCCCTTTTTTCCCTTGATTTTAGTGATATCAAATCTATTATTTTCAAATTGTTGACTTGGCCCCCCTTTTAAAAAGTCCTTGACCGCCCCCCCCCTTTAAAAAATCCTGGATCCGCCCCTGCTACGTTTGATTTTGTGTCATAATAAAACTGAATATTGAAAATAGTCCATTTTCGCTCTAAAACTGCGTCGCAAATGCACTCCGCGACATCATTCACTTTTATCTATACCATGCAAGTCTGACTTATTTAACAGTTAAACCTGGGTCTGACCAAGTTAAACATGGTTTTAAGATCTTAATACAGGTCTAAAGAATGTAGACCCCCTTTGGTGAAATGAAAACTGACTTAGACCAGGTCTAAAATTGAGTTAAACCAGGCTTTACTAGACCACTGGTCTAAAAGTTAAACCACCTTTATGAAATGCAGATTATCTTTAAACCTGGTCTAAGTCCAGTTTTAACCATGTTTAACTTTAAACCACCTTTATGAAATCGGCTGTATGTGATTCCTGGTCATGGAACTACAAAAGTAGTGTATGACGGACAAGAACGCGCTTGAAAAAGCTGTATACAATAAAATGTTTGCTCTTGGTGCTTTCATCGACATTGTTGGTGCCTTCATCTACATTAAACGTGATGCTATATATAATGCACTTGTTCAATTTAGGATTGACAAAGGGCTTATAAGGTGGATTATGTGCATGCTGCGCAGTCAGACTGTAACAGCTAAGCTTGAGGGAGCTAGTGTGACTGTCCGTCTCACTGGAGGTACTCCACAAGGTGGTACCACTTCACCTGCTTTCTTCAATACGGTTATTGACTGCCTGTTGAGGCAACTGTTGGCTAACACTGGACAAGGTCTAGTTGAACAGGCCTATGCTGATGACATTGTCTTCTGTGTGTCAATTTGTTGATGCTTGCACATGCCGCAGCATTTTCCAGACGGCACTTAATATTGTTATTCGATGTACCGATACAGTTGGCTTGGAGATCAATAGCAATAAAACAAAAGTGGTGATGTTCACCTGGAAGCGGAAGTGGAATGTAAAAATATTAAAGCTGTATAAATGGTACTGAACCGCCACTCCAAGAAAAAGTCACCTACCTAGGTGTTGCTCTCCATCATCGCCTTTCTTGGTCCCCTCATGTGGTTGACAAGATAAACAAGGCCAAGTCGGCCCTGGTAAGTTCCAGCCGAGTGATGGGTAAAACTTTGAGACTCTCCCCCAAGAATTCTCTTTGGGTCTACATTGGTGTTATCAGACCGATGTTAGCCTACGTGGCATCAATATGGATAACATCTCTTGAACAGGGCAGTGTTAGAACTAAACTGACACAAATACAGCGTTTGAATTGCTTGTGTGTTACTCCTGCTTTTCCTGGAACTCTTGCGGCTGCTTATTGATTTGTCACCCTGCAAACTTACCTCAGCGGTGAAGCTGTGGTTGCAGCTTACCGTGTGAGGTGTAATGGGCAGTAGAGTCATTGTGCGAATGACTGATACTGTTGCTCACAAGAGTCATATTAATGTATGCAACAGGTTAATGTCAGAAACTTGAACACTTTTGGCACTGCCAAGTGATATTTTAGTGACGACCTTAAATCACTGGCAGAATTTCTATACAGAAATTGGAGATGGTCACGAAATCATTGATTACAATGACCAACAATCCGTTTGTTACACTGATGGCTCTAAACTTGACAACGGACAGTCAGGGTCAGGAATATACTTTCCAGACCTTGTAGGCGGCGACAAAGAAAGCTGAATCTCACTGGGTAACACCGCCACAGTCTAGGCTGAAATTGTAGCCATTTACCAGGCTGCCCAACTGGCAAGGGAGCAGTCCTTGGTGACAAGGAACTCTTCATACTCTCAGACAGACAAGCAGCCGTTGTGTCCAGGCCTGTGTAAACTAGCTTAACCACCTATAGCTAGTAGAATTGTTCATGTGAACTGGGTTAAAGCCCATGTTGGCATTGATGGAAACGAAGCTGCTGACAAACTTGCAAAAGAAGGAGCAAGTGCACCCTGTTTTGTACCAGAACATTGTATACCAGTTGCCTATAGGTTCTGCAGAGCAAATGTAAGACACTGGGTGCGCAAACTTTTCCTGGATGCATGGAGAAAGCTCTCCGCCTGCAGACTAACCAAAAGGTTAATAAAACTATTATGTTTAGATAGGCTTGCTATAAGGGAGCTGATCCAGGTTATTACTGGACACTGCAACCTAGCTCGGCACCGTAACATCATAGGCCACATGGCATGTTCATTGTGTCCCAACTGTGGCTTGGAGGCCGAGACTCCTCAACATCTGGTGGAGATTTGCCCTGACTACAATAGACACCGTAATCTACTACTTGATGGACACATAACCCGCTTGGTTAACATTGTTAGTTCATACGGGCTGTCTTTCTGAAACAAACAGGCAGATTGGAAGATTTTACCCATGAGGAGTCCAGTGATGTCGCGTCCCCATGGGTCATAATCAGGTGACTAGTGTAATGGGCCCGGCCGTGAGGTCTAAACACGCCTGATGTACCGCAAAAGGCATCAGGCCACCTGCACTCTTTTTTGTTCATTATCACGACAACGGAAGCGTAAAGACAAATTAGTGAGTTTGCGATTTCCGTACTTGAGTGGCATGTTGCAGTCAATTAATAGTTACGACATGTTCAGGTTCATGACGCTATTGATGACTCCGTGCCCTGATTTTTTTCTCAAATGTGATTCATCATTTTGAATTCAGAGGATGTCCAAGAAAACGTTTAGCCTTTAAACATAACAATAAAAGGCAGAATTATAAATTATTGGTACAAACTCTTATTTAAAGAAAATAGGTGTTAGTGAATAGTCTTTAAGCTCTTTCTGTGAGCAACATGAAGAAGCAATTCTACATCTGTATTGGGAATGTTCACTTGTTCAGAAGTTTTGGGGATGTTTGAAAACATGGATGATAAATCAGTGCAATTTCCCTCTGCAGTGAAAAATTATTTACAATGATAAATTGGATCTTGAGAGATTCCAGGCAAGGTGGTCTTCTTTTTTGCCTAACTAGCTTTCATAGGGTCCGATAATGTTCGTAATTTGTTTGATGTACACTTAACTAGATTTCATTTTGCTGTACAACTATGTACTGGTTGGTTGAATCAATAAATGTTTCATCATGGAAAAAAAACAAAAAATAGAAATCGTACCCATGTGCATTATGTTAAACTGGATTCCCTATTTTTCAGCGGCTCGACTCCGAAACACAACTGGCGCACTAAAAAAGCCTGCTGTCCAATCGTCTGAATGGAGATCTGATCTTCCAGCGATTAAAGCCGTCGATGGAGTCTTAGACTCTGAGCCAATTGGGTTCTGCTCTCACACCAACTTTGAACGCAATCCTTGGTGGCAGCTTGATTTAGAAGATGCGTATCATGTCGCATGCGTCACGATTACGAATCGCGTAACATTCTGTAAGTATTTAACGTGTATGTCCATCTGTAATGTAAACATTCTGCCCACAACTGACATGTGAAGACAGGGGATTAAGTACATGATTTTCTCAAGAGTCAAGAATAACGGATAAAACCAGGGGAGGATCCAGGATTTTGAGTTAGGGGGGCTAGGACAGAGTATTAGCCAGGATTTTGCCCGTCAGACATTCGCACAACCGAACTGCCAAATGGAAAGTATTAGGGGGCATCCCCCCTGGCCCCCCTCTAAATCCGCCACTGAAAACTTTGAAACTAATTCTGGAATAAAACTTTATACTACAGTTAGCGACGTTGAGTCCGTCTCTCACGGACTTCAGATTAGCTTGTGATAGGTGGCGTTTTAACCAGACGGCGCGGTATTGAGGTCAGAACACTATCCCATATGTGTGACAGATGAAACATGAATCCCCTCGTTTATTCAAAGAGGGGCTCTCGATGCGTTCATGGAGACCTTCCTTACTGATGATGTCACGCGATTCGGTATTGCAATGTGGCTACGATGGTCAAGCTCCGAACAAGAAGACGTCCTTCATCTGTGCTAAAGCAAGAGTCACCCCTATAAAGCAAGCGAGCATCCCGAGAAAGGAACTACAGGGTGAGGCCATTCCCTTGTTGTCACGTTTGATGTCGGCAGTTGAGAATGCACTTTGTCTAGACATCGCTCACGAGAGAACATGGACAGTATGACAACATTTTGCTGGTCGAGGCGTCGTATAAGTTAGGTGTTATCTACCGTGTAAAAGAAGTTACTATAAACTTCCTTTCTAACATCGGCGTTTGATATGTTTCGTCCAAATTGTCTCTCGTGGAGGCACAGTTGCCGCGATGCAGAAAATCATTATGGACCCGAACTTTTTAAGCAGACTACTGGCAAGTCACACAGAACGTACCCGACAGAGAACAGAAAAGGTTTCGTGTCAGAAACGTTCATTGGTACTCTGTAAAGTTGACAGATTCAGTATTGTCGATCCGTAGAAATTTTTCAGCTGGTCTAAATTAGTCATAGTTACTGCCACAATTTTGTCACTGAAAGACATACCAAAGAGCCAGTGGATCAAAGTTCTGACGTCTGAGTGGCCTTTCAGAGAAAGTATCAAAGAAACAGAGCTATATTGGATTTGTTGCGCTCAAAAGGACCTACATTTTGAAAACGTCCGCATAAGAAAACTTGTTCATTCTTTGACGAAAATGAAAGTTTCTACAGAATTAGAGGTCGTATTAGTAAACCACATGTTTCGTATGACATTCAACACCCTTATCTATTGCCAAAAGGTAGCTACATAAGTTGGCTGATAGTCCGTGAGAAACATTGTTTGGCGCTTCGAGGTGCTTTTGAAGTCAGGGTTGAAAGGAGTTAGTCATGAGTGCACAGTGTGGCTACGATTTTGAGGAAATCCACTGCAACAACGCATGTCAGATTTCCACATTTTCGTGTAACTCCCCGTATTCCTCTATTAAGGATTACCTTAGACCGTTCAACGATAATCCCACTAGGAATTTTTTCCAAGCGTTATTAATAGCCCTTTTCACACGAGCTGTTACAAGAGCTATCAACCTAATAGTCTCGACGCATTTCTGGAAAATGTGTATGCTAGATCCATTCTTAGTATAAATGAAAATCCTATTTTTATAGCATAATTATGTTGTGTTGATTTTGATTATGCCTGTTCCCAAGCTGGAATTTGAGTGTGTGACCTACTAATTTGCATAAACAAAATCGCCGCCAAACCAACAAGATAAGAAATATTCTTCGGACCAGGAGTACAATATATCATGGGGAATTAGGAAATTATTGCTACAAAACCATAGTATAAGTGTGTTTAGATCACTTAATTTTGAGAACATATTAATGAAAGCCATTAAATTCCTTAATAATGCTAATAAGCTTCAGCCATTGCCGAAAAATCAATTTGCAGGCAAACATGACAAATAAGGTGTCTATACCTATGTTTTGAAGGTCCAGAAAGTCATGTGAAGCTTTTTATTTCATCTTCACTAAGTTACAAATGCTCATTAATAAAACCTGAAAATTAAATTAGAAATCAGAATTATCGATGCTTTTTGATAAGACATAAAAATATTGTAAACATAACAACATGACATTTAAATACTGTTGTAAAGAGATGCATGGCTATATCGTCCCATTTTGGACAGGAACATACCGTCCTCACAGTGGACAAAGCACTCTGCTGCAGAATAATGGAGCTTACGTGGTCGGTCCCAGGAAACCAAAATATGTTAATACCTCGCTTAGGGGGTCTTCACGTATCGATGAACTTCATCAAAGCCATAGGAAATCACATGAGTGGTTCCGGAAAAAATGAGGTGTGGATCCAGAGGGTAGTACTTGGTCAAAGCACTGTGGAACTGGTCCTCAGTGGAAAGTCGTGGAGCAAAGGGCACACAATTTGTCTTTGCAACCACTTTGGCATCTCCTGGTGCCAAGCCTTCTCTCGTTTCTTGCAGAAACAGACGAGGACTGTCATGCTTGTATTGCTAGTGTGTCTGAAGATGATGATCCACAGAAAATTCTGGAGTTGATAACATTTCTCAATCAGGATAAGTTCATGAAACTCCTTGGCATTTTGTCAACAGTAGGTCTGATGATGTGAATTTCAGAACGTGGTGGAGTTACATGGACATGGTTGCAACATTGTTACAGTACATTCAGTACTCTCGCACTCAACAGGACCTGCATTTCTTTTTATTTAGTCTCATGCTGCCCTACTTTAAGAGGTGTGACCACCTGAATTTCGCCAAAAGGGGTCCGGTCTATTTAGCCAAGATGCATCAGCTTCAACAATCTGTTTGGTTAGTTTCAAGCAGGAAATTTTGTAGTCAAGCGATCTGCTCAGAGGTTCTGTGAGGTGGATGTTGACCAAGCGATAGGTAAATGGGACAGGCAAGAAGGTGGTGGCATCATCGGCATTACCAAAACAGCGTCAGCTCTATGCATTTGGACACTCTCCTTTAATCTGAGGTCTCATATAGCTGAAACAAACTTGCCGGATTTTTGTTCTGTGCTGTGGTTGTCAATGGTTTCACAACGAAGCCCCGAAGGCGAGGCAACTGAGCGACAATAATGTCAAGAATTTCCTTCTTTCTACTTTCCATGGATGTGAGGTCTTCTAGTCCGCAACGCCTGAGCTGCTGCAAAGCCTTGCAACAAATGACCTAGCAACAGCACCAATCCAAAAGTCACTTCTGCATGCCAAGGAACTTGGACATGGACAAATTAAGACCGATTTGTCATCACTGAGCAATGCGATAATTCAGACGTGTCAATTTATGAGCCACTAGTAGCTTTTGGGAAGCCTGATGGTGCTGTGACCTTCATTCATGAAAACAGTGCTAAACACAGGATCTTGATACCATAAAATTGATATTGTATTTCACATATACAGAGAAGAAACAATCAAGGGCACAAGAAAACAGCGCAGTCAAGGAACACGGCAAATCAGGCGATTTGTGGAAGGCCGTGATTTGCCTCTTCCTCAAAACTGGTCAAATTTTCTGGCATTGGTTGAGAACAAACCAGACCTAGCACATTTCTTGTCAGAGGAATTAAATTTGTAGACGCCTGAAGATAAAGAGGTTATGGTTGCTGGAGGGTTCAAAGATGAGCTGAACGTCAAGTTATCTAAAGATACGACTGATTTGAGGCCTCTAAAATCCACATAGGAAGAAGCAGATGCAAGATTGGTAATACATGCTGTCCACAGTCAGTCGTGTTTTCCAGGTTCACTGATGTTCTACTTTTTCAGATGTCGCACTTTCAACGAATGCAATGTGAGCATATTTGAGTGATATCGGGAGCATCAAAGAAACGTCGATGTATACCTATTGAAACAGTTTTCAACAAACTACTAAGAGACGCAGCAACATCCTTGTGTGCTTAAGTCATGCAGTGACCGGGTGCGGCACCAACTCGCACTTTGCCAATCACACGAAACGATCATCATGGGAGATGATCTTAGAGCATCAAAGATTGTTTAGGAACCGCTGCATTGGTGAACTCACTGAGTAAACTATGACGTCTTCACAAAAAAATTGTCAGCATAATGTACAACACGACCAAAACACATCTGTAGATGTAGCACGCCATTTACTTTTCTCCAAGCCGGTGAAGCCAGAAGCCCTCCCCCAACGCATATATATTCCGTTTCCATCTGATGAGAGTGCACTATCAGGTCAAGGTATGGCGAAACGCTCATTGTTCCACACCTGAGCTACCAGCCCCCTCCGATATTGGATGGACAAACACGGACTCTTGATTGCAGCCCATACTGATGACACAGAGTCCTATTTCAGACACCCGCCTAAAGATGGTATCGTGTGCACGCAAGAAAGAATCCAAAAGTAGACTCTGCAAAATACAGGAAATCTGGATTTCGATGCACATCGTTATGCAGCACATTCACGATCAGATTCCTTGTAGGAATACAGTTTGATTTGCCTGGCTTCAGGCATACTAAAAAGTAACAAAAAGTGAATGCTAAAACAGTGTTCAGCTGGCCTGCAAACAATTCATGCAACTGAGAATCTAATGTCTTCAATAACACTATTTTGATTTTTTATGAATGGAAGATTACAGGATAGTGTGAACATTTGTCCTGGTATTTTGCCAAAATGGTTGACACCTTGCTAAACAACTATTGCAGACGAACGACTATACTTTCCACATTCTGCAAGTATACATCTACATGTATAACCCAGTAAATATGAAAAATTTGGTTCAAAAATGTCTTTAACATGGGTTTGACCATGAAAACAGAAGTATGAACACTTCATTTTCCAAGTTAGCCTACAGGAGCACAAACTTAGGACGGAAACTGCATTGCATGGTAATGGCGACAATTAATTTGCATAATTAGTTTTTAGAGTTGCAATTTTTTACTTTTCATAAGTGATGTATTGCTCAAGAAGTATTTATAAGAAGTGTACAGGTGAGATATTTCACCATTTTAAATGGTATATTTTGATTTTTATTACAAGGATGCGTCTGAACTTGACAATTTGGCCGCCATTTTGTTTAAGCTAATTACATGGACAAAAATGTAACTTTCGGCTTGGGAACAGGGCTAGTTGAATTTGCCATAGCTTGATTGTGTGAAATAGTCTCGTTCTAAACTTTTACTAAAAAATGCTTCTAGAATCTTATACAGGGCTCTTTTCTGGAAATGCGTCTAGACTATAACATGCGCAAAAGAATAGAGCACGTCCGTTTTCCAGCAAGCTTTCCAACGTTTTGTAAGCATCAGAGGTGCGCCGGCTGTTTTGATCAGCGATAACGTACAGGGTAGCGGAAAGTTTTAGAGCTACTTATTGTGAGTTAACGTACATGTACCTATACCAGTTATTACTATCTTTAAGGAGACTCAGATGTTTGCATGTGAAGGCCGTCGATCACGGTCTTTAAATCCAACCAACTCAGCAAATACTCAGGGCATCGCTATTTTTATTGCTTCCTTTCGACTCCGGTGGTTATTCAAACTCCGGCGCTTATTTAAGACCCGGTGCTTAATATATTAGGCCCGGCGCTAATTGTACATTGAACAGTTTTAACTGTTAAAACTCCCGGCGCTAAATTCAGACCGGCGCTTATACAACTCCCGGGGCTTAATCGAGCCAGTACGGTAGGTGCTTGCTACCAACAAATGAACATCAGCAATTTCTTTTTTTAATTTGTAATTTTTAACAACTGCGGTTGTTGTCAATTCTTCGTATGCACTCGGTCAGTCGAGAGTTTTCAATTCGTGCCCTTATTGATTATTGATTATTGATTTGTTTATCCATTTCAGCTGATAGGTTACATGACTTTTCTATGAGGGTTTCCAACTCGTCATCCATTGCCAGCGGTGAGCAATGTGCCTTTCACGAGGGTACCTTTTCAGAACTTACCAAAGCGTTTCCCTGTGATGCACTCGTATACGGAAGATACCTAACGGTACAGATTCACTCCACTAGGGGAGATGAAACTTTAGCATTGTGTGAGGTTACCGTGACGACGGTTTTGCCTTAAATTCTTAGCCACGTGAAGGTAACCGGTTTTAAGTATTTTTGTTTCAAAGGACACCAGACTGACAAAGACGCAACAAAATCAAACAATTGAAAACGAGAGCAATGACTCTGTTTCGCTCTGGCGTTCTGGGCTCTTGGTTAAACGTATCTATCCTTAAACTTTCTCAGAATCGCACTAGTGCTGTGTCCTAACAACTTTGTTTTGAAAACTAGAGATACTAGATATAGAATATGCAAATCTTAAGATTATATACAGATTTACCTAAAATTACGTGGTCTAACCAGGGATATGTATCATGAAAAGTGACGTAAGATTATATACAGATTTACCTAAAATTACGTGGTCTAACCAGGGATATGTATAATGAAAAGTGACGTAAGATTATATACAGATTTACCTAAAATTACGCGGTCTAACCAGGGATATGTATCATGAAAAGTGACGTAAGATTGTATACAGATTTACCTAAAATTACGTGGTCTACGCAGGGAAATGTATCATGAAAAGTGACGTAAGATTATATACAGATTTACCTAAAATTACGTGGTCTAACCAGGGATATGTATAATGAAAAGTGACGTAAGATTATATACAGATTTACCTAAAATTACCAGGGATATGTATCATGAAAAGTGACGTGGTCTAACCAGGGATATGTATCATGCAAAGTGACGTAAGATTACATACAGATTTACCTAAAATTACGTGGTCTAACCAGGGATATGTATCATGAAAAATGACGTAAGATTATATACAGATTTACCTAAAATTACGTGGTCTAACCAGGGATGTGTATCATGAAAAGTGACGTAAGATTATATACAGATTTACCTAAGTGACGTAAGATTATATACAGATTTACCTAAAATTACGTTGTCTAACCAGGGATATGTATCATGAAAAGTGACGTAAGATTATATACAGATTTACCTAAAATTACGTGGTCTAACCACGGATATGTATCATGAAAAGTGACGTAAGATTATATACAGATTTACCTAAAATTACGTGGTCTAACCAGGGATATGTATCCTGAAAAGTGACGTAAGACTTAAAAATCACTAAACATTTTTGTCTTATGCTCCACGCAACCATTTCATAAAACTAAACAAGCCTCACCAAGTCACTGAGTATACACACATCATTGCTTACTTACTGAGATAGTTTCTAACAGTTGTTTTCAGGTTGTTATGTTGAAATCTTTAATGCATCAGTTGTCAAGTGGAAGCGTAATACTGAATTTCCGCCAAAGTCTCTTTCGTGGAACAGACAGTAGTGCTTGGAAACTGAAGGAGAAGTTAAATTTACATAGAGAATTGAAAAAATTTATAATTTGTCGAAAATGTGAGATCTCTGTAATTGAGGACGAGTTTCTGTTATTACGAAACCTACTTTGTGTGAGGATTGATAACATACTTTTATTCCTATATACACTGTAGGTTTCAAAATTGCTCGTATTTTTCATTCGTTAAAGTAGTGTGAGATATCTCGTAAATGTTGAAATATGCTTCGCGGGCAAGATTGACAGTGGTATTATTTGGACTTTGACATTTTCATTGCTTATTGTACAGTAATTTTAAGCGCCATGTTGTATACTTTGTTACAGATTTGTTCTTTTGTGCAAGTTGGGTATTTAATTATGGCATACGATTTTTTCTCTAGCGAATCACTGCTTTGAGATTATCTCCTCTCTCGGTTTGTTGTCACCAGCCACTAACTCTTTAGCAGGCTTTTAGACTTTTTGCCTGCAAGTTTGATGCGAGTTGCAGTTTCCACTCTACCCTAAGACCAATACATGGTCCTAGACCAATACATGGTCCTAGACCAATACATGGTCCTAGACCAATACATGGTCCTAGATTCTCACAAAGGTTTAGCTAAGGGCAGACTTTCACAGTGGCGTCAAATCTCTATTTAATAATGTCACAAGAATCATAAAGGGTTCGTTCTGAAGGTATTCACCTATTTCACGAAAGCGCCATCTTCCCGCGCCATCTTTAAATACTGATCGAAAACGAGGCACACTGATAAAACCTCGTGAGTGATCATCAGTTGGCCATGGTGTACTGTGCAGTGCCTGAACGTACCAATTCCAGTAATATCTCGTCGGTATCCTTCCCAGGGATATACTTAGCCACTCGCCCAGTCGCCAATGCGAGTAAAAATGGTGCTGGGCGAGTATAAGTTGACTTGCCGGTCGCCCGCTGGCGAGCGAATTTCAGACCGCAAAAGCACTATATCGTTTCCCAGATGAATATGAACAATTTTCCTCCTCCTTGTGCTGTTTTTGTCATGAATTTAAGGTTCAGTTTGGTCATCGTGTCGATGCTCCGGCAGTAAAAAACATCGGCGCAGTGCGACCCTACCGATTCAGTACATGTCACCCGTTACGCGATTCGTCAAAAACAGTGTGTGGTCGTGCACAAAGAATTTGTGGACTAGTCCGAAACGAAGAAAAGGGGAGAAAGGTGGAAGACCGGTCCATGTGCTCATAGCAAATAAAATACCATATTTCTTGGAACTGATTTCTTATTGTAATGTACAATGTCATTTTAGCCAAAATTATTTTTATAAACATTCGTCCTAACAAGCGCCCATGCCCCTATAAGCGTCCCCATTCGTTTTCAGACTTCGCTAAAATAAGCGCCCAGTCCATGAATGTGAATATATCAGTGCAAAAAATGTCTTACCTCACAGTTCTAAAATTCTACAGTAAATGTATTCAATTTATCAATAATATCCGATAGTTCTGAAAAATCATTGTGCACGTAATTTCTAGTAGACCACGAGCCTCGCCGCTATGTCGGTATTTAGCCGTGGCTGTACACTTCAAACCATTCCGCAGTGCTTTAAAAAGAACGCAAAAGATTTGCTGATCTTGCGAGGAAAGTGTCACACTACGTGGTCTGGCCCTGATCAGAACAGACGCAGCGTACTCAGGTCAACGGGATTGGTATTGTATCTTTCCCGTACAGATCTTCTCCCACAACAGGAATCCAGATTGTTTTGTACACGAAAAATTATAAAAATTGCGAATCGAAACTTGGCCAAGAAGCGCGCGCTAGGGCCCACATATAACATGTGGGCCTGCTCAATGAGATAAATATACTGCATTATACAGCTCATTGGGCCTGCTACTCTGGCAAATGAACACTGATGACACGCACGCGCTCGTTCATTCGGTGCACACCAGCTGATTCACTTCAATACAAACGTCACGTGAAACAACATATTTGTTCGTCCAGATTTTTCTCGTTGCGGGGTGCGATCTAGCGCAGATTTTGACTTAATCTGCGGTTAATCCCGACTCCGAGTCCACAGGAACTTAAGAATCTTAGGAAAGGCTATTTGGGAGGATTTCATGTAATTTGAGTCGAAACTATTTTTACTCAAGAATTCAAGTTGTCCTATCGACGATCGCGAAGCAGCGACGCATCAGTCGGCAAGTTTTCGCCCTGGGATTTCAGCACATTTTTTTAAAAAGATCGTAATTTAACAACAGAGTTTGATAGCAATGCACCACAGTTTTGTAGCTAGTCTGTCATAGGTTACACATACGTCACAGCGCGTAAATTTGATGAATCCTAGCTTCCGATTTCACCCGTTTCGGAGACCAGGTTTTAACTGCCGTAGGCTACAAAAAGAGTCCCCCTGGGCGCTTATTAGAGCGAATACGGTAGCCCTAATAAATGGTGACATCAGTGCACCAAACGATGATTTTTATTTAAATTAGCAGCAAGTTTGTGGTGACTGGCGCCAACGGCCGGGTGACCGAACTTCGGGCTTGGCGAGTAGATTTTCTGGCTCCGGCACTCGCCCAGCTGGCGAGCAGGGTTTTTCAAGACTAAAAGCCTGGGTATATCCCTGACTTCCACACTTTTTCAAAAGAGGGAAAACTACTAAGGAATGGCTGAGGAGGGTAAAAGTCTAGTTGCCGTAAGTATTGGTATGTTTTTTGGAGATCGATTCAACATCAGACAACTTGATTTTTGGTAACGTTGATAAGTCTTTTGACCACAACACCTTGCAGGACGATGCCATGTTTGTCAAGGCGCCTCGTTTTCGATCAACACGACAGCAGCGCCCCGCGTTCGTGAAAGAGGTGAATACAGCACAGAAAACTTTCTGTGTGACAGAAATTACACCTTCACTCAGGCACGCAGCCCTGTTTCTATGTGTTGATTTTTTTCGGTCACTTTTGCAGTGTAGTTGTCTGTGGTTAGAGTGCCTGAGATTAGATTCCGAGGTAAGGGTTTTTGTGCGTGGTAAGAGTTTTGCGATGTGTGGTAAGGGGGTGCGGGCGTGGTAAGAGTTGGTTTCCACACCATGCAGATGACTGGTGGAGATTACCTCATGCAACCCCATTGTTTTAACAGAAGTCAGACTGCAAGGGCTTTTACTCTGTGCTCCACTTCACGTATTATAGAACAGTGGTGGAAATCTTAACTAATGAACTTATTCTGGCATAGAATATTAATTATTTCTCCCAACGGACTGGTTGTCAAAACAAATCAAAACTTACCACCGAAACACACACAGGTCTCACACATGCTGCGAGCCCTGAATCACTACGCGCCATTCCACTTTGTTTGATCTTTATAGTAAAATTTTTTAATTGGACTTTTGCCATTGTGTACAAAACTGTTCAGCTGAACTAAAATGTATTTTCAATTCGTGCAATATGAATAATATTTTTGCATTCGAGTCTTTCTAGGATATTGAAAGCATAAATTTTATCATGTTCAGTATTGGCGAGGAACATTGGAAGAAATGTATTAGGACAAAACCAAAGTTGAGAACTTACATGACGTATTAAGAAAACTTTAAAATCGAGGCATACATGTATTTTTGTTTTCCTTGAGTAAGATTTTTTATTTTGTCCCTTAAGATTTGGTATTCTTTTACTTGAGATAAAGGTTGGAAGGTACACTAATTTTAAACCAGAAAAAGTTATGTCGCGTATGTTGTCTCACAGCTGTAGAAGATGAACTTCATTTTGTGCGTCACTGTACTCTATATCGCGGTTTACGTAGAAAACATACAGATAAGCTTAGTTTGTTTAGTGATTCATATGTTGAAAAAGAAGCATTTTTAACTGCAAGAGGAGTTTATATACTGTTGTGTAATCAGTGATTTCAAGCCGAATGGGCTGGATGTTTTTACATTCTTAATTTATTATTTAAATTTAGCCCATGTCACTAATAAACTGCTACTGCTACTGCTACTGCTACTACTTGGTGTATTAAAATATTTGCCTTTTTTATTTTTATTCTTTGAATATGAATTACTACGCTCATTTTGTGAAAGAGGAGTGGGGACTTTGGTTTCTATGAACTTGTCTTGTGAAGTTAGTCCAATAATAGTCCAATAATTTAGGTCTCGCTTAACGCAACTCAACGGAAATTTTAATTTGCGTCGATTTTACCAAGATGCTTAACTTTGTTTTAGTGATTTTTGTGGAATCAGTCCTATCGCCTTCTGCTGAGTACAACACAAGACAAACCTAATCAGACAAAATACCTGTTACCTGTCACGTCTCTCAACTTTTGGCGGCGTTTACAACAAAGGAGACGCGATATCTTGATGATTGCCAAAATAATTTTAGTCATCTACATGCGTTCCTTGAATACATTAGGTCCGAGGCCACCTAAGAGGAATTGTTAAGATTTTTAGGAAATTCATTTTGAATAAACAGCACATTTTTCGTTGTAAATTTTTTCATCTTTCCGATATGTAATGTATTTTGAATCATCACTATTTTATGGAATATATGCATATGAACACAACTTCGGCTTTATGCCAAACGTTTCAAGTCTGGTCAGTACCATGCGCGCACCCAGGGCGGTTGTTACGAAGTGATTGCACAAAATATAAAACATGTAATAAGCATTACAAAAAGAAGGTTTCGCGCGCAATACAAACGCTGTGGACCATACACAAATAGGTCTCTTAGTATCAAAGTATGAGTTAAATCGTGGTGGTGCAGTGGTAAAGCACGCGCGCTCTATCCGCCAGGTCGTGAGTTCGAGTCTGTCGCGCTTGCAGTTTTTCCTGTTTGACACTTTCTCCGATTTTTTTGCCTTTTTTTCTTGCATAATTCTTCGGGAATCAAGGAAAATGCTTGATTTTTAGAGGAAGAAAACAGAAAATTTTCCTGGGCGGGACGGGGGCAAACCCCCCTCCCGACCTCCCCCCATTTGGTGATATGCGCATCTACAATCGTGCTTTGAGCAAATGTTTACAGACAAAATGCCCCCTTGTGATATCCTAGATCCGCCACTGCTTTACGTGAAATTTCGCCGCGTGCTGAGTAAAAACAGTCGTTGGCAAGCTAAAGCCTGTCATTGCAACTTCTGCTGACTGGCTGTTCGATTGATCTTTCTCGACAGAAGAGAAGCGATGTACATGTATTGATGACTGCACTGGGCTCGAGGCATGCTAATTTCGCTTGAAAAGGCTCTAACATCTACGTCAAACTCAGCAAATAACTTAGGGTGAAGCTCTTCAAGTTATTTCAAATTTCGCACAGTGTCATTGGTCAAGTTTAGAGTTGAGGCTTCAGAAAATGAAGAAAGAAAAGTAGCAGTGCCATGTTGCAAATGCTTTTTATAGACGAGTCCACGGTTTCGAGTTGAGCATGCGTAGCGCACTAGTGTGGTAGAGAACTAGATGGAGTCGAGTTTTTAACCTAAGTTACATGTTGAGTGAACACGCCGATTTTTACTTAGCGCTCTATTGGACCCGGCAATAAAACGGAAGCAGCCGCAAGTAAATGGCGAATACAGGACTTGACATAATATATTGTGCAATTGTTATGGAATATTGTGTTGTTATTTGGACACAGAGACCATTTTGTACACAGAAAACGAAGACCCAGTCGTAGTGCTAAATACAGGGAGGGAAAAGATTCAATGGTCGCCCCTCTATTTGTGCTAAGCCCCAAACCCGTACCACCAAACTTCGAATCCACGAAACCATTTCCATATTCGCACCTCTAATCTCAACATGTGCGCCAAAAATACACCATACGCGTTGACCAAACTCCACACCGGACCAAACTCTAGACCAGTGCTCGGATCAAGAATCTGTTCCCAGTTGCAGTGCATGAACAAGTCCTAAATAGGGACTCAACTAAGTTCCCTATACCACCTTCGGCGTGTTTGTGTCTTTGTTTACTCACCATTCTTATGTTTTTTATCAGTTTACGAGCTTCTCTTTGACTCAGAGCCATTTTTAAATATTGTAATTAAAATCTGAGCGCTTTTTAAGGAAAATAAACATTCTTTAAATAAAGGGCATTGCATAAAAATATAACTATTGCAACAAGTTTATTCACAGTCCACGGTAAAAAAAGTTCAGAAACGTTGTCGAGTCCCTATTTGAAACTGTTTCGTGCGACAGGGCACATGTCCCCAGTTATGGAGTTCGCAGTCACCAGGTATGGAGTATTTTCGATACATGTGGCACGTAACGTGGGTATCCAATTTCTACTGCGGATGGGTGTTTGGGAACCGTGCGTGAAATTTAAAGGTGCGCCTATGGGATCGTGTTTATACCATGAATTATATCTAGCAGAAATCACAATATTCTCGCACAACTTTATTATTTAGTTTTCGCGATTTACTCTCGGCTCCTTCAATAGAGCGCAATGTAAACTTCGGCGTGTTTACTCAAAATGTACTGTAAACTCGGATGGGCGATGTCAGCATTCCCGTGCTGCCATTATGGCGTTTTGTCCATGCCCATCTTGCCGAGTCTTAGTTAGTTTTATCTATTTACGTCATAATAAATGACAATATTCGCAATACTCCTATTGTTTTACTCTGCAACATAGCTCGTGGCGTACCCCGGGCAAAATAGATTACGATAAATTAAATTTAACTTGTTAAATGCATTTATCGTCATTATTTTGACATTTGTCTCTTTATTTTGAAACCAGTCCGGGTTTATTTTGCATTACTCATCTCTATTTATAGCCTCAAGGGCCTACTTTTGTATTCATACATTTCTCTACGCGACTCCTGATTGGTCGCCCATATTTCCTTTGTTCAGTTCAACGTGGTCTCTCATTCAGCCACCTACCTCGTCGTCTACAAGACCTACGTTTTCACAAATAAACTTAAGTTTCAAGTAATAACTTAAGTTTTCATGAAAACTTAAGTTTTTTGTACTAGCAAAACTTAAGTTTTTCTGATAACTTAAGTTTATCACAAAACTTAAGTTTTTGTAATTTTAAAAACTTAAGTTTTCCTGACTTCTTTAGTTTTTCAGAAAACTGGATTTTTTCATTTGTGGAAAACTTGAATTTTCTAAAAACTCTAAGGTTTCTGTGTGATGAAAATATACGTTTTCAAGTTTTTAAAATTTGAAAATTGTGAGATATTTAATTTTTGGTTCGAAAATTTTCCCATTATTTTCCAACAAATAACGTAGAAAATATATCTGAAACTAAATAAGGCGATCCAGATCCTCCCAAGGATACTCTTGTTTCGTGAAATGAAGAATATAAATCGGTAAATAAAACAACAAGAATGGATCAACTGAAATTTGAAATTTTCGGAGGTAACAACTTCCTTTATCAACAAAAACAGAAATAAAGTAAAATCAAACACAAAATGACAATTGACATATAAGATATGGTGTAATGAAAATGATACATTTTTGCGTAAAAAATTCAATGACATATTTTAAGTTTTTATGTTCAATCCATGAGGTTCTATAGTATTCAGTTTGTCTATCCAATATTGTTCTCTTTTAAGTCTGTGAGGGGTACTGGGGTGTTGGAGTTTTTCTATTATTTGTACAGAAAGATCTTGAATATTATGGTTTTTGGAATTGAAATGATTACCTACAGTATCAGAAATGTTTTTATGTATTATGTTAAATCTATGATTACGAAACCGAGTTTGTAGATTATGTTGAGTTTGTCCTACGTATTGGATAGAACATTTTTTACAAGTTATAAGGTAAATAATATTGTTGGTGGTGCAATCAGAATAATGTTTTATTTCAAAGTTTTCATTGGTTTGGGAAGACTGGAAAAAAGTGCTATCG
>NMRA01000468.1:0-54764 GCA_002633005.1 Phoronis australis
AAAAGACCCCCAGCTGGCCCACGTAAACTCAAACCTCTCACCCAGAAGGGTAATTTACGTGCACGGAATCAGAAAGGTCCGGAAGAAGCTAAGCAAGGCGAAAAGTGCTCGCGCAGTTCAAGCGATGTCACTCAAGAAGTTCAACAAAGCGACAGTGTGCCGATTAAAGCGCCATCTATTAGATCTCGAAGGGGCGTATTGTCAAGAACTGTGGAAGGGAGTGGTGATCTGCAGAATGGAATCAGTACCGTGACGAGGCGCAATAGTGATTCAATCGTCAGCAGTGGATCACGTTTCAAAAGTGGTTACTGAAGTATTGAAAAAAGCGATAAAAATCTATCTTAAAAACGTCTACAGATAAGAATGACAAACACGTTGGTGAAAACTAATCACTCGTGCTGAAAACGAGAATCAATGGAGGATATATGTAAGGCGACATCTCCAGATGATATTTGCTGATAATAATGGTGCATTGAAAACGTTTTTTAAATGATCTTAAAGTGATACTTGAATTTCAATGGTAATGGGTGGATGGATACTGGAGAGGCAGTGAAGCGGTTACATATCTTATAATAAAGTGTATAGACATCGTCGAAGAAACAAAATTTTGATTTAGACCACTTCTCGCTATCAAATCAATCTTAAACAGTTCCTTGATCAGATGAGAAGGCGTGGTCTTGCAATGGACTGGCAGTTCATTATTCCTGAAGACCGATCCTAGGCTAATAAATTAAGTCAACTTGTAGAGCCGAATCGCGAGAATTTACGAACTGTCAATTCTTCCAGAAGTCACTCCTATTTTGATCAAGTAACAACTTGAAATAAATTTCACAAACGTAGTGTGGTCTAACTAAAGTGGTTTGTATTGCAACGGAAAACTAGTATATAGCCGCTTTAAATTTTTAGAGATATCATTGACCTGAACTACGGTAATGCCTCAACTAATTCGCACAAAAATATTTGACAAAATGGTGATTTTTCGATTTTCTTTGAAGGTTCCTGAAGTTCAAAAACATGCATTTTAATGTAATTTAGTTTATGAATAAACTCATATATCAGAAATCACATCTTTGTAATTCTTTCATGTTTTTGTAAAAATCTTTTCCAATGTTATTTCCTATTGGCTAACGCGCATCTGACGTCACTGAAGCTGTACATTGGGTAAAGGCAATGAGATAAATTAAGCTTTATTATGTATACAGCTCATTGGGTGAATGCCTTTCGGCTACAGAATTGTGCTTAATGTACATAACTCGTCTGCGATCTCGGCTCTCAAAAGCTCATAATACAAGTTTACTGCCGTGTATTGTTGACTATTAGTGGAACGATGCCGTTCTGCAGTAGGACAGGGCAGTGCGGTCAAGGTCAAGTAAGGTACAGAATAATCCGATGAGTTACGAATCAACGGCAATTGCCGGTTCACCACGGAAGGTTACGAAATGGTCTGGCTAAGTGGAGTTATTGATGTCGTGACCTTCCGTGACAAACCGGCAATTTCCGTGTAGCATATTGCTGGTGTGCAGCGACTTTTTGGGAAAATTTTTGTGCTTTGACCGCGAATTTGTTACGAGCTTGGTGGACCTGGACACTGTAAATGGTATTGGGAGAAAGAACAATTCCTCATGGTCTGATGAACTTCTGTTTTTTGAAAATTTATTGAGTTTTGTGTTTACTATGGACGGCTGAAGTGAAGCACCCGTGGAATTTCTAGTCCGGAGTGTCATACCTTGTAGTACATTATATAGTGTATTGGGGACGATCAGAAGCTGAGGACGCCTGCGCTATGTGAAATTTCGTAGTCTAAGGGAGCTCAACACACACTGCTACTGGTACCTAGCTGTACTTTGACGATAGTCTTCATGCAGCTAACTGTCTGGCTAAGCCCCGGGATGAATCAACGTCAGGGAAGGAAAACAAAAGGTTGCGAGTATGCATAGATTGATCTGTCGACTGGAATATGTACTCACACGGCCACTGACTATATCTCATTGTACTGAAAAGCCTCAGTGACGTCAAAAAAAACAGGTGCTCGCAGTCGGGATTTACGGAACTAACACATTTTTATTTTTCAAAGTAAAAAAATACTGTGCACTATTTAAGAAGGTGCTAATACAAGTAACCAACCTTTATACTTTCAAAATTCTTCTTAAGATGCTGAAACATGTAGTTCAGGCCTTTTTTAAATGTTGGTCTATCACAGCTATATAGTACAAACTATGTTATACATTACATAGAATGTTCTTAATGTTATTTTTGTAGATAAATGAAATGTTACAATTTAAATGAATTTCCATGTCTTTTTCATATTGTGTCCAATTTGGCCAAATTAATGATAGCTTCGGAACGAAGTCACAGCGTCGACACATTATGCCTCATTTGAATGTGTGGCTGATTCTCACTTTTCTTAATGAGAAGATGTATTTTAACTGATTTATAATCACAATATTTCGATTTCCTTTGTTTGATAATAATGTTTAAGCCGGGTTTGTACACATTGTATAAAGTGATAAAGAATTTAGTTTTTGTTTGGTTCCTTTATAATGATGTTATTGCCTAAAATTGCACTTTTTAGACAGCTGAATACATGTATATACTCGCTCGTAGTCGTTATACACTCTCCTATCTTCAGGCGTGCAGTTATGAAGCAAAACACCAAGAGACATAACGGAGACACAAGTTAAACCAGTTGCATGATTGTTATGAAAAAATAAAGTGTTGCATTACATGGAAACGAAATGATAATTTAGAATGCTATGACACCGTCTTGAGACTTTATCTGGAACATCCACATCAGTTGGAGGAAATTTGGTCACGCAATTGCCAAATAGTATCAAAAATACATGGTCATTGGTCACGTGACCAAATCAATGGCAGATTGGTATAAGTGCAAACATCAAAGACTGCAGGCTTCTAGCTTCAGAAAATATTTACCTTTACTGGATATCACTTTGTAGTTTAGTAGTTATTTGTCTGACTACACTGGCTTGTCGATAAGCTCCTACTTAACCTTAGGGAAGTAACGTATCGTAAAGAATACAAAAAACGACAAAACAACAAAAAGCCATCGACATGGATGATAAAATGGTAGGGGAAGGCGTATTTATTTACACAAAATGAAAAAGAAGGTTGGCTGAGAAAGTGACGTCATAATCTGTAGTAAACGAGAAAATGTGGGAGATCGCAAAATGCAGAGACAAGGAAACTATGGTGACGTAATATAGAAAAATAAGAAGACACCAACTAGGGTCACACGTATAGGCACTAGGTGACAAGTCAAATGATAATGAGAAAAAACGTGTAGTCAACAGTGCTTATATAAAGCAATTCAATACTTACATAATATTTGAACCAACTGGTAGCTGTATATTTCATTTTACAAAGTTTTTAGCGAACGTTAAGCGGAAACAATATCTTTATATGCACGAACAAATACGCTAATATTGCACCAGTGTAGTTCACATACACTGTAGCAAAGAAAGGTAGATGGCGCCACCGTCACTACTTAGCAGTAAGTAGAGACGGTGTCACTGTCTAGCTGAAAGGTAAAGAGAGCCCCAGGCGAATGCAAACCATACGCAGTCAACAATTGTACCAAGTCTGCTGACTGTTATCATTCCAACAATAATTTCATCCCCTTCACTTCGCCATTGTCAAACTTTCGGTTCAACAGAAAAGAAGTAAGTAGGCCACCCTTGAAACTTGTGCATTATAAAAAACGCCCTCCCGCAATATGTCGGTGTTCTCCCTACTTGTATTCGTAGAATGTGGTCCAACATGCTTAACATGTTTTGAACTATGCCTGAAAATGCACACAGCTATGTGATTTTATTAATTTCAAATAAAAGCAACAGTGACATGCTCAACAAGGGAAAATAGTGTGTAACCTATATTTTTGTGAATTAACATAAACAGGGTGCGAAAACGTGGCGGTCAATTTGGACCATATTTGAATTTTTGCTCAGCTCCAGGCATAGATAATAGCTTCACTGCATCACTGAAACTGCTTCGTGGTGAGAAAAAAATGGCTCCATATCTACCGGCGTCTGATGGATTGGTTTTATAATATTTAACAGCTAACTATTAACCAGATCACAGAATCAATTTTTACAAAACTACGCCAGAATGAACTGAGGTTTTTTTGGCCAATAGCATTCTTATTCTCCGGAGTGAATATTATATCACGCTTTTTTGGTTAACATTTTTTCTCCAAGCACTTACAGGTGTTAACAAGTTTTGATTTTCAGAAACCGATTCCCTTTTGACAAACATGCTAGTAAACCTATATTCTAAAATAATTTGCATTGTCAATAAAAATGTAGTAAAAATGGAGCAACTTGTCTTCAGTTAATTTCTGATGAGCAAATACTTGTGAAGATTGTTTGTTTGCAAACAATATGTGGTTGCATTAGACGCAAAAATCCTCCAACAAGGACTCATTACGTTGATTTAAACCATGTGAATGGGGTGCGTATTTCAGAAGAACAGAAAGTAGAAAAAAAATAGCCACATTCTCAGCTTAAGTTGTTTGAAAACGGATCGCTGCACATCACAGTCGATACGAAGTGTTTCCTGAGTGTGAGCGTTGCACTCCTAGTCCATACAGGTCATATTCGATTGATCATTTTGAAAACAATTAAATAAAGCATTTAGGTGGCTACATAATTGCTGATCTGTCCAATGAGAAATACAGCAACAGTCTTGTTTTATTGGCCATGCTAAGACAAGTGTGAGAAGTTAAGAAAATTCGTAACAAAATAAATTAAGTTCGTTTCGTTGAGAACCAGTTCACAACA
Source organism: Phoronis australis (assembly GCA_002633005.1). NCBI lineage: Eukaryota > Metazoa > Phoronida > Phoronidae > Phoronis > Phoronis australis. Next base: position 4,794 of record NMRA01000468.1, read on the forward strand.
TACGTCCAAAAAAGCAGCTAAAATTGCACCAACATTTCTCCATGAGAGTATTTCACCTCAGATGGTTACAGGGCGATGTAACTGCCTAGTTTAGCCCCAACACGGAACAAAATATGTGGGATTCATCAAACGATAACGAAGTTATTTCATATCATAAACGCGTTGTGGCGGGAATGGCTGTACAGTTACACTTTCGTGGAGTGCCCATCTCCTGTCGAAATAATCAATTTTTGCAAAACTGGATTCCTACCTGAGGATAACACGTACCACTACTTGCTGCGTCAGTCAGTACAATCAAGCTCTCGTCTGGAAGAGCAGTTTTGTCATTAACGTCAACTGAGAATATCGCTCTGGGTAATTGGTAAGATAACGCATATACGTGCGTACGCAGACAGCAAACACGAGGGCCAAGTGGAGTGAAAGTTTAATTAAAGAAACTAAATATACATAATCCCTGAAGTAGGATTCATTACTATGGACCGTGAATCTGAATAGATCATCGTGGTAAAATAGTGCGTTTCGTTAACCAAATTACAAATTTTATGCATGAGCATTTCGGTCTCACATGCCAGAAATTCTTGAGTACGACCAAACCGCGAGTTCAATCGCATACGGGTAATTATCTAGAGTCCATAATTTTGACAGATGTTTCAATGAAAATTCGCATACAGTAACAAAATGAGGTGAAAAACGCTTACGAGTATTTAATATATAACAGAGGATATTTTCATTTTATGAAATGATGACAACAAGTAAACAGCGACTCTCCTTTGAACGTCAGTGCTCTTCATGTGACAAATGTACAGTGTGAAACCGTCACGGTGACGGATGATCGTGATTTGCATGGATAATCAAAGAATGGGAACGCCAGAATAAGATTATTATGTACTTCGAATTCCCGGTTCTTTATCTATCAAGTATTTAACAATTAAGGAGAAAGCGAAACAATGAAGACAAGAGGAAACGGCACTATCAAAATTACCATTTGGCCAGAAAAATCAAAGCAGTTGCCATGGCTACACTTAAAGTCTTTCGTGGCGATAATTACGCCAACGCGAAGAAATAAACTTCAAATTCGAACAAAACACGTTAGTGGCCGCGAATCTTTCCATTGATTGCAATTAATGAACTCTCCATTGTCTAGTGTAATCATGAAAGCTTGAGTTCAGGTTATGCAGGACCTTGTCGACTCGTCAGCGTATTGAGCCATATATCTACAAAACCTAGATTTAAACTCAGTATAAGTTGACCACTTCTTAAAGTAGAAAACCTGTACAAATTGACCGTTGAGTTTACACCAATTTGATATTGCTTGAGTCACGTGACCATGCCTTTTAAGTAAAATTTAGCAAAAAAGAAAGGTACAGCCATAGCAAAACAGCGTTATCAATCACATGACCAATTTCGTTCGATACAAAATGTTGCAGACGAAATCTCAAAAACGCCGCTACATTTCAGTTTTATGCAACTTTTGAGTGTTTTCGTGAAAATAAAAAATGCTATTTTTGATAGCCCCTCCTGCAATAGTGGAAAATTTTTAAAGTATTTATCCAACATAGTTTTGCAGAACAATGCATTATGCGCACTATCTCAAAGTTTAACATGAATCCGAGCAATCATTTCTTAAATATGATGTTCCGAAGATTGCCGAATTTCAGTGGACATCCTTCAAGGGTCCTACATACCCGCTTGACGTAATTTCAAAAGGAAAGGATTCCACCCCAAAACATTAATCAAAGCAAAGATGGCAGAAGACTTCAATTTCAAATATTCAGACAAGTTTCTCTCCGTTTCGCTGGCTAAAAATGAAAAGCGAATTAGACCTTTCAGTCTCGTAAAATCGCTAACATATTTCTCAGCGTCATGGGATTCTATATATTTACCAAGTCAACTCAAGCCAAGGCAAGGCGTACGTGTGCCATTTCGATTTCGCAATTTTAGGGTTGGCCAAACCCAATAAAGTGAAGCTATTTTATAAGTCGCCGATGGTTTCGACGTTCTTGTTGGTAACGGAAATAGAGTCCTATCACCGTAAAGCATATATTACGAGGACGATTTGTGAGAGTAACATCCGGTGAATTCGATTTTCTTTTTTTTAGCCGGTTAAACAGAGCGAGACGCACTTTAAACAGAATGACACCAGGTGCGCCTCTACGTCATCGTGACGCTGAGTCAATACCTTTATCTTACCGTGTGGGTGCCAATCAAAAACCCAAGAACGTTCAAAGCTGAACGTTGCCATGTTTAGCTGGCACAAAATAGTCAAAATCTAAGTAGCGATTTTACTCTCACAAAAGCCTCACTATGATAGTATTCCGTTTCCGTCTCCATCTTAGGCCAAAGGCAACGCGCATGTGCCATTTTTGTTGTCGCAATTTTAGGGTTGGCAAACTCGCCCCCGATACACTATGAAAGGTTTTCTTGAGTTGCAGATAGCTAAGTTGTTGTTGGTTAAGGAAACAGAATCCTATCCCAGGAGGAATGTTATGAGACTGGTTTTATTAAAGTAAAGTGAATAATTCAGTTTTTCGTTTCTAGCCACCTAAAAACACGGCGAAATAGAGCTTTGGGTGATTTTAACATTCTTGAACTTTTGACAAGCTGTAGCACCCACTTGGGAAAATAAAAGTTACACTCTTGAGAACATTGTAAATCAATATAGTACTATTATCTGGAATCGTAGATCTTTTGGTCTCTCCTTTTTGCGTCTCTGCAATCTTGCTTATACTACCCGTGCGCATACTTGCAGCATTTTGAACGTTTGTTATTCTGGGTATTTTGACGTTCGTAGTCTGAATCAAAGCACAGAAATTAGGAAATTTAAAACACGACACTTTGTTACGTAAATAAACCGTTCGCAATCGCTATTCGACTGTTGCTCTGAGAATCATTAACAAAAAGAGCTACAAATATGCAATCAATAAGTATCCATGGCAACACACCAAACTGGTTAAGCAATTGTTAACTGCTTGTGTCTGTCCATGTGGTGCATTCCATATTACAACAAATTGCAAATTCTATGGCAACAGCGTCGATGTATCAGAAGATGAGTTACTGCGAGCATATTAGTCATCAAATCATATCGTAAAATCGTGCGTTTTATTATAAAACTTGTAATGATAAAATGATAAGCTGTATCGGTATAATAAAACGAAATAGTTTCATACGTGGAATTGAGGAGAAATACATTATCTTTCCAAGATTTGTTGTATCTATCACATTCTCAGTCCTGCCATGACGTCAGTACACACGCAGCGGGAGCACATCAGCTGAACAGACTTACGTAAAGCCGAGGCTGAACCCTACTTTTCTATGACCTTTAAATGCATCTGGATTTTTTCAAATGTTCGAATTAAAGACACCCGGATAATGTGACTGAAAAGATATGATACTCTCACGGGGAAGTAAAAATTAGTCGCATAAATCTAAGCTCAAGGCTATTGGATAATGCAAAGCACTATTTAAATTGTAACTTTTAGTATTTGTAATAAAATTTGCCGATGGTCGTGTGATAAAAAAGGTTAACTTTGTTGAGTTTTTTGATAACTCAAGTATTAGATAACGACTCACATACATCTTACAGGTATAACTGGCCCAGGTATTCCTTCTGGTTACCCTCCACTGTCCAGGTGTATTACTGTACAGCGATTTGCCGCAGAGTTATTGGTGACCATGTACATTTTTCAAGAAGAACTTTACATCTATATAAGCCCGCACGTATGCGCCTAAACTAGAAATAGAGCATTTCTTTCAAAATGTTATTTTCTGAAATGCTTCACATGCGCAAAAGCTTATTTATAAGCTTAGAAAGGTTTTAAAGATACTAATTCCGCTTCTGCGAATTTTAACGCAAATTAAATCGATAGAAATTGAGGTAGTTTACGCATCTCCAATATTTTTAAACGTAATATCTAAATTTGAAATTATTTTCCATTTTAAATTTTATTTTTAGTGGCGTGACACCACCTAAAATGGCCGCCGTATTGACTGACAGCTGATTCAAGCTTTGTGGCTACTCATTCGACTGACGTCATATGCAATGAGGTTTCTGCGGAAACCCCGCCCACTTTTTAAAAAATAACAGTAACGGGGCTGAAAGTTACGAACTGTTTAATAACATTTCAATGATATGTTTCGGCTTACGAAACTCATCCTCTTCTAAATTGGTGTTTGTAAAAGAAAGAGTATCATGTGAGTAATATCATAAGCAAGTAATTTGAAAGGAAATATAATTTCGCCTGAATTTAAATGTACAGCTAGGCATACAGGGGCATGGGACTATACACGCAAATCAGTAAAACTAACGTTAAAAGCAGTCTTTCTGTGACAAACTCTCCACAGAGTGGTATCCTCTCAGGTGAGATTATAAAAAAGCAGCACTGCATTGGTAAACTAAAGAACGGTAGGCGTCGACCTACTTCTACTGACGACAAAAGCTTTAATATGAACTGATTTCAATTAAATTATAATCGGGATCTCTGACGTATATTGACATGATAGGCCCGTTTGCTCCAGTTCTCTTGACTGGTCCTTCTTCAACAAGAACGGCATGACTCTGGAAAATTTTAAAATTCCGTGATGTCACAAAGCCCGATAAAGCTAAATTTTAAATATAAATTTGTTAACTTACGGTTTTAAAGAGGCCTGGAACGCGATAAACAGACTAAATTACAACATTGAAAGTGGTTCTCTGCCACTGGAAGAGAATTAAATCTGCTCACCATGTATTTTTAGGGTTTGTTCGTAAAGATTTTTAATATCTGTTGATATCGAAGCATTTTCTTTTACTTCCAAATTTCAAAAAACCGTCTGTCAGCTACTCACCACTCGTTCGATTTTCCTCCCAAAAAGCAAAACACGTCTCCTTATTTGGTATGGCAAGACATAGACGTAACGCATTTCCCTTTTATGGAAAATGAGACCTTTGACCTCAAGCGATTCAAGCAAGTGACTGTGAGCGCATTCGTGCATTTATCATAAGTGGGAGGGAGATCTGAAACTCTGTGGTATTTCAAAAATCGTGAATTTTGTGATTTTTCTGGAGCTTTTCTAACACGGGAAAGTAAACTACTGTGTATTAGACGTTGCGAGATGGGCTTTCGTCAGGAATTGTTTAAAGATATCTTTAATGAGCTTTCACGTTCCATACCTCTTTAAATCAGCATGGGGCCGTGAGCGGTCCCGGGTTGTTGTCATAATAAGCACAAAAGTTTTGATAATACGATGTAAATGCTTACAAAGGTTACACAATAGCGGAGTTGCAACCGAATCGATTTAACGATTGCGCATGTCCGGAAATTAGGGTGCGCAAAGGCTATTGGGATTGATTAGGGTAAATGGAATGGCCGATTGGTTTGCACGATATGTGATTTGTGTGCATTAAACTGCGCTGCTGCAGGTAATTCTGCCGCTATTCGACCTAATAAGGCCCATGCCCCAACAAGTGCCTCAACGCGTTTTCAGACTTTGCTAAAGTAAGCGCCCTGCCCATGAACTACATGCGAAAAATGCCCTTACCTACAGTTCTAACGTCTCCAATTTATCAATTGAAAGATCCGACAGTCGATCCTGAATTTGTAGACCACGAGCCTCACCGTTATGTCCGTATACACTTCAAACTTACGCCGCGATTCAAAAAGAACGCAGATGTTTTGCTGCTCTTGCGAGGGATGTGCCCACTACGCGGGTCTGGACTTTGAAAAGAGACGCAGCGGCCTCGAAACTTGTCAGCGGGATTGCATTGTTTCTTTCCGGTACAGATCTTCTCCGGCCTCAACAGGAATCCAAACTTCTTTGTACACGTGAAAACCGTGAATCGAAGACTAATAAAAAAAAACTCGACCAGTGTTAGCACGCGGCCAAGAAGCGCGCGCTGTATAGGCCTAATGTACCGGCTGTCATCGGAGACATTTAGTCGGGAACTATCTCATTCGTGAAACGGGTAACATAGCATCGGCAAATATATATTGGCACTAATTTCCGAAAGTTCCTATTACCGTAAAAAACTTTTGCATTATTTTTAAGAGAAATTATTTGACTAATCATAATTGGTGTTTTTAAGGTCAAAAGGACCCACTGATAGTGAATACATTCGCACCCTTACACCGCAAATCTTCCTGAATATAGCTGTTACACTACGGTCACGCATCCACTCACCCGGCGACTCAATGAGTGACATATCGGTCGTACCGAAAAAATTATTGAACTTTTTTTAGCAGATGAGGCCAGCAAGTGCTAAGCTAAATATTAAAACACGCTCTGCTTGACTGCTTGAGTTAATTTCTTTGGATACAATGCACACCTAGATCATTGCATCGCATTTACTCTGGCAAAGGAACTCTGATGACGAGCACACGCACGCTTACTCTCACACACACGCATACAAACTTCAAAACAAACGTTACGTGACAACAAAGTGTCTTTGTTCCTCCAGAGATTTTTCTCGTGTTGCGGGCTACGATCTAGCGCAGATTTGGACTTAATCTGCAGACTCCTCAAGAACTTAAAAATCTTAGAGACGCTATTTGGAAAACTTGAGGAGGATTTCAGGTAATTTGTTGAGTCGTAGCTGTATTCTTATTCAAGAATTCAAGCCTTATCGACGATTGCGAGACCGGCAGCCTACGCATTTGTCGGCAAGATTTTGCCCTGGGACTTCAACACAATTTTATGAAAAATGATCGTAATTTAACAACGAATTTTGATAGCAATGCACCACAATTTTGTAGAAAGTAAATAGTAATATTCTGCACGCTATCTTAGCCCGTTAATGCATATAGTGTGCGTACGTTAAGTGAGTTGATCTGAACAGGTGATTGTGCAGAGGCATTATCCTCAAAATTGCTCATGTTGGCTTGGTTCTAGTCAAGCGAAAACAAGCTTTTTTTTTCACTACTAACCGCCGTGGAGTATTTGTCACTGTTTCTTTGAAGGGAGATATTGTTGGGCAGTTTCCAAGAAACGTTTTCTTGCCGCCCTCAAAATGAGAGCTGCATAGGCTTTATGCTGCGAAGTCGGAAAGAATTCAGCTCTACCGATGTCTCTGACCCATGTTTAACGCAGTTCTCTGATCCTTGGGAAACAGGTAGTAACTAATTTTTTTATCTCGATAACTGGTATTATAGCATGCCAGGCACACAACTCGTATAACCTCCCTGTGGCCGGTTCGGCCATTCGCTTGCCGACGTACTTGTTCACCGGCTTAACCACAATGCAACATTCTGACCCATTTCCAATATGGCGGCGTTGCAACTCCGCTATTGCTTCACTTTCGACGACTTACCCGAAGATGGGCTAGCACCTGATCAGGTGTAGCGTCTGTTATCAAACACAAGTCGACAGCGCCAGGTGTCGGGTGGCAAGCCTTCGGCTCAAATTCCTTCCCAGTTTCGTGAAGGTTCAATTTTTGGTTCCCAAACTTTAACGCTTTTCTTCCACCCTGAGGAAAAGAGTTTTAGTTATTAGCATCGCCGGTGTACTGATTGAGATCAACATTCAGGGCTTCATTTACTTCTGTGGGAGCTCAATACAGGAACGACAAGAATAGTCGGTAGCCCACATTACGCCTACTGGCATATCTATAAAGCAAGCGATCGACAGAATTCCATCACACCGTACCTTCTGCATACTAAAATTTTGCCTGTCCGCTTTCAGTTCCAATTGTAATTAACAGGACCACAAGAAGTTCAGTGCATAGGCGCATGCGCCAGGAGGCGCAGACGATTACTTATGTCCAGGGTTGAGTTCCATAGACGCAAGAATCTCGCGAAGCTTGACGCGCTCCTCTCTTCAAATTTCACAGCATTGTTACGGTTTGGGGATATCACCAACGACTCGCAATATCTATCTCATTTTGTATCACTCTAATTAAGCAATGGCGTACACGAGTCAAATCGCCCTATTTTTGATGTAATCAGGCAACTGTTAAAAACAGAGAATAGCCGGGACACAACAACCAAGCGACAGCTCTAGCATTTAAAATGTCTAAAATGGTCTTGGAAAGAATGTTGCTACAAACAGGAAAAGGTTATCACGGACACCCATCTCTGTATCCTAATACCCAAACAAATGAAGTTGGACACATAAGTCGAGGCGCTGTGGTAAGTAGGCTACGCTGAGCCAGGAGTCTTATCTTTTCATTCGAAAATGAACTCGAAATTATATGTTTAAAATGTTTGGTTCTACTTCAGTGCGAAATCAAAATAAGTGTCTATTATTCTGTACTGGAGTATATTATGGGCACGCATGACAACGTAATACCATTTTGCACTTGATGACCACAGCATTACATTCGCGTAACCAAGGGGAGCTCGGAGGGCTCGAACGAGCCCCTCATTTGGCGAAGTAGGCAAAAAGGTCCGCCTCAGAGAAACAAAAAGTCCAAGAAAACGTGTGAGATAAAGGTCCACTAAAAAGGCACAAAGGCACAATTCAGAGAACGTGCAGCTACGATCGTGGAAGTGTTTTGTAGTCGATCGACTATTTTGTTAGTAAAAGTCCACATCGCCAAGAATTCGATCACCTCATATTAAAGGCTGGGTGCACGCATGCATTAAAGCTTCAAGTTACCGTCTGAACTCGAAATCTCAAGTTTTTGCTCTAGTTTGTAGCTCGAATCTAAGGGTCACCAAGTGCAAAGTTGGGCTAGAAACTCGTCTGCATAAACCACATCCGTACACTCAACAGCCGAGGTTGTATTAAAAAAACATCAAAAACAATTTCGAGTTCGATTTCGAGTACAAAGATTATAGCTCGGGCCCTGGTGTCAAGTGCTCAGATTGTGGGGCGTTCGTTCGGAAAATTTCCTCTTAAAAACTCACTCAGCCTCAACTAGTTTGTCACAAATTCATTTTCGTTGAGCAGTTCATTCATAAAAACGTACAAGATGTTGGCGAACTGTGCATCTATTTACATAAAATTTAAAAGTACACTTTTTATGTAAAAAAATCAAAGCCAGCAAAACTTTCACTTTCCGTTTACACGGCACGCAGCCCTTTTTCCAAATAAACGCCCGGGCGTTTTGTGCTGTTACTAAAACGCCTGAAAATTTCCATTTTTACACACCCGTGGGATCATCTACGGGAAATCCCGGTAACAACCGGCGCAAGTGGCCACACATGATAGCGGAGCCTTGTACTGTATCCTTATAGTGGACCGAAGTCAACTAACTGGGTGAGCGCGGGAGGGCCCCGACTCCCAGCCGGCCGTATATTCGGCAGTAACACCAGGACGTCGCTTAAAAGCAAGCCTTGCGAGATTACGTGAGATATTGCCGTTTCTTTAAATGAGAATATTTGACTTTTGCTTAGATTTTACCTACGTCCTAGTATAGGTTCTAGCGTTTCTGAACGCCGCCATACCGTGAATAATACGATTACAAGGAAGTCACGGATTTCCGAAGATAATAATGTGGGAATTTTGACCGCTCGTCCTTCTGAGCGGCTTTTACCATGATCAATGAGAGCGCGGTGCCGGAGTCAGGTACAGGTTGTGATGATCGCATTGCCCGATGCGAGCAAGACCCAATTATGTGTAATTACCCGACCAGAACTGTATTGAACATCTCTGACTGTACATATGGCGAATTTTCAAAATGCATTAAACACTAATTTTCGTTAAAAACGAACACCACGGCGGTATTCAGCAGGAAAAAAAAACAAACAAGTACGGTTTTCGTTTTTTTTAAATCGATGAACTAATAATCTAAAAACTACAACCACTAGGCACGATTGAAGATAAAGTACCGCGCGTATTGATATACTTGGTGGATATACAAACGCTGATCAGAGTTAACAATATCACATGGATTCATTTTTTGATATTCATCTCGAGTCGTTTAACCAGATTCATGACCAGGAAACAGTTGTACTTAAATTGTGCCCACTTTTCATTTTTATTACGGACAAAAAGCTTGAATAGTTATATAGTCAGTGCCACCGAGAGATGTCCAGAGATTCCAAATCTTCAGTTCTGGTTATCACCATATTTGCACTTTTATGATTTGAGATTTAATAAAGATAAAACTCAAGTTTATGATGATACGTGAAATGTTTAGTGTACCTGTAATGTGGAAAGTTAAGGGGTGCCGGGATCACAATGAACTTAGCTAATTAGGTTTCGCAGGCGATCAAAATCTACCACTGTTTTGGTACTGTTTAAAAACTTAGATAAAAAGTTATCAACCCGTTCCCGGTAAGAAAAAAAAACAAGTCGTCAGAAGCATTAAAAATTAAATAACGCCCAATATCAAACATATCGTTCCTTTGGGAAGTGGCCCTTTGTCAGTGAAGATAAACACAAGTTAACCTTTTTAGTCGTTTTGTAATATTTATAATGCACCAAGCTAAAACTACTCTCCAGATTTGCAGGCTGTAGGCCTACCTCTGCAAATGTCAGAGAAAACCAAATTAGGTGGAGGCCTACTAACAACAACTATTGTTGAGACAGTAATGCTAGCTATTACCTTTCCACTTCACTGTTAGCTCAGATCTACACCAATACAAAAAGCGTGCTGAATAGGCATTGTAAAAGTTGTCTGGGGCTAAGGGAATCGGGTGACCAGTGTCAGCGAGAAAATCTCCACAGGGCATTGCGGGCTTGCACTTTGACCCCGGCTGACCGGAGCCGACAGGGGAACTCGATCACTGCCATTTACCTTGAAGGTAATTTCCTCCATCCCCAGTATTGTTGTATAGAAGTGCAGAGAATTTTCAATTGACCTAACCGTCAAAACCAAATGGTCTATGCGAGATACCATTAAACCAGCGCACATACTGTTTACTGTTTACAGCTGCGAAGTCCTTGAGTTAGAGGAGCGGTTCCGGGCTTTATGAGTAGCCAATCAGCCATTGGGTCCCCGCTCCTTGATTGCTTTTTAAAAACAGTTATTTCTGGATACCCGCGAATTCCTAGTGACTTTTCGTCGAACAGTGTGTGAGAAATTTAGCTTTTGTTCTTTTCAACTAATCATTTTGAGTGAACAGTTAAAAATAACTGACAATACAAACAGGATTTTTGTCAAGTGGTCCGTCATTCGTCAGCGAAAGCATGTCTTATGTCTTGAGGTCACCACCAGATGACGCGGCTAGTTGGTTGTGTTGCTGTGCGTGAACTTGGAATCCTGCTAAATCTTAAGATTAAGCAGAAGAGATTGTTGTGTGAACTAGGAATTGAATGTTTTTCAGGCAAAAAGGTAAAATTTTTGTTCGGTGAAAAAAAAAATGTAATTATTGGCCTCCCGATCAACCATTTTCTCCTTTACCGTAACTTGTGTCGCTGAAACGGAGGTAGGCCTATGTGTGAATGGTGTTTGGTGAAACTGATCGCCCGTAATTGAAAAGGTTGGTTGAAATTGACACTATTTTATTCAAATGTAACTTGATTTAGTGCAGTGCAAATTTTTGTGAAATGAACATGATTATTTGAGTGAACTTGTCTAGTTGCCACGCGTATTCCTAGTTCACGCAACGCTCACTTCCGTTTAATCTTGAGATTAAGCAGGATTCCAAGTTCACGTACACGCAGTGAAACTCCAGGAAAAAGACACCTTCACTCAGCAACCTTTTGCTCCATCATCCTACGTACGGTATGTATTTGAATGTTGTGTGAATGTCATTATGCACCTCCTCACTGGAAGGGCTAACTGGTACAATTGAGCAACCCAAACCTTGACTGCTCGGTTACAAGTATAAAAATATGTTGAGTTTACAATCCGAACTCCCAAACGTCACATGACTTATCTTCCATGCAGGAAGTGAAACTGTATGACACTGATTACCACGGTGTGCTGTTTCACACTGTGACGGTAAACCGCTAATATTTTCAATGTCTTTCTGGTGCTGATTCAGCTTATTACACGTAGTGAGAACTGCCAGACACAGCTTGCAAAAATGAAAAAATAATGATGTTGGCAAAATTCAAAACAGATCTACCGTGTCCTTTTCAGTTGTTGTGCGTTATTCAGTCATTAGCACAGGCACTCTCGTGACAGCCGCTTGGTACGATACTAAAACAAAGAGAAACATGAACAACTGCTGTCCGATATGGTCGCCCTCCAGGCACTTCCGGATCAACTCAAATTATGCTATCAGTACCTCCGGGTTTTTTATATGATCTCAACCATTCACCGTCAATATGTCCTCGCCATCCCATGTGCCCGTAAGTACACCAGTAGGCTAGAGGCATGCTGATCGTTAGGATGCTCAAATGTCACAAGAATGCTTACATCAACTAAAAACAGTGTCTGGTGGTTGAAAATATTGGATAGCAGTTGTTCCCCTTTCTCGTTATTTAGTATATAGTCCGGTTACCTATTGTCGTCAGGCTCCAAAGGTCGTCCGCCATCTTGTTTCGCGTGCAGCGCAACCACGCGGGACTTAGTGTTCCAATTTGGAGTGCTCGTGTGCACGTTAGGTACTAACTTATCGGAAGAGACACGTATCAAAGTAATGAGACAAAATTCGGTGAGTTTACCGATTGTTTTTTAAAACCCCTTAAAAATCAGTAGATTTTACTAATACACTTTTTTGTGCGTTTTCAGAAGATGTTTTCGAATTTAAATTTTCTTCCGACGGGACACAAAACATGATCCAGGGTTTGTTTATGCAATGTATCTGTTTGTCCCAGGCACTAGTAGGATCTAGAAGGCCAAAGGAAAAATCCGCAGACAAATGCGATACGCTGGGTTCTTAACATTTTTGCCTCACGTTCACCATTAAACTGCATTGAAATGTTGACCAATTGGCTTTTATTGGAAACCACAGTGCAGAGCTCAACATCAAAGCTTCAAATCGAGTTTATGTCAATAAAAACAGGCTGTTGCAATTTTCATTACTTCGTTGGCCTTTTTCTGCATGTTTCTCAGTTTTTACAAAAGGGGGCAGCATATGACGAACTTAGGTGTCACAATAAAATGGCTGCCGAAGGCAGTGCACATTTGAAATAACTCGGCACAAATTAAAGAAAACTTCCGAATCGATGAATGCGGTATATCTGTGAGAGTTAAATCGAATCCTATTCAGATCATAACTTTGAAGTGGAATAATTCGGTGAGTACAACAGCAAGTCGGTTTTATGCTTAGGCGGACGACCATTGGGTTCCTGAGTATACATAACGTTGAGCAGCTGGTAAAGGTGTCTATGGTGCAAGGTTGTGAACAGAGCTGTTGTGACTTGATACACAGGTTCTCGTGCAGCTTACCTTTACTCCTATGAAAGCTTGAATACACGCTTGAGATGAAGACCCACAAACGCAGACGTCCTGCGTGCAGCAGGGCCACACGAAGAGAGCTCTCGATTCCCCAATCACGTGACAAAACTAGAACTTACAACATCCGGCCACTGACGGAAACCCACGGACGAACACGAACACACAGACAACACGAAAGACGAGACCACACAAACCAACATTCACAACAGAACGTTGATCTATTGATCCAGTGAAGAGCTTAAACACTGTCTTCAACATTTGACAATTGTTTGGGAAACTCTTCAGACTTTGTCGATTTGGCTTGGTCAAAGTACTTCTTGACATGAACTTTGAAGTAAGGTTCTGAAAAGGCATACACTTAGTTTACCTAATTATCGGACGGACCCTAAATATCGGACATTTCATACAATCTTACTTGAAGCATAATCTGAGAATTAAATGACACCAATTTTTGTTCCGCTGTAATGCATTCAATGTCCGGCACTGTCTCGTTTTTTTCTAGTGTTGCCTCGGTTTGATTTTACCGCTAGAGGGTGCAATTTTGACTCCCAAGTCGGCCTAAAACGGATGATCGCATAAATCGGTTATAAAAGTTGAAAACAAAATCTTTTTCAACAATGAAATGAAAGCGCTCCGAGGAGCGAAACTTGGCGAAATTAACCAAAAAGATGACGATAAAGATGATGACGAAGATGACGAATATGACGACGATGGTGGCGAGGATGAACAAAAGAAGTAATAATAACATACACATGACGAACGTAAAAGTCCGAAATCAGTAAGAAAAAGGCTACAGTCTTGTGCAACACTTGGCGAAATTAACGGAAAAGACAACGACGGAGATGATGACGAAGATGATGACGATGATGACGAATATGATGGTGGTGGCGATGATGAACAACATCACAACATTCATATGACGAACTTAGATGTCATAAATCAATAAGAAATAGGCTATAGTCTAGTTCAATAGAAGATAAACCAACATCAATGCAGCAAGAGCGCTCAACAAAGGAACAGCGTTATCGGAAAAACTCAAATAACTCGAAAAGTAGAGGTCCTAGCAAAGAATGGAAAACATCTTCTGAAAGCCTGTTCAAAATTCTATCTAAACTGATGGTATCGCCTAATTCCGTAAATTTTTCGAAAAAAATGAAATTTTGCGTTTTTTTAAGAAATTCAAAGTCAAATAACTCGAAAACGGTAAGTCTGAGAAAAAAATTGTTAAGGCCATTTGAAAGAATATACTTCAAAGAATCCACATGCAAAAAATCACATCATTTTCTCTTCCCGTTTAAAATCGCACTCCAGTACGACTGAAAATGGGTCAACATGCGCCAGATCCGCCATCTTGAAAGCAACTTCTGGTTTTTTGGCTTTGTATAATAGCATGTGATAAGAAACTAATACCTGTAAAAATTCGAAGGAATTGGTCTTATAATGCGCCCTCTACAAGAGAAAACGTTCTTAGGCCAAAATCGAGGTGCGCATGCGCGATCGCCGATATTTCCGCCATCTTTAACCGGAAGTAAGCAATTTCTGGTATACTAATAGCAAACTTCCGGTCCATTTACTGTGCCGATTCTTAGCCTTTTACGTAAAAAGTTGTAGCCTCCAGAAGCATTTGAACCTTTAAATGAAAACAAAATGGCCGCCACAGCCGCCATCCTGGATCCGATTTTGACGAAAAACAATAGGCATCCATTACTTCCGGAACTACGTGTTATGTGTAAATTTCGTGATGATCGGACGAAAATTGCGACCTGTATCGTGCGAAAAAACAAAAAAAACAAACTTAGTGACAGAGCAACATACTTGGCGAAATTTATTTCGCCAAGTAATCATCTCACTGAACTGACAATATGTCTCTGTTTCATTTTTTCAAACATCGACCGCACACGTGCGTGTGTCATATCAGGAAGGCAGAGATACTAAAAACTTCACTGAGTTTGCACGTGCTTTAGTCGTCTGCACTGATTCAGCAAAACGCCACATGCTGTCACCAGACTTCATGTTATGGATAATTTTGTTGGCCACTGTATTATGACTTCTGAGGATGGTGTTTAATAAATGACACCGAAACATGTCAAGTTTTAAAACCGTAGTTATTTTCTTGAATTTATGCTGCCACTTGCTATCATGGAGAACAATTCAATAAAGGTTAGCCTTTATTTCAGCAAAGAATTTACAACAATCCGTAGTATTTTCAATTATATATAATGGAAAATGTGCCACTTGACTGTAGACATGTCATAACATTCCGCTGAAGATGTGAGCTCCATCCTCAAGTTGGGTTACCTTCACTGCGGACAACCACATTACGAGTGTGCAGTGTCTCAGACAATACATTGCACCTTACTGTTTGACACAGTACAAACTGAGGTAATATAAGTAGATGGACTGATTTTTCTTCATCATTATTTCCTTATGAAATTTCCTAGAAAGTAAAATTTCACTTTTCTGTCATATTCTATGGGAAATAGATGAGCGACTACTGTTTTATGATTAGAGCATTCTTAGGAGACAGTGGTTTCCAGACTAAAAAATTCAAACATGTCTCGTTTACAACCTCTTTGAAAATTTAGACAGTGTGCAGCACATGCATATCGAGCGAACACACAAAAAATTATTTTTTGTTCAAAATGAAAAAGTCTATCGTGTCACGTGTTATTTTTAACAGATCAGAGGCAAAACCAAACAGGTCGCGGCGACCTGTTAAAACAGGTATTGGAGAACTCTGAATTAGCATATCTCTTCATGCTTGATAATAGTGACCATGAATGATGATCAAATAAAGACTTCCTAAATTGATTATTACTGCACTGCTTGAGTAAGATATGAGAGAGGCTGCAACAAGCTGTTACACAAAAATGTCTCGTGTAAACATATTTTAAGGAGTACATTTTTGTTGAACATATGCACACCAGCTTGACGTCATGCTTATAAGGAAGTATGTGTGAGGGTTTAATAATGAAGAAATGTGCCTTTATGGTTGATTTTTAAGTCCAACAGATATATTACTTTAGTTCTTTCAAGAACTTAAGTTTTCAAGAGACTTAAGTTTCAATAGGGCATTCAAAAAATTCGAATATACCGGTAAAAGAAAAATCAAACAAGAGTAGAGTGCAACAACAATTTAATGATTTCCATACATAATTTAACAAAAGTAGAGTTCTATTAACATTCCATTAACAGTGATTATTTGCAGAAAATAAAATGTATTTGCTCAAAATACACCCGTTCCTTAAAATAACTGGGCATGTGAATACACGAACCAAAAAACTATTCAAAAATCGTGAGAACCATATAGACAAAAAACTAAAACAACTAAATCGGGCTAATAATATATTCATACACGCATCTTTCTCAGTCTAGATAACAATATGTGAAAATTGGGGGATAGAAATGAAATTTACCATATATACAGAGCAATTATTAATTACTAAATCGGGATTCACACCCAATGAAAAAAGTGATTACATAGCCAGGACTACAACAAAAGTCTATGCACGGACATGTTCTGCTAAAATTACAGCAATGACACTAGAAGTAACAAATCACCGAGCATGTAAAAGCCAAGAATTACCGTACCCTCCAAACGCATTTTACCCCCAAAACCTATTTTACTAAATAAAACAAAAGGATGATAATTTTGTACACTAATACACAAGGAAGAACTGAGCGTTCCTTTTCCAGCAATTAATGAGAAATTATCCTTGTCTAACAAAGACAAGAACATAAAATAAAACTTCGGGTTACAAAGTTTGTTATCAAGGGTGACAGGTGTGATTTTTGAGAGGAACTGGTAGATTTTTACTGCAATCTTAAGGCTAGAAATAGCGTCTCACTTATGAGTTTCAACTGTTCAAAATATCAATTTAAAGTGGAAGTTTCATTTTTGACAGTCATAGAAACAATAAATCCTGTACACTATTTTGGTACATGTAACTTTCAGAAAAAGCAACCCCAAGTACAATCTGATTATAAGAGGTGGAATTTAGAAAACTGTAACTCTTGATAAAACAGTTATTCACTTTTCTTTATATTTAAAGCTACCTTCTACATATGTTTATGCTTCACCACAAGCTATTTGAATGTTAATTTTCTTTAGCTTCTTCTGCTTGTTAAGCAAGTGTACAATGTTTTGTGACTACAAACACCTTTGTGAGATCATATAATTGCATTCATTGGTCCACAAGCTACTGTTCATAAATGCGTACGCTGTGTTGACTTGGTAGCCCACCTTTATTCATCAGTAGTTAAAGCCACTCTCTTCAATAAAGTAAAGAGGACAAAATTTTACAATAGACATGAAAGCCATTGATATAAGACTTAAAGTTAACTTGCTGTATGATTGTTGTGCTGTTTATCCTACATTACTTGGTAAAACTCATATGTACTCACTAATGTATAAAAATAAACTAGACCTTCCAACTCAGACTCAAATCATTCTCAAGGATTCAAGTACAAATTTTTAAGTTTACTTCAAGCATGTGATGCAATGGGTCAGTTTTCGAGTTGATTTTCAAATAGAGTTTTAATCCTTCGTTCACTATTGCGACATTCAAAATAAATTTATTCTATATGACTTGAGTACAAAATATGCTTGTAAATGTTTTCAAAACCTGCCGTTCAACAAATCGCCGTAAAACTAGAGCAAGTCGTGCATAACAAGACATGACCTGTTGATAAGTTGGAACTAATGATCAGGTGGCGATACCGTTAGCAACTTATCATCAAATTTTCATTCTTTTTATCAGGGAACTTAAGTTTGTTTACACAGTTAGCCTGATAAGGTAGTACAGAACATAATAAGCTGCTAGTTGTATTTCATACCAGCAGTCTGGAGCACTGTCCTGAAATGCTGTTACTCAAGTTATGAGGGGTGTTCTATGTACTGTCAGCATTCGTAAACAGTTCAACAGGCACAAGCATACTTTTGCTTCTGCCTTTCAAAACTTATAGAAAAGCCAGGAAGCTTTTCATTGGTTTAAACAAATGGCTACTAGACAATGTGAGCATCTTCTGTTAAAGCTTACAAGCAAATTGGCTACTTAACCAAGGACATTTTCCTCTTAGCTTGTTTCAAATTCCAACTCTGATAACAGCATTATTTTTGTCTGAACAATGGAACCTATGAAGTCTACCAGTGTGAGTGTTAAAGTCCAGTGCCCCCACTGTGGCGATTGTTTCGATGCGTATGTTTGGATTTCTAGTTTTCCCAAATGCTTCGCCAGGCTGATACCTGAAAACAATGAGGAGTTGTTAGCAGACATAACCCATTTGATTCACAAAGAAAATTGTCCATGTAAAGATACTGTCATTCATCAAAACAGTTCTGGGTAAAAATTATTATTTCCTGTACTCTGACCAATCGCTTCATTGGCTGACATTTTCAGGTATTAGAGCGAGGTTCCAATCAAGTTTCTTGAGAGAAAAGCAAGATCATGCAAGTCTACATGTGACTACAATAGCTCAATTCATGAACTCAAGTCGTATGTTCATCCAAGAGAACATCCCCTTCCCAACAATTTGGTTCGGTCAAAGAGCACCCAGGCGTCAACCATGGTTTCCTTCATGGCCTTGAATGCTTTGATTTTTATAATAATAGCTGTTGATCTTGCATCGTATCCCAATTTTTAATTCTGAATATTGCCAGCTTCCGTGGGTGATTTAGAATTTTATTCCGTATTACGGTATACTAGTACGCTACTGTTCCACATCACGGTAAAAATGCCGATCAGGCACATTTTTCTTACTTGTGAATGATTCAGTACGGTTAGATCTGAGTTTTGCATGTTTTACTGTGGTTATTTGTTGATTAGTGAGAATTCATTTGGGTACACTTTGACCTATGTGGAGGGGGGGGTGCTCGAGTAACTACATGTAGATGCGATCTCATATTCAAAATTCAGGTCAACCCGACAAACCTGGGCAAACAACCTACCACGTCTCTAAGTAAATGATCTTATACTACTATGCCTCTAGATACCAATGACAAACCTGTTCTCCAGAAACCTGGACAATCGGTGAAAAATGATTTTGAGAACCAAGCAGTCACTGAAAGTTGCAAATGTTAATTGTCTATTAACAAGATGATATTTCAAAGCTAGGGACTACCAAGAATAATTACATACACAAAAACTTGTTTAAACACATTCAATGCCAATATACCCAACCTGAGAACTACATGAGTACATGAAAAACTTAGGTTTTATGAAAAAAATAGTTATGAGTAAACTTAAAGATATATTTTCACGCTCCTAACTATCCTAATTTATAGCAGGAACTAAACGGCAATGCTGTTTATCATAAGAAAGTGCAGTTATGTTCATTGACAACTTGTATATGCCAATACAAAAAAATCTGCAAGCGGGTGACCTTTGCACTAATGAGTAACCTCGTGAACTCACATAGCCCGCGTCACTCAGTGTTATTCCTCAACACCATATCACAATACTTACTGGAGACGGTTCAGTGATTTGAAGCGGATCTTTTTCGATCGCCACAAAACTCGTTCTTAAAATCCTTTGGCAATATTCAACCTACTTCATAATCGCATCATTGCTATATGTTGTGTTTCTAACTAATTTGGCTAAGCAGAGTTGAGGAATTAGCCAGCAAGTTCCACTTTAAGTCTTACGTTTATGATTTGAAAAACTAATTTCATCAAAAAATGTAGGTTCGTCTTGGTGGTGGCCTCAACATTTCAAAAAGACCCCTTTCATTAACAATTGATGTTTAAAAACATGAGCTCGAACTTAGTGTTTCAAAGGGATTGAATAAGCGTGATTTGTTGTCAACAACACATTTCCAACAAAACATTAACATGTATTTTTTATGAATATAACTCAGGGACAGACTGGTATTGAAAAGCTTGTTTTCGTTGAAGAAGGTTGTCTTTCTAAACTAGGTCAAAGGTTGCATTGTCTTTCTAAACTAGGTTGCATTGGGTAAGTTATCAGGTCTTCCTCATCTGAATGTAATTTGTTTAACTGATATGTGACACAGAGCAAGTAGGTGACAAAGTTATCTTACTCTGGTGGGTAGAAAACGACTTTTCTTATGATTGAGAAGTTGGAGTCTTCACCACCACCATGATGTGGCTAATTGTGTTGTTAACACTATGAATGTGCGTGACTGTTTTGGCCACTTGTTAAGCACCATCCCGATGTTAGAGGGCACTAAATAATTGTGGGTCTGTTTTATCACAGATTTGTTCTTTAGTTGTGGCTAAGACGGTTGTTGGCGGCATATTATCGCAAAAGCGAGGCTGCGTTTTTAATGAAAGCAAAACCCTGAGACAGCAGTCATCTTGGGGCATATGTTAAGCTGGGCTTCCAAATTTGAGGGGATTTTCAATTTAAAGGGGTCAATATGAGAAAGGTGTGATCCATGTTCATGCTAAGACTAAGCTAAAAGTATGTTCCATGTCTATACCTACTGAAAGTGGACCCATAGCCGCTGGATTTTCCGACATTTCGAAATCACATCAGTATTCTTAACTGAGGACTACTATGAATATACTCCCCTGTATATTATTTGTCCAGCACTGGTTCTTTTCAGACATGAGTCAAGAGAAAACCGACTACGGCAGCACCGGGCAACCACCATACCCACAGCCAGGAGCTCCACCTATGGGTGCACCTAATGAACCGCCTCCACAGTATCAGCCCCCCAATGCTCAAGTACCCCCACCCCAAGGAGCTTATCCCCCGCAGGGTGCATACCCCCCACCACAACAAGGTAAGCCTTACATGTTCACGGTTTAGAATACAACCAAGTATTGAGAGACTAATCGCTATGTTTTTTTTCTTAACCCCATTACATCTGTGTGACGTTCTCAGCACGTCCAAGGACATCCAATCACCGTGTTGAAATAAGCTGGGGTCAGACAGAAGCAGGCAACTTTGACAAAACACTCGCAGCAAAAGAGGAAAGTAGAATTGGGGTCGAGATTGTTGAGGCTTATAATATAGACATGAGCATTTCCATTGAGTTTTTACATGGCCATCCCTGACACTGCAGCTGCTGGGCTTTGCAAGCTTTCCTCTTACATTTGCTAATCAATTTCAGGTTACCATGGATACCCAGGTATATGTTTGCCATGTGTAGCTAGTTGTATGTAACACTTAATAGCAGCACTTTTCAAAAAATCGCAAGATTTCTTTGTGGAATAGTAACGAAATTTTTATTAGAGCAAAACATTTTCACTTAATTCTTTCCTCAGTCAACTTTATCACCATTTGTGCTCCATTTTTGTGTGTTTTTAATGTGATTCGCATCTGTTCATTGTTGTGGTTTTTTTTTCTGAAGCCTCTCTTACAATTTCCACTATTTTTGACGTTTCCTTGGTGTTGTGCTTGTTACATAACGCTTAATCGTCGTGAGAGACCGTCCGGAGTTGGTATATGGTGCAGCTCGGGACGGTCTGGGGTCAACAGAAAACCACAGTTCAACTGTGAGTCTACACCAATGTGATAAACGAGAGTAGTTCTACTTGCTGCGTCAGCTGCAGGTATGCTTATCTCTTTTATGACACACAATGTGTGACTGGGCAAAGCGTTTTCAAAATAATGTCAATAAATCAGTGGAGTGTGAGACCCCTGAGGTCCCTGTCAAGTCCTCACGGCAATTTACGTAATGTGTCTGTCCTTGTCTTTTGAATTCCTAGTGTTTGTATTCTTTTATGTCAATGCTGTACATATTAAGATTTTTACGCTTAACTTATTAATAGTCTATCTAATGGCAGCAATTCTATCTCGCAGTTGTTGAACCCCAGTTTTACAAGTAAGTTGTCTAAAATTCAAATTAAAGTGAATTTGTGATCTGTTATTAATTATGTAGCGAAAAGAATTCGATTCCTGATTATCTGGAAACAATAAGTCTCTCAAAGCTCCATGCCGTTGCGTTCTCTAAACAATCATTGTAGGTCAGATTCTCCTGTTGACCCTGCCTAATGTTTTGCAATGTTGAAGGAATGCAGAGACGCACAACTTGGGGATTTCTTGGACGTGGATCAAAGATCATGATTTGTTCAGAAGATTTATTTTAATTTGAATTTTAGCCATCATATTTGCCAAACCTCAGATTTGTCAAGTTTGAAGCAACTGTAAACTTTCCTTTCATCACAAAATTAACTTTTGATATACACCACTTACTATTATGAAATTGGTCTCAAATTGTTCCTTAGTCAAATTTCTTAGCGATTTCAGGACTAATGCAGTGACTGTGATACAATGCAAACCTTAGTAAACCAAGAGACCCAATCTAAACTATTTGGTTTTATTAAAAATCAAGACCTGAATTTACATGTCTGTTCAGGTTGTAATGCAACAGAAAATTAAGCTGAGTATTTGAACATTTTGCATGTTTGTTGATCTAATCCTTAAAAAAATTCCAGTTTTACCATACGGTGAGTCTTGTGTTTTACAAAAAGCTTTGAAAGGTATACTTTGACCCATTGGATCACCTATGGTATATGACCTGTGGAAAACAACTGTATTTACTGTACCAGGTGGTGGTGCCAGCTGAAGAAATGAGATCAAGTATTATTATCAATTGTTTGCCTCATTGATCAATGTGTCAAAGGTCAGAAATTCAAATGATTCATTAGGTCAAATATGCTCACTCTGGTTTGCTAAGGCCAGGGAGGGGGTGTTGTTTTTTGGTTTGTTCAACGGTAGTTTATCATAACCTTACAATGTTTGAAATTGAAAACAAATTATCACATTGATGCTCAAATTTGCCACACAACATTGATGTGATGTGAAGGATTGTGGGATTGGTTTTGATAAGCACATTTGGTTTACAACTAATTAATTTGGGACAGAAATAGTCGCCGAAAATTTCCTTTTTCTGTTTTTCAACGGCTGATTTCCTTGCTGCAATTAATAGAAACTTTTCCAAATGTAGCTTTATGGTTCCCCTCATACAAACAAATACGTAGTACAAAGAATTTTTTAATCTTTACTTTGTTGCTAAGCTTGACAAAATAAGTTTTCCATTGGCTGCCATGTTGTGTGCTATACAGGCGAAGAATTATTATAATTTTTGCTGATATTTCCAGGTTATCAAGCTCCAACTGTCATTGCTCAGCCAGTTGCCACAACAACGGTGGTCAAGCTGACACTGGGAGCCAACCCACAGTCGATTCAGTGCCAGTTCTGCCAGGCAAACGTGGTGACATCGATACGATACGAAAATGGACTGCTTACATGGCTGGCTGTTGGAGGACTGTGCTTGATTGGGTAATTACTGCCTGCTTTTGGTTGTTCAATAGGGACGGAAAGTGGCTATTACTTCAAATTGGAGACAAAAATACAAAAGTGGTACTTATGTATTTGTTCAAACTGGCACAAATTATCGAAAGTAACTTTAAAATCTGGAGCTCATACCACAGTATCTGTGGTCTGTTGAACCCTCCGTGGTCTGTTGAAACCTTCGTGGTCTGTTGAACCCTCCGTGGTCTGTTGAACCCTCTGTGGTCTGTTGAACCCTCTCAAACTTATTTTAGCATGGCTTGAAGTTGGCAAATTTCAAAACTGTATACACAGTGTATCTTTAATATGCAATGAGTGCAAAAGAATACAGTAAACTCTCTCCAATTTAGAGCAAAACACAGCAGACAAGTGAAATTCTATTGTCTACTTTAAACAAACACCATTTACAAGCCAGAACTGATATTTATTGAAAAGAAACAAGACTTTGACAAAGTGAATGCACGTACTGCATACTACAGCAAACATATAGAAATAACCTTGAAAAGCTGCAAACTAAACCTAGATTCAGCTTGAGAGAGTCGTAGATAAACATCTGATTCAGTTAATAACTATGAAACTATAAAATATGAAACTAGCCCATTTGACAAATGCAAAGCCAGAACAGTAATGGACTTTACCACGTTCTAAATGTGCACAAAATTTAAGTGTACTATAGCAGTTTGTGGCAGGTAAAATGAATATAAAACCTTAGCTTTTTGTGATTCCCTCTGTATCTACAAAGTTCCTTTACGGATTTCCTTGAAATTGGACAAATAGGAATCTAAACTTTTTTCAGGATCTTTTTGAAAGAGGCATGGGACACGAAAGCTCGTAAAAAGTTCTTTTAAACAATTCCTGACAAAAGTACCATCTCGCAATGTCTAGTACAGTGTAATTCGCTTTCCCCTGTGAGAAAATTTCCAGAAAAAATCACAAATTCACGATTTTTGAAATATGCACGGAGGAAAAACTCTGTGGTTACCAAAACGTTTATAATGTGCCTCCCACTTATCATAAATGTTCTTATGCTCTAACAGTCAGTTGCTTGAAGTCGCTTGAAGTCAAAGGTCACATTTTTCATATAAGGGAAAGTGCTACGTCTATGTCTTGCCACACTTAAATAAGGACTGAGACGTGGTTTGCTTTGTGGTAGAAAAGTCAATGAAGTGGCAAGCAGATGACAGATCGTTTCTTGAAATTTTAAACTAAAATGAAATACCTTGATATCAACAGAAATTAGAAATCTTTACGCACAAACCTTAAAAATGCCTGGTTAGCGGGGTGAATTCTGGTTTAGTGGCAGAGAACCACTTTCAATATCACAATTTAGTCTGTTTACCGAGTTTCAGGCCTCTTTTAAGTTTGTTAAATGTATATCTATGAAATTGACCATGGGTGGATCCAGGATTTTGAGTTGGGGGGGGCAGGGCAGAGTATTAACTAGAATTTTGCCTGTTAGACATTTGCACACCCGAACTGCCAATCTGGGAGAATTTTAGGGGGGAGGGGGCATGTCCGCCTTGCCCCCCCCCTCTAAATCCATTGCTGGTGACAATGGATGATGGCTACTTTCAGACATATTCGACTACTACTACTGTGCCTTCTTGTGGCAATTTTAGTTTTTTACATTTTGTTCTACGTCATCAGTCAGTTCCTCAACAGATTTTCATGAAGTTTGGCAAAAAGGTTTATGTAAAGAGGCAATGTGACACTTTCCTATTTATGGCCGGATTTGACATACCGTGTGCCACCTAGTGGCCATTTTTATTCTTGAGTGTTTGTGGCCAAATCACTCTAAGGATTATATGAAAATTGACATATGCATTCCTACTGGGAAGTGCATGGCTGATGATATTTTCGGATTGGTCCGACTGCTGTGGTGCACCCTAGTGGCAATTTTGTTTTTGCTACCTATGGCTCAATATCTTCCATTCAGTTTCTATGTGTTTCTGTTGAAGAGAGTGCAACTTATTTGAATCAGGACAAAGCCTACTTAAATGTGGAGTCCCCTAGTGGCATTTTTAAAATCAAAATAGATGTTGGAATGCCGTGCAGTTACCAACGGATAAAAATATAAAATAGTAAAACTAGTAAAATTAAAACGACGAGTGTCGGTACTAAAATATATTAAAATATTCACATGTTTCGAGCGATGCGCCCTTTGTCAAGGGTGTGCTACAGACTGCTGAGTACATGTACTCGTCGTTTCAGTTTTACTAGTTTGGCATCTTTGGTTTTCTTTGCTTTTGCCCAATTGTTATTTACCAGATTCGTTGATGGATGATCATTAAATAACAACACCTGTCCAGTTTCAAATGGATATGACCTACGTTACACTCCTAGTGCCCTTTCTGTCTACCTGGTATTCTTTTGTCATTCTTTTCCCTATCTTCTAAACTGTTTTGGAAAAATGATGATGAGTTGGCAGGTATGTTCTTTTTGAGGAGAGCAGTGCTGACTTGCTTTGCAGCCCATAAAAGCTATTCTAAATTTAATTATTGCTCACTTGAGTGAGTCCGAATGTTTTCCACAATGATCATCACTGGTATAGGCGCTGCCCGCGATGCACACACTGGGTATATGTCATTGTCTATACCTTGCTCTAGTTATTATAGAAATGAATCAATATTGTGTAGAATTAACTTGTCATTCCTAGGTAAAGTACAATGTTTTACTTGCCTTCATAACACCTACATCTCTACTGTGTGGGTCTGCTGGTTCAAGTGTTTGTGAATGCAAGGAAGACAGTTAACTTGCGTCATTGTAATAGAGAATTCGTGGAAATGTGATCCAAAGATGAGGGAAGTCATTATTATTTTTCTGTCTTGTTGTATGCACATTGCCATTATTGTCTCCGAGGATAAAAAATGAGGGCTTTCAGAGCTCTAACTATCTTGTTGACTGAGAATGTAAAGAGACTTTGGAAAAATCAACTAATGAGCGATCATGATTATAGCTCAGTGGTTAATGAAACATTTACTTAATATTATGATGAATTATCTTCATGATAGTATGATGAATCATCGTCATGATAGTATGATGAATCATCTTCATGATAGCATGATAAATCATCGTCATGATATTATGATGAATCATCGTCATGACAGTCAGTGTATAGAAGTGCTGCTTACACATTTGCACTACTTGGAAAAAACTTCTGTCTTGAAAATCTTGACTGAATTTTGTTGGTGTATTGATTTCACTTGTTTTTGAACTGAACTTATTGTTTTTAACATTTCCAGTTGCTGGCTGGGTTGTCAGTTCATCCCTCTTTGCATTAGTGACTTGAAGGACGTGGAACATGTCTGTCCCAACTGTAACAGAGTGGTCGGACGCTACCAACGGATCAACTAAAGGGACCCAATTTGCCAATCCTTGGCTGTGTGTGAGATGTCCATTGCAATAAATAAAGTGATCGTTAAATTCAGTTTTGGCATAGAGGTGTAGTTGTTCCATTTGTTTATCTCAGTAATTGGTATATGATGTTTAAATGTTGTTCAATTGACCATTATGTGATTGAGACTGCATACCAATTCTTTATTACTGGACTCGGAACTTACTAGTTGTAAGTAGAAAAATGATGTTGTAACAGACATAGTTTTTTTTAGTTTTTCTTCTAAAAGTGGCTGGTACCAAAAGTAACGGTTCCTTATCAGTCTTTGAGAAATTGGGGAAGTCATGTGATGAATCGTAAAGATGTGTCTGTGGCGGTCAAAATTGGTTTTGTAAGTGAAGTTAAGCATATTTTACGGACACTCCGTTTCCTTACTGATAATTAACTTCATAGTGAAAACAACACAATTAAGCAGATGACGCCCACTTTCTGGGAATGTCAATGAAAATATTGTTTAAATGTGTCCAATTGAAAATGAATTGATAATGGATCAAATTGATCATTCCGAACAGTGTGCTTTCCTGAGTGTGGGTTAGATTTGTTAATTAAAAGATATTTAAATATTTACATAATATACGTGGCATGTGTAAGGTTGCTTCTGCAAATCATGTAATTATATGTGTGGCATTGCCTGTTGTTGCATTCAAAAACTGACTTGTACTTATAGTTTCCATTACAGTGCTGAAAGCTTTGTAGGTTCTTTAATGTTTACATTTTGAATTTATTCTGTGTGTAGTAATTTTGCATGAATTTCGTGGCATTTTGGTGTTTAGAGGCTTATTTCTAGGTATGGATGGTTGTTTCTTAAAATCCCAAGTACTCTGTCAACTATGGACCCATTCCTAGTTTTCAAATAAAAAGTTGCTATGATTTCAGTTTCACATCTCGCAGAATCTAATGTAGTAGAACTTGTTTAAAATAATTGAACCCAACCAGACCAAACCAAAGGCAATCAGACAAAATGACCCCGTGAAGGCTTGGCAGAAGCTAAATTCAGTGTCGGAGTAGACTTTTCCCTGATAACGGAGAATGATTAGGAAAATTAGTAAGGTTGTTAAGCCATTCTGTAATTAGAATTTTGCCACCCTGACAGTTATCTTCTGTAATTTTTGCCGTTAACAGAATTGGCCTTTGTGACAGGGAAATGGCATTTTGTCCGATTGCTCAAGGGTGTAAGGGGAAATGTGAATTATCTTTAGGGCCAAGTGCACAAACTGGGGTAATGTTATTGCGGAATTTGGTCGTAGTTGAGCAAAAATGCGACGTGTGCATGTTCATTATGTGCAAGTTTTACTGTAGTTGTGGATTTTTACACATTTGTGTTTTCAAATCTATAATTAGTTACTAATATTTTGGTAGGGCTTTGTTTCAGTCATATCTGGTACTTAATTCATTCAACAGGTAAATTTTACTTACTGTATGTCCATGTAGTTTTGGGGCAGATTTATTGATTACAGGTGCTAATTATTGGGCTTTTTGTGTCATATGCTTATTGTGTAACAAGTTTCATGTATACTTGATGAATTAAGTATTAATATTTTTTTAGGGTTTTAGGTAGATTTATATAAAATCTGCTGCTATATTCTCAGTGTCAAAGCTATGGTGATCTGTGAACTGGCCTATCATTGTGCTACATGCTTTTATAATATTCACAATGTTTTTGAGCTTTCCATATTTATGAAACAAGGAGTTGCTTCAATTAATAAAACAATGGTTTTCACTGCTTCTCTTGTTTTCAAGTGAATACAATTACTTCATTTTCTGATGCATTCACATGTTTTAATGACTGTCCTTCAGGTTAGGCTAAAAAAACTTAGTTGATTATGGTGTGTACACCATCCCATTTTGAGGCCTGCACCTAACCAATTAAAAAATGCCTGAAAAGTTGCACAAAGGCACGCGAACAAGGTTTGAATTGCCATGATTTGCCAAGCAATGAGTAAAAATAAATCCCACTTCATTTTTGATCATCTTGGGTCAGGTGTATTTTCTTTTTTTGAAAAAATAAGCAACTAAAAATATAAACTTTTCAATATGAGACAGAAACCCTGAATACTTTTAAAGGCTTGCACATGTAGCGAGCACAAATTGAACTTTCATTTATGTCCACTAGATAAAAACCTGCATGCACACAGTATGTTAATGCAAGCTTACTTTAGTGCCATCCACACAAGACTTGCACTAGAACGAGTTACTCCGTCCTGGAACGATTCAACGCTAGGTTCGAGTGCCGTATGGACGCTATTTAAACTAGTAGAACCTACCCAACTTGTAATAACTTATCGAGGTGGGTAAATTGTTCTAGGGTAACTTTCACCACTTTCAATTCCTGTGTAGCTACAAATACAGGGCAACGCAGAAGTAATTATCAGCTGTGGTTACATACAGGCAGGTTTTCTCTTTGCACGTCGTATTGTGCACACAACAACAGCTTCCATATAACCCTAGTTATCAGATGTGTGCGTGTGTGTGTATTTTCCACTTAAAAGAGGGCAAGCTGCACTAATGCAAGTTGTTCTAGGGTAGGTTTATGTGGGGACTGGATTTAAGTTAAATGGGTGATCTTAATTTTGTTAACAAAACTAAAGAATTAGAAATATTTACTTCGTTTTGACAGCTGTCAAAATTTTGAAAGTTTGAATTTTATTAATTACGTAGGAGCGTATTCAGCCTTTGAAGAGTTAAAAATTCATTTGGGCAATTAGTTTTGAGCTAAATTGAAAATAGATCTATGTTGTTGGCGAAAGAGAGTCAAGTTTCATAGGATGCATTAGTTGTCCGTTCATCAGCAAGTACCATGTCTTGTTTAGACGTGGAAAAACTGTAATGACTGTGATAAAGGGGTATAAATAACATAGTATTTTCTTGGAAAATGAGGCGAGGTAAATGTAGCTCAACACTGGCACCACTGTAATGACCAGACACAATAAGGTTCTGAAAACATAACTCATAGGGAACAGTAGGTAACAGGTGACACTTTTATTCCAACGACATGGGACATAAGGGGTTAAAGGTTACGAAGGGGTCTGTACAAGCCTACTTCAGCATACCGCATAGTGTCCTATAGTACGGAGCTTTTCTGAAAGTTAAGGCGCACTGTAGCTAAACCATCAAGTTTATGAACCACCTTTCGTCATCTGCTGCCGATGTCTAAATCTTTCCAACAGGAAGAAATGCTATGATAATAACTTTTTTTTAATGTTCAGAAAAGTTCTCAAGCACATTGATTATGAACGCCTAATTACATTCAATACTCTCGCGGTAGTCAAACAGAAACATATACAGAGTTTAGGAAGCCTGTCTGCAAGTAACATTAAGAGAAAGCAGTACAGACGGAAGATCTGTCTGGAGGGGGCTCAATTTTTTAACCCTAAGCCACATAGGACGCTCAAAACTTCAGATTTCCATGTCATGAATCTTGAGGGGGGAGAGCCCATGGTCTTTCATACCCTGAATTTGCCTATGTGATATTTTCTTACAAAATGCACCTTGAACAAAGTTCTATGAATGTATTTTGATATTCAGTCATATACAGCAAACCTTGACCATGACTGGCACTTAAAAGCTAAGAAATTCCTTTCAACATGTCAATTGAATAAAGGTGTCTTAGAAAAACTTAACGTCATGAACAATATGGACATTGCATATAGTCCTATAAATGCACTGCAGAGGCATTCAAGCTTGGCAAGGATTTCAACCCTCCCTTTGGCTTTGATCACTAACATTTTTCATAATCATAGTTCATCCTTTCGGTCAATCTTTATCAGTTCCACTTCGAAGTTCAAGGTAGCGCCACCTGGAATTTTTGGTGGCGCACCCTGGTCACCGTATCCCAAATCAGAAGGAATGATTAATTTCCTCTTTTCCCCTTCACACATTCCCAGCAGTCCTTGGTCCCATCCTTTGATAACTTGTCCAGTTCCCAGGGTGAACACGAACGGGCTTCCTCTAGGAATACTGCTATCGAATTCTGTACCGTCAGTCAATGTTCCTGTGTAATGCATTTGCAAAGTGTCTCCCTTTTTGGACTTTATCTTGCACTTGTCTGGATCTACACGCTTCTTCACGCCAATTTGCAGTTTCTGAACTTTCTTTGTGGCCTCCTCTGCTTGTTGGGCACACATGAAAAACGTCGTTAGAAGAACGACTTTCAGCATTATTTCCACTCGCATTTTGGTCTTTGATATAAGGCCTTAATACAGAACGGTATGAACTTAAATTATAAACCTTTCACCAGGAGAAATCACCAAAACGTTCCTGTGACCGAGTCTTCGCAGCGACCGTAGAATCGTCTTGAACCGGCTCCTGGCCTCGAGTGTGCAAGGTGTTGGAAAACGATTGGCTCACATTTGAAGCTATTGCCACCTATCGGGCACCAGTCAACACTAGAGCATTATCGAAGCTGGGTCAGATTATCACCACATGTAGATATAACAATGCAGTAGTTTCAGACGAACAAAGCATAACATGTTCAGTGTCGGGCATTTATAAAAAAAGCAATTTCAAGCGGTTTGTTCTGCTTTTGATAGAATTTCTTGCTTCACTTTCTCGTAAGTGGGCTCTTTGTTGAACTATTTTTGAGCGGACTCGTGAAATAATGATACGTTGTTAGGTAGTTCTGCTTTAGCCTTCTTGCTGGTTCCCTACGTGTCGCTAGGTGTTCAGTAGCCAGCACGCAGGATCACAAAATTTCCTCGGGAAATTTTTAACCTACATCCGCGTTTCTGATTGGCTTGTCGAATTCTCAACCGGCAGCGCTTTACGCAAACAAACTGGCAAGACTGATGGGCTGAAGTGTAATGTGTGGTCTGTCGCACCCGATAGATATTAGTAAAGTCTATGGTCGTACAGACAAGCCGATTAAAAGTTATCGTCCAGGAAATGTAAATCAGCCTAGAAATTGTGGTTGTGCTTTTTCCGTCGGAGTGCATCTTTCTACTGTCATGACTTGTGTTTACATACTGGCTGTCAGGCCGGGTATATATGCATATACTATAGTATGAATAACGCACCGTGAAATCGGCCAGATAGGGGAGACGGGACTCACTCAGTGATCAGCTCGCCGGGTCGGTCGGGGGGCTAGTTGGCCCACCGCCCCAAACTCGGCTGCACTTTCAGCCTGCAGTGACTGCACTGGCGTGACTTGTAGGCCTACAACTACACTAAAACCACACTGGTCGAAGGCGGCCAGTGACGGTTTTTCTTGATCTTGACTGACAGGCAACGATCGATTGGTTAACCCGCCGGGTGAGTAAATTTTGGAGCTTCACTCGATTCAGTGCTGGTCATAAGCCGTGAGCAGTGATGTAAAAATCAGTGTTTTGTTCGTGGGTTTTCAAACAACAGCTTGCTCTTCAAGACAGTACCCCATGTGTGTCTTCAGATTCCCGATAATTGATGAGGTCAGTAATCACGTGTGTTTTCCATGATTTAGAGCTAGTGAGGCAAGTTGGGCCCTTTGAGATGGGGCTAGTCTGGCCAGGGGCCGAACTTGCATATCATCAATAAAGGTTTGTTTTTTCAGGAAATTTAATGAGTAGTATTCATCATGAAATTACACAAACTCATCTATGTTTCTTTGGTAGCGCATTGTCTTTTTGTAGGTTTTTTAACAGAAAATATTATTTTTAAACGTAAATACTGTGGGTACTAAAAATGTGAAAGTGTTTTACTCTATGTCTGATGCGAAGCCAGAATGGGGTTATGTGAAGCAAGCCGTCTGGTTTGTGATCTACATTTACGGGCCGTATCGTCTGGTCTTGAACAAATAAAATGACAAGTTTTAGTTATCATTTGGTTGTTTTTTTTCAGAATCTTTCCCTAAGCATGGATCGACATTACAAGGGAAAACACTAAATCAAGAGAATCGGATACTTTAAGGGCAGCGGTCAGACCATTCCATCCTTCTTGGTTTATTCTGTCGAGTGTATTACTTTATAAATAGAGCACCTGCTGGCTCAAAAGGAACCGCTCATCCATCAGGCTGGATGACAGTTGACAACATCACCATGTTTCGTCTGCATTTCATTGAAAATGTCAATCCATCAAAAGATTCTCCTTTACTCATTCTTCTTGATAACCACGATTCACATCTATCCATCAATGCCTTGGACTCAATTTACGAGGTTCCATTACGATGGGGCAGTTTGTAAGACCCCAGAATCGCCTACACAACCTGAGCAATCCCTGGAATCAGATTCAGCAGTTCGTGATTGTCGATAATCAAGGAAATGATTCGTTTTCGCCACCCGTGGGTCTGTTCATGAACATTACATTCACTAGAAAACAATATTCTACAAAATCCTCGTTGTACTAAATCATTTGCTGAAGATTCAGTTCGCAATGCCCTACCTCATATCATTAATAAAGTTTCTGAAAAAATACCCATTTATTATCCTTTGTTATGAATTATTTTAAAAACATTTGTTTTGAAAGTTATGAACTTGAGTGCACTATTTCTAACTGCTTTGTCTGTAACTATTTTCGATAATCTCTCCTAGTCTTTTTACAAGTAGTTTTAAATTACATTATCACTGAATTTTGTAATTCTGTTTACCTGTAACAATGTATTTTTTATTCTCTGGTGGCTCCGTCGTCAGCTACTACTGCTACTGCTACTGCTACTGCTACTGCTACTGCTACTGCTACTGCTACTGCTACTGCTACTGCTACTGCTACTGTTATTGCTACTACAGACAGTAAGATCACCGCGAAAAAACACAGGTGGAAACAGAAAAAGGCCATTCTCGCCTACACACCAGAGAAAGAGGCCCTGAGAGTAAAACAGGCTTAGGGAAAGAAGGAGAAACCTGCGAGAAAGCTTGCTGTTGACACAAAACCAAAACAAAAAGGAGAGAAATCGCCATCCCCATCTCCAGACAGCGAATCTGAACAGGAGTGTTTTGTCTCGTTTGCTTAGACTAAGAGCCATCAGCAGGAGTAGAGAAAAGTGGGTCTCCTGCGTTGAGTGCAAAGGGTGGGCCCATAAGGAATGCGCTGACGATGGGATGCTGTCCTCCTTTGTGTGCCACAGGTGTAACTCGGATGAGGACTAAAGCAAATACGTTTAAACTCTCATGTTGTTTACTTTTAATAGCTCATTAAGTAAAAAAAGTAACATTCGATCATCAGTTTAGTAGGTGAATGATACTTGCGAAATATTTTAATAGACAGTTGACGTTCAAGCCCTAGTTGGTCCTTTGAGACAGATAAGGCAGGCATACACCAACACAAAATTTTGCAGAAATGTGTTTTTGTTCATTTTAAGAATACTGCAATGGAGGCCGAACATGCCCCGTCGGTGGGCCCAACTTGCCCCCCCCCCCCGAAGGTGGACATTTTAAAACGAAAATTGCTACAAGACAGGTGCACTTATATCGCTTAAATTTGCACCATATACAGGGGCGGATCCAGGATTTTGAGTTGGGGGGGGCACGGCAGAGTATTAGCCAGGATTTTGCCCGTCAGACATTCGCAGCCTCCAACTGCCACATGGGATCTGCGTGTATTTTAGGGGGGGGGCATGGCCCCCTTGGCCCCCCTCTAAATTCGCCACTTCTGGGAGCTTTCAAATATAAAAGTCCATGGTCCCAGTCGCCAACAAGTCTGTTTTTGATTTCAGAAAATTCTTTATTAAAGCCTTTGAAACACAATTTACAAATAGGTCTTGAAAATTCTTTATTAACCATGGTCCTGTTCCAAGAAACTGACTTAAGTTAATTTTTGACTTAAGTCTCTAAGATTTATCTTAAGTTCCAAACTTTGAATTTTCCACATTTGGAAACTCAGTCAAAATTAAGACAAAATTTAGGTAACACACTTATGTCAAACTTAAGATCTCTTTCTTGAATTGGTTTTGAGACAAATCTAATTTTTATTTTAGAATTTACTAAAATTTAAGATTTGTCTTAGCTAAGTCAGTTTTGTTGGAACGGGCCCCATCTCTTTAGATATAACGATCAATTCCTCAGTCTTAGATCTCTCAACCTAAGAAGTTCGCTTCTAGGTCCTTCGTACGTATTTTGCTGGTTTTGTTCGTCTTTTTTTATTTTTTCTTATTTTTCCGGGTGCGTTTGGAAAAAGCTGGTTTTCTCACAGGCGACGCAGGAGGACAGTGACTTCTTGGTGGGAGATTATGTTGGAAGGGACGGATGTCATGAAAACGTGCTCTGCTTTCACAAGCTACGTGTTCATTAACGTTGTAAATGTTCTGGTCAATACAAGCAAGGAAGGTTAGCCGCAGTCCAAGCATGTCTGTTGTTAGCCACATATCGCCGTGCTTCATTGTATGTTTTGTTTGACAGGTGTTACAGTACGGACCACTGTGATGCCTAGACAAAGATGTTAAAATTGCACAGTGATGTCCCCCACAGGTGAAGCAACACAATTTCAAATTCTGTTCTTCTTTCCAACCGAACACTGACGTAAATGGATACATTTGACCAACAATAAGCAATGGCAAAAAATAATCATACGCTTTAGCAATTCTGTGAACTAGAAAAAATGCGCCTATGCACACACAAAGGTAAGATGACACAATCAAATAAGACTCCTCTACGATTTCTGAATGTCTCTGACAACTAAAATATGCCACTGAAGAATATGGGAAACAAAAAGGGTTTATGTACTGAAGCATAAGTCCCGTAACTATAAAAACAACTGCAAGAAATGAATCTCCAATTGCATTTTGAAACTCTGAAAAGCTCATATAAACTGCTTTGCTGATAAGTGTTTTGTCAAAGTCAGTTTCCACGTAGGCCCTGTGGTCAGCTTGACTTTTGCCAGTGGTGTCAATCGTGCGGTCAAGGTCGACCTCCACGCTATTTATCGAATCTTCTAATTTCTTTGCTGCCGCTAATACAACTGACGTAGAGCCCATCTTCACAAGTTCTTTAACTTCATTTTTTAATTGAGTGACCTTATACTTGAAATTCGCAGATTGTTTTTTGTCAACATCCAGACAACTTTTTGAAGTGATTGTTGACAACTTTTCTAAAAGACGACATTCAAATATTTTGCCTAATTCTTCAATGCGAACTATATTGTGCCCAACATCCTCACCGTCAACGTGCTCTCTCTTACACGAAATGCACATCATCACGTTGTCACATGTTAAGCACACGGATGAGGCCAAGCCAACAAAACAGAGACTGCATTTCTCGCCATCTGAATGCTGCTTCAGTGACTCTACCAAATTCTTGACAAGATTATTGCTGTAGAATTGCTTAGCGCCACCGCGAGGAACTGTTATAGAATGGCGGCAATTCGGGCAAGAATATTTACCCCCTCGTGAACGGGCTTTAACGTCTGCCTCCAAACATTCCGAACAGAAGTCGTGTCCACATTCAAGCGAGCGTGGGTTCCTTAATATTTCCGTACATATGGAGCACACAAGACCTCTGTCTATAATTTGCTCTTGTTCTTCTCTTAATTTTGCCGTCGCCATATTCGCTTGCTCTGTAAATATATGAAATTCTGAAGACATTAAAATGTAAATTTATTTTTTATTTTCATTCTTAGATTTGGAAAAGTTGACTTTGTATGTAGTTCAAGTGGATCTAACTACCTTTGTTTCAAGCTGTACTTGTACTACTATTAAATTATGAAATTACGTACAAAGTTATACTTGAAGAGGCATGGAACGCGAAAGCTCGTCAAAATATCTTTTCAACAATTCCTGACAAAAGTACCATCTCGCAACGTCTGCTACAGCGTTATTCACTTCCTTGTGAGGAAATTTCCAGAAAAAAATCACAAAATTCACAATTTTTGAAATATGCGCAAAGAAAAAAATCTGTACTAACCACAGAGTTTATAATCTCCCTCCCACTTATGTGCGCTCACAGTCATTGGACTAACAGCGGACTGACAACATGGATATTAACTGCCAATCATAACGTGTCACGAACGGCTCCGAATCTGACGTCGACAGCACAGTATGAGTCACGCTACTAAAGCAAGCGATTTCCCAAAAAGAATTCCAAGTGCATCTTTGAATGGTACTATAACTTTATAACTAATTTTTAAAAGTGAGAATTTATATGAATTGCCTCTGGCTGCTGCTTAAAGTCGCCATTGTTTTGTTTATGTCAAAGGTCACATTTTCCATGTGAACATGTGTTACGATGTCTTACCATACCAAATAAGGAGATGAGCTTTGCTTTTTGGGAGAAAAATCGACGAAGAAGTTATTAGTTTTAATTTGAATCTAAAAATGAATAAACATCAACAGAAATTCAAAAATTTTACAAACAAACCATAGAAATACCTGGTGAGTAGGTTAAATTCTATTTCTGTGGAAGTAAATCACTTTGAATAATGCAATTTAGTATGTTTTTAGAGTTCTAAGCCTTCAGACAAGGCGGGGGTAGCTACTACTGGCTGTACGCTTGTTCAGCTATATTCGTATGGGTATGTAATCATTTTTGCCCCATATTTGTCGCATGGTGTATGGAATGCAATGTGGACGCTAGACTGAACAGGGACAAGTTGTTCTAGAGTATCTTTTTGTTGGACACGACTAATGAGCCTTATGACCTATTGACGATATTGCATTAACGGCGTCCATAGAAACTAGCGAAGCACATGATGGAGACGTTGTCATGTTTGGAAATATGACTGCGTTGGTTGACAATACCGTAAAATTTTGAAAAGATACACCGAACACTTACATGCAGTTATCTCACAGTAGTGCATGTACAGTAAAACACTCATGCGGGGATGGTTGTACTTAATAGGCAAATATGAATCAGCACAAGAATAACGTTTACTAACCTGCATGTATATATTCCAACGTACAGTATGTTGGCGTTTATGTGGGACGTCCAATTTGGAGAATCTTTGTAGTATCGGCTTCTTAAAAACTACAATGAAAATTTCTTCACAAACAGCCTCCCGACAACTTCCAAGAAATACAGCATCTCACCAATGAGGCACATTAGTGTATGCTGGCGACAAACCAAGTGACCTGAAATCAACTCACTATTGATTGCATGGGCAACATGTTGGTTCGCCCGAATTCCCAAAATCAATAGACTTTCAAAAAGCTTAACCCATTTTCATCAACACAAAGAAAAACACGAATTGGGCCTACTTCACAAACAACAAGTGCTCATTTGTCAGCGTTGCACTACAAGTTGTACAGCGGTATGGTGTGACGTAAGGGGGCCCGACAAGCCGGAGAGCCGCTGCACAACTGAACGAGAGGGCTGTGCATGAGGCCTTTATGATAGATAATTGTTCGTGACTAGGAGAAGGAGGCCATTATCTTCCTTCCAGGTCGGCGTTTGTAACGCAACGAAACC
The DNA here is from genome assembly GCA_002633005.1 of Phoronis australis. Taxonomy (NCBI): domain Eukaryota; kingdom Metazoa; phylum Phoronida; family Phoronidae; genus Phoronis; species Phoronis australis. The sequence goes on from NMRA01000468.1 coordinate 42,960, forward strand.
ATGTTTACGCCCTTGCTGATTGATACATTGGTATGAAATTCTGTTCCTGATTTTATCATTTTTAACCTCGGGCCAAATTGTACATGCTGGTGACTGAGTCGTAATTGTAAAAAAAGTTCATTCCATGCTAGATAAACACACAGTCGTCGTTTCAGTTCAAGTCTTCATTGAATGAATGATGGAGACCTGAACGTACAAGTAAAGAAAAGGCTTACTGGATGGCTTAAAGATAATAATAATATACTCTAAATTGGACCTAAAATGAATAACTGCGTAAAAGGCATCAATTCCTACCATGCAGTCGCGGAGACAATATAGTGGAGACACCTAGCGGTTATAGTACGAACTATAATATAATTCTCAACATGCAGATTCAGTGGTGGATCAGATGCGGTAGGAAGGAGTGGCCTTTCAAGTTACAAACGAGAAGAGCAGGAGTAAATAATAGCACCGTCCATCCAAAAGGTTTTAACGAAGAAAATACTCCGCCAAAACACCAGTGTACGCCCATTAGTCCAATCAAACGTCCCAATCTTTAGCTTTGAATGTTTTCCCCGATTGATCTAACTTCCAAAAGGTTTGTTAATTTTTCATCTACTTATCGAAGTCAGTCCTTAAAAGGGAAAATCGAACCTCCTCCTACTTCCGGCCACCCAACCCGTATGGGTAAGTGCTAATCTTTGTCGGTGCCTGTTTGTCTTTGTTCCCGCTATAATAGCCAATAAAAAATAAAATAAGAATGACACTCGCTTTCCGTTTAGTTGAAGCGTTCTTAGTCTCGTTTAACAAGTAAGTAACAAAGCACAACACCTAAACCTTGATAGAACGGACATCCTCTTACATTTTTTGTGTGTTTTTTTTTTAATACGTTTATTTACCCAAAAAGCATATCATTAATGAATAGTAGATACTAGAGTATAATACATCATCTTAATTAAACAAATAAGTATCTGGAAATTACTCCTAATGATTGGGCGAATAATTAGCCGAGAATAATATGAAAGGGGGGAAACTCATTCACACTCACATTCACACGATTTAATTAACTTAACTTATGTTTACATTTACGTAGGTGCATATTTATGAAAAGGTCAATTTTCTTATAATACAACAGAAGTGGTTAAAAAAATAACACCATATATTGTTTGAATCATTTTAAAGAGATGCCTGCAAAACCTTCCACTGTTCTGAAGTTTTATCCGAGGCATTAAATACAATGAGGTTCACAGCGTCAAAAAGTATACATCTAAAATTATTAAAACAAGGTTGAGACCTATCTCTCGATGATGTATAAATATAATGTTGGGCATGAGTGTATATGGTATTGAAGATTTCGCTTAGATTGCCAAAGAAGCAAACTAAGAAGTGGCACATAGATGGCTCAGTGTGTAAATTAAAAACTTTACTTATGAAATGATGTAAAGAATTCCAGAAACGTTTAACACAGACGCAGCTGTAAAACATATGCTGAAAAGTCTGGACTTCGCCGCAGTAGGGACATTGGTCTGTTTGTGAAATACCAAATATTTTTAACATTTTGTTTGTATAAATTCTTTTGTGAATGAAAAAGTATTTAAACATTGACAAATAAGGGTTTATGGGTAGATTAAAAGGTAGATTATATATTTCTTTAATTTTGGCGTCTGTGTAGTAGTTGAGTAAAAACGCATAATTATCTGGTTTTACAGAAAACTTGTGAATAAATGTGTTTTTGATCCATGGAGTGGAATTATTGAAGAATAAAAATCTAATGTTATTACAACTAACAATCCTTCTATCCGACGGACCCAGAACTTTCTTCAAGGTCGTTGTGGTGGAATAAAATGCTATGATAGACGTATCCTTTAAGTTATAACTTTTCTTAATGCTTTCCCATTTAAGAAGTTTGTTCTGGCTATCTAAAAGATCTTCACAAAATATGAGGCCTGCATTGTACAGATCTTGGTAAAATAATGATTTACCGTTAACAGTTAAGTTACAATTGTTCCTTATCACTTGTTTGGCTATTGGTACTTCATTAAATATTTCAGGATTAAGAATATCTAAGGTTGAGAGTACATCTTTGTAAAAAGAGTTCTTAATTTCGCATTTTAGGGTTTTCAGTTCAAAATTGGATGAAAAAATGAGGACACCGCGAATACGACTGAAAAGATGCCTCGGGTATATCTTCCAACTTGCCTCATCCTCTGTATTAAAGCGCTTGACCCAATTAAATAATAAGTTTAACTTGATCAGTTCCATGTTAGGATATTTCAAACCACCCTCTTGATATGGTAAAATGGTCACAGTTTCTTTAATTTTTGGTGGTTTATTTAACCAAACAAATTCTCTGATAAGTTTATTAACTTCACTTTTTTGGAGATACCCACAGTTGACACTACATGAATGAGTTTCGATAAACCATAAGTTTTCGTAAGGAAGATTCTGCCTTTTATAGACAAATTTCGTATTTTCCAAATATTAAGCAGGTCTTTAAGCTTTTGGATTTTATCATCAAAATTGAGTTTTTCAGCGTCATCCCCTCTTCCGCCAAAGAATATTCCTAGACTTTTAATGGGCTTTTGGGGCCAGCTGATTCCGTAAAGTGGTTTACGATTTCGGTGCATTGTTGACGCAAACATCCCTTGGCATTTTTTATAATTCAAGTGGAGTCCAGATAATGTTCCAAAATAATCTAAAAATCTAAAACAGTTATTTCCAGATTCTAAGTCTTTAATGAAAAGAACTGTATCATCTGCATATTGTGCAATTTTGATTTCGTGATTGGCTATTGTGAAGCCTCTAATTAATTCATTGCTTCTGATATGATGTGACATAATTTCCGCGCACAGGACGAACAGCGGACTTGATAGTGGGTCTCCTTGTCGGAGGCCTTTCTCTATGTTAAAATACTGTGATGTAAATCCGTTGTTCATCACACATGACGAAATTCCAGAATACAATGTACGGATTCTATTGATAAAAACGTCACCAAAATTAAAAGCTTTTAAGGACTGAAATAAAAACTCCCACTTTACAGTATCATACGCTTTCTTGAAATCGAGGAATACAATGTGACGGGGGGTATGCTTTTCTTTATAAAATTCAATCATATCGTCAATTACACGTATATTCTGGCCTATATAACGTTTCGGCAGGGATGTTTGATCTGGATGAATTAAATTGTCAATATATTTGTATATTTTGTTTGCGATTGTTTTAGTTATTAATTTATAGTCACAGTTCAAAAGAGAGATAGGTCTCCAATTATCTAAAGATAGTAATTCCTCGGACTTTTTACTTTTCGGGATTAACGTGATTACGCCTTGCTTTTGAGAACTGGACATGTGACCGATTCCAAAGCTGTAGTTGACGCTCGCCAATAAATCGTCTTTGATTACCTTCCAAAAGGTTTTATAAAATTCATAGCTGATGCCATCATTACCATTGAGGCGTCCCTCCTTAACAGTCTACAAGAGTTTGGTTTTACGGTGGAATATTTACAAGAGCATCTCGTTGCATTTGCACGTGACGGCACCTGTGTCTTGACTGGAAAACGTTCTGGAGTTGCAACAAGATTACGCGAACGCTTACCTAGACTTTTGACATGATACTGTTTAAACAACAGACTTGAGTTGGCAGTTGGGGATGCAGAGGTGACTGGGTGTGGTCATTTCAGAATATTTATGGATAAACTCTATTCATTTCACAGCAGATCACCCAAAAACCTAGCCGAGCTGAAAGTGCAGCTGCTGATCTTGAGTGCCATTTTGTTCTAAAAGGTCGGGTGCTTAATGTTCGCTGGGTGGCACACAGTTTCATAACGGTAAAGGCGGTGTGGAGGTAATTGAACGCACTACATCAACTTTTCGAGTTAGCCAGTGAAGACAGAAACTGTCATTCAAGTGACCGGGGGTATGTTTTTGGGATTACTGCGATACTTGGAAACTCCCACCTTCATTCAGAATCTTGTGCTGATGCATGATGTGCTAGAAAAGCTGTCAAGCCTTTCTCTGGATCTACAATGCAGAACCACAACCATGAGTACCGCAAGCAGACAAGTTTATTCGTCGGAAAGTTTGCGTGCTCAAGTCTATGGTTAATAATCCCGTGCAGGCTTTCGCCACTTCACTGACATGCATTAAAGAGAAGAGGTTTGGGTCACTGCAACTGAAGGAAACTCTTAAAGGAACTACCGTGGCCATAGGCCCTGGTCAAAGTGTTGTTGTGAACCTGGAACGGCGTTAACTTGACAATGATGAGCAGTCATTTTGCTCCGTCTGGGCATCTTGGAACTCAAACCGTGGCCGATGGGACCCGGGATAAGACATGGCGAGCATGCAGTGAGGCGTATTTGCGAACGGTTTGGGCTGGTTGCCACATCGGCAATGCAGGGGAATGCGCGAGTTCATAGAAATGGAGGAAAGGGTTAGAGTAAACAATCTACCAAGTGCTCTGTGACAACAGGACCTCTGTATTAGGACTCTTCCTTGCAGTACAGCTGAATGTGAACGAGGATTCAGCGAAATGGATAGGATAGCATGTGCGGATAAAGGATTTTGAGTTAGGGAAGGGAGCACGGCAGAGTATTAGCCAGGATTTTGCCTGTCAAACATCGGCACTCCCAAACTGCCCAATGGAATCATGGAGAATTTTAAGGGGGGCATGGCCCCCTTTAAATCCGCCACTGGTATATTGGCTGACAGACCGCACTTCTCGCGCAGCGCTTATGGATGAAGCACCTTAAATAGTTTCCACAATATTGCACTTCTTTTAAAAAAGGGTCGAACTAGCCCCGGCCTCCCCTATGTGTTTATTAAACATGTTTGTGCTTCAAGCACGCTGCTATCAAACAGCACTGCAGAAACAAAATAGTTGCTGGGACGCCACTTGCATGACAAGGCTAAAAATAGTTCACACTCCGCCATTTTTTCACGGTTTTGTAAGCTAACCAATGACTGCTGCGGTTACATCAACCTGAATGCTAAAGCGCGTGCCAGTGCCACTGCGTGAAACCTGCGTGCTGGCTAGGCAAGCAGGGAACTACCGAGCTTAAGCCTTCTGATAAATAAGATGGTATCGCTACCTGGCGAGTGGGACACCGGTCACAATTTTCATGAATATTTAAAACATCGCGGGTTTTAGTTTAACGCAAATGTTTCCCTCTTTGAACAACGCTTTGTATCTCAGTTCTGGTAAATTTCAACCAAATAATCCATCTGATGTTCATATTACTATCAAGTATCAAGTAATGCAGACTGTGCTGCAAACCTACAAAAACCTCTGAGATAGTAATCGTCGCCATCAGAGTACACCACGTATACCGAGACCGGTAGCAAAGCGGATACTATATCTCTTTGCCGGCACTGAGCTCAAATGTACCAACCTCTCATCACACAACCATTTAGGCTACACCTCATTATGCTGAATGCCTGGCGGTGTCTGCATAATGGGTATGGCCCCTGGCGACCTTACAACATAGGAGGCTAAAACAGAGCTAGCAGGGGGCTAAAATGATAGTATTCTATGTACCGGATGAAAAATCTCCCCACTTTACTCAGCGAGCAGGCCCTCAGCTGTAGGTTTAGTGAGTACTTTTAGTTCACCTGGCAATTTTATTTTCGTATTTTCCATCATATTCATTTCAAACGTGATAAGTTATTGCGTTTTAAGTTGTAAAAATAAATTTGATGAAATATGGCAGTAAACTGTTGAAATTTGGAGTATCACTCAGTAATCTTTTTCTGGAAATCAAACTCAAAATTGTTCTTGGCATTTGCCATTCTACTTGGTGCGAACACAAGATAAGAGTTCTAGAGTACATTATAGTTATGCACAAGTTTTTGTAGTCCAAGTTGCACTTGATTCGAGCTACAAATTCGAGTAAAAACTCGAAATTTCGAGTTCAGACTTGAACTTTTAGCCTCTTGATGAACCCGAGCTAAATGTTTAAACGATTATTCACGTAAGCCATTATGTACACGAGCATAGAATAACAGACACTTATTCTGAGTTCACACAAAAGTAGACGTTGGTCCATGGCCCACTCAGTTCACACGAACAGTTCTTTATACTCATGTATGGTAGCCAGTCGATATTTTTCTTGAAGGTGTTCCTTCTGCCACTCAGTCACGACCAAAATGATAAATATTCTACAGTTAAATTCATGAAAAGCTACCCGGGTAGAACCTATTTCACAAACATGTAGAATAAGTAATAACAACAAAAGTGTATTAAAATGGTGAACAGGGTTTTTAGTCATAATATCTAACGCAGTTTTAAACCCGCCTTCTGTCACGCAAAAACAATTTTTGGTTGAGACTACCCTCGTCAGGTAGGTCACAGTGCGATATCTGGGTATGCCAGAACTGACAGTTCATTACTTCTTGAGACTGTGCTCTACGAAGATGACGTTGTCTGGGCGTGTCATTTTATTCGACGAGGATGGTGTCTAGAAATAACGGACTGTCAGTTCTTTGCAAGACCAAAACCATCTGTGTGGGCAAAAATATGAGGAGAACTTTATAACGGTGCGTGTTCCAAATAAAAATCGACAGAACACTGGTTTGTTGCCGTATAAAACTGACAGCAACGATCGAAGGTCATACTGCGGAATTTTACAGTTATCACTTGTCAACGGAGGCATGCCAGCAGGGGGTATTCGACGGCATAGCATGAGCTAAAAAGACGTCAATTGACCATGTAAAGTAAATGGTTGGTGATTTCGGAGATTAGGCTTACACAAAACATGTCCATAGCTCAGTTATTGCTAGCGTCAACCGTGTGTGGAATACTGTGGTCACAGTATCTACCTGAACTGTCCAGGGGCATTTCGTTGAGTCGGGTTGAGTTACGTAGACGCAACAATCTTGCGAAGGAAGCTAGCGTGATCGCTTGCGAGTCAGTGGTGATATCTCGCGAACCCTCGGTCCTGTTGCGGCGTTTTCGCGAGGCTCTCGAGTCGCGTCTACGTCTCGTCACCTAAGATTCCTGGTGCATGGGGGTACATTCGAACCAGGCCGGAGTACCCCTTGGTTACGAGCATGGCGAAAGTGCCTCTGTAGAAAATTGATTTGCCGACGAATGCGCCGGAAGAAGTATCACTCCATCTTGAAATCCGATAACACCCATATAAAAGAATGGGTTCAGTCCTGATGCAGGTGTAGTCGGCTGAGGGCATTGGCGCGAAAGAAAAACACGAGCCTACTGTTGTACTACACTTGATCCTTGTTGCCACTGAAAGGCGGCTCTGCCAGCATTTCTCGCAGACGTTTTCCAAGAAATTCTATTTCCATTCGCGGAGTGTCGTAGGTGACCTGACTCCTTGTCCAGTGAGGCTGCAAGAAGAGCGGATGCTACATTGAGATCGTAAATTTCATCTTGCGAATAACGTGTAAACTGTAAGTGTCCAAATTTATTCATTGAGTATGATTTATAACCTCTTAGATGTTCAGTAGATGCATGGAATTACACGAACGTGGACTCATTATAGTCGTGAGAGACCAACTTAGCTTGGAGTAAGTTACTCTCACTGTTTCCGATGCCTCTTCGATTATATATATTAACATGTACATGTATTTAGATTTCTCAAATTCAGAAATATGCTGCTATAAGAGCGCCATGCAATATACAGCAGGGTTTTAAACAATCATAAGGCCAAGCTTTCCTTGAAAACCGGGTTAAGTCAATACAATGGTGTAGGACCAGCAACATCAAGTATTGTTTGGTGCCCGGTAAGGCCTGCAGCGTATGTTGTCTGGAGAGACTTACCGTTTATTCTCATTGCAGTGAAAATCTGGTGCCATGCTTATAGGGTTGAACTCAGAATTGAGTGTCATTACGTCAGTCAGTAAGATAGACAGATAGATAGTTAATTTATTTATCTATTCATCAAAACAAATAGTCATGCATCGACACAAATCTTTTCTACTTGACAAGAGGTAGACTTGAATCAGTCGAAGGTAAACTAAGGTTCTACTAAAACTATATGTATAATAGTCACTGATTACTTCATTAGAAATATCAAAACAAGGCAAGTTTCCTTTCCGAAGCAAACTTCCGTTTCGATCGTTCCCAAATACTGAGGAACGTTGTTGCATCCACCTAGACACTTTGCATTCTTTAATGGCAAACTTCGTCTTTTTACCCAAAGTTTAACAATCTTTCAATCTTGATTTGAATCTGTTCTTTGCCAAACTACTTTTGGGCCGTGCTTAGAAAATGTCGAATTCCACAACATGCTCATTGAGTCGACTCGGTCAAAATATTAGTGCGCAGCTTGGTGACACCTTCCGCCAAAATAGTGCAAAAATATATATTTGACGGATTATACCTTCGCTTTCAACTAGGTTTATATGTTAACCTTCTGGCTTCGGTAAAATCAGAAACGTTTGAGTTTTTCATTAGATTGAGCTAGTCACCACGACTTATAGGTCAGAGGTCATTTCAGCAGCTAGCCTATGTTTACAGGGTTGAGCCGATCGTACTTATTGATTCAATTGGTCGTTTTTGTGGCTTCTTCTACCCATCGTCATGCTTAGACTGTAACTTATCCTACTTTGGTATTACATTATACTCTAGTATTATGCTGGCATAGTTTTTCTACCACTTGAAGTGACGAAACAAACCGGCGTTTAAGAATGGAAAGCGGTCTTAGCAACCAGCCGTACGGCGTGTAAAACGCAGGGAACGTGCACCTGCTATGTCGAGGATGTTTTAAATGTAAGGCGAGATTATCGATTATTTTATACTGAAACGTGTTGTAATCATCCCGTGTGTCCCATCGCATGGTTTTGCTTAAGAAAGGTTCTAAGGGTTTTTAGAAGATTGCAAGTAAAGTTTAGCTTGGTTCAGAAGAAGATTTCTAATAGCTTTCCAAAAAGCGTCCGAGTACAGGGGAGCAACGGCTTTATAAAGAAATTGTTAAGGTTTAAAAGAACATTTCTAAACCGTTGTTCGTTTGAAGCTTCGAGTGGTATTTTTGTAAAATGAGAATATTATTTACTCAGAGCTTAAACTTTAGGAGTTCTACGCTCAGTGTAAACTATGAGTCCTGGCTGCTAAGCTTGTGACGTCAGAGCTCACAACATTTATTCATTTGATACTATTTAATTTTGCTATAACTCTGTTTCACATCCGATCGAGCTTGTAGTAGCTCTCGTCAGGTCTGTTTGTACATTTACATGGAGCACTGTCAGCCGGAGGTCTCAAAAAACATTGCAATCAATTAACGTACGAGTCAGAAAGTAGGTCATAGCATGACAAAAACTCTCACACATGCATGTTGAAAAGGTGGGCTCATACAGGCTGGATAAAATCAATAATACACAATAGATATTTTGCTAAACATTGTACAGCAGAAATGCCTATTGTTACTGTTAAAGAAAGTGAACTGCGAATGCGATTCTAGTGAAAAGAGTTTGTATGTAAAGAAAATGGTGGTTTCTAACGGACAGTGTGGGTCATCAACATTGGGGGCTAGCAACTTGGTGGTTTCTAACGGACAGTGTGGCTTATCAAAATGGGGGGCTAGCAACTAGGATAAAAAACCTTCCAAATATTTTCTTCACTTGGAAAATAGGCATTACACAAGTACGTTTATGCCTTTTTTGTGGAAATCTGACAATTCTAAAACCAATAGTGAAGAAGAGGTTATTCAGGAAAGCAAAACTTGTTATGAATTGAAAAATTATACAAATATAGACATTCTAACAATACCGCTTTAGAAACTCTTCTTGATAAGGTTTGTGTCTCCAAGCTGCATGAGACAGAAAAAGAAAAATTCTCTAGAGGCCTCTTCTTACATATGAAGAAGTCACACAATGGTTGAAGAAAATGAAAAACAAGAGTCCAGGCTCTGATGGTTTTTCAGTGGAATTTTTGAAATTTTTTTGCAGGGCTGAAATTGGACATTTCGTTGTTCGTTCACTTAATTCTTGTTTTGCTGTTGGCCAGTTACACTGTATCATCAACACAGAAAGAGGGAGTGATTACCTGCATCCATAAGGGAGCAGATAAAGGTAAACATTGTTTGAAAAACTGGAGAACCATATCCTTACTCAATGTGACATATAAATTGACTTCTTCGACTGTGGCTGAACGGTTCAAATCCGTTTTGGGAAAACTAATCAGTAAGGACCAGACAGGTTTTATTTCTGGAAGAAATATGAACGAAAATATCCGAGTGCTATGTGATTTAATGTTTTATGCCCAGGCAGCTAACAAACCTGGATTGCTTTTACTGATTGATTTTGAGAAAGCTTTTGATTCATTGTCGTGGAATTTTATTCAAAAAACTTTATCATTCCCTAATTTTGGTTGGTCGATCAGAAGGTGGGTGAAAGTCTTTTACGGTAATATTAAGTCCAGTGTTGTCGTAAATGCTCACCCATCTTCCTGGCTTAATATTTCGCGTGGCTGTAGACTAGGTGACCCTTTGTCTCCTTACATTTTCATATTGTGCGCGGAGACTTTGGCGTATTTAATCAAAAATAATAAAAATATTGTTGGTGTAGTTGTAGGAAATAAGGACTATTCGATTTCACACTATGCGGACGACACATCAATTACGTTGGATGGGTCCAGTCGAATTTGTCATTGAATAGCACATTGAGTGTACTACACTTAATGTTTTCTAGTGTCTCCGGTCTCCAAGTGAATGTGGATAAAACAAAAGCCATATGGTTTGGAAGTAGAACTGGTAGTGATGGCGTGATTCCTACAAAAGAAAGTCTGTCTTGGACAAGTAATCTTTTAGATTTTTGGGGGTAGATTTTAACACTTAATTGGATAGTATGACGCATAAAAACTTCACTGCAAGAACAACTGAGATTAAGACTTAATTAAAAAGCTTGAGTCGACGAAATTTAACGCCGTTTGGTAGAGTAACTGTAATTAAAACATTAGCTACTACTAAACTGATTTTTTGTTGTCAAGTTTACCAAATCCACCAGTAAAAGTTTTGGATGAATTGAATACGACATTTTTTGATTTGTATGGTAGGCTCGTAATGATGCAATTAAACGACCTACGACCTGTTTAGGACTTGATCAAGGGGGACTTCAAATAGTTACTTTGGCATATCCCGTAGATATCTTAAAAGCCCTGCATCTAAAAGCGGTGAATTACTGTACTCACTCTACCCGTTCTTAAAGAATTTCGCTTCATTTGGAGATGACTTTATTGTCAAAGTTAACTTTAATTGGTACAAATTCCTACTGGCGCGACGTTTTTGGAAGTATGATATCTTTCTACAAGAAAAATATTGTTGCGAGTAAAGAGGACTTTTTGAATCAACCTTTATGGTTTAAAGGCGAAGGCAACCTTTTTCCATGTCATTTTGAGCTAAAATAAGGTTGGTTGGTTATCCTAGACATATTTTCCACTTAATTACAGCTTTTCGTAATTTTATTAATTACTCGTCCACTCTTCCGGAAGTGACGTTTTAGGAGGCAAGCATTTCGCGCCAAATTCTTTTCATATAGTCTGACTGTGAGAGCTGCCGAGTCAGTCATTGTTCTACCTTGGTTGTGTTAAGTTCCGTCGTCGTTTGCTTTCATTTACAAGTCAGTCAATATGCCGCACTGTTGCTGCGTACCAGGATATACTAATTATCGGCTCACGCGCGCTTTGGGAGTACCTTTGCATCGCTTTCCGATGGATGACACACTTCGCCGTACTTGGCTCGTTCGTGTGAAGAACGCAGCGTCACCCGTCCACGCAACGTACAAAGCAGTGGAGAATTACCGTGTGTGTGGCAAGCACTTTCTGCCGTCCGATTACGAAAGGGATTTGTACGCTGAACTGATGAAGGTCCCTGCGAAACAA
>NMRA01000468.1:55218-72079 GCA_002633005.1 Phoronis australis
AATACTCGCCGATGGAAAGTGGTGGCGACAATTGTTGAAAAACAGCACAAAACAAAAGTAGAATAGAACAGATTCGCACGGTAAAGTCAACGCAAAACCAAGTGGCGGGAAACGCTTGCCTCCTAAAACGTCACTTCCGGAGTAGCAGACGAGTAATCTATAAAATTACGAAAAGCTGTAATTAAGTGGAAAATATGTCTAGGATAATCAACCAACCTTATTTTAGCTCAAAATGACATGGAAAAAGGTTGCCTTCGCCTTTAATAGTAACTTGGCGATCGGAGGCACAAGTGTTTTTTGATAAGCCTTGGTTTGAAAAAGGCTTAGATTTATTAGAGATGTGCATACATCTGATGTTGATTTCGTTAGTTTAAACCATATGAAAAATGGGTTCGATGTAAAAACCAAATTTGTAGGATATAATGGAACGGTGTTGTTTATGTTCTAAGAAGGGTTGTTGACATATTTGTTCAGTCTTTAGTGACGTTAAGGAACCTTCTAAGTCAGAATGTAAACGGGAAGTAGGGTTAGGAGATAATTTAGATTGGAAGAAAATATACGCATTACCTTATGAAATTACAAAGGATCCCAACATCAGATGGTTCCAATTTAGAATACCGTACACAGGATTATTGCAACACCTTTTGAGTCAAAATCCGTGTTCGGAGTTCTAATTCATGTTCCTTTTGTAATAATGCTCCAGAGACGCTGTCACATCTTTTTTGGGAATGTCACCTTGTACAAGATATCTGGAAGGAATTCGGAAAGCTACTGCAAAAGTGTCTCATTCAGCTTTCCAACTGTCTGTCTTACGATAGTGTTATTCTTGGACTTTATGAGACGCACGGTTTTCTATTTAACATTTGCTTCTACTAGCCAAACAGTACATTCACAAGGAGAGATGTCACAAACTTATATACCTAATTTTCACAAGTTTGTTACATACACTTATGAGAACTATAATGCTGAAAAATTAATTGCATATAAAACATTGTATATGACAGCTTCTCTGCGAAATGGGAAAATGTTATTGTTCACGTTAACTCCATGTAGCAGTTGTTTACTTATACGAGATACGAGAATGGTCTCCCCTGAGGTGCGCATGCGTGAATGAATGGATGTACTTATTTGTTTGTTTGTTTTTTTTAACTGTTTATAAATGATAATAAATAACTCAACTTAAGAAACTGTATAATTTTTTAGTTTCCAATTGCTTCTTCTAGCTCGGTAATAACATTAATAAATTATTTCTTTTCGTAGGCGGGCAACAAAAGTTATATGCGTAATTTTCGTAAGTAAATTAACCTTACGTCTACCTCTGTTTTAGAATAAAATACCATTAAAATCATGAGCGATAACTATGGGAAATCCCAGAGACGGTTTTTGAGCATTTTAATCAAAGTTCTAATGCAGAAAAGTTGATGAATGCTGACGTTGAAAGGACTTTTTTATCAATGCACTTTTAAAAAATGACATTTTGCCAAAAACCTAAGGTCAAGTGGCCACCAGAATGGTACAGTAGTGTGAATGAAATGGTTAGATTTGCCTAGATTCCTAGCTTAAAAAAGTATTTACTTTTATGAATTGACAGTTGCTAGTTACTTAAATATTTCAAAAAGAAGACAACATTCTTATTACGGCTACATGAAACAAGCATGCTGTTAATTTATGTCACGTACTCCTGTACAATTAGACTCTACAAAAGCGAATCCAGCTCTTCATGAAAGGGGTACAAGAAAATGAAAGGTTTTTAAAAAGCATTTTATCACAACCACTACACAAATGAACTAGTAACTTTAGCCACTAGCATATGTAGAAGATGGTGACGTTGTAATAACACTGAAGCTTCCGCTGACTTTAATCAACATGCATTTTATGATAAATATTTTATTCTGGTGCATTTGTATATACGCCACCGCTTGCAAACAACCCTTGCATGCCCTACTATTGATAAATGAGACATCCAGAGAATATCTTTCTGTTGCTTACTGTAATGAAAGCTTTTCATGCAAGAGGTCCAAGTAAAATGATAAGTTTTTGGAAAGCTGCATGCTGAAATTGAGAACAATGAACGTATAAAGCCCTCGGGAACAATTGTCTGATTTGTGTCTTAAAACTAACTTTTTTCTGAAGACATACATGACGCGTCATCTAGCTCTGGCCTATAGCTTTCCGAATGTCGACGTTATGTGGTTCTTTAAACGTTTATGATGTCGTGTATTGCTTCGCCTGACGTTATTCCACGTATAAAACGACTCACTCGATCCCTTCTTGGTCCTTCTAAAGCATTCTGACAGGATCTCCCGTTTGCTATGGGCATCAGTCACTTTATCGGCAATTTTTGAGAGAAAAAAAGAAAAATTCTACTATCGAGGACAGATATAATCTGAGTGCAAATATACACGGCCATTGAAGCGATCACTTCATTCTGAATGATTTTTGATGTTCATTTATCGTTTTTTCCCTATTCCATATGCTGGTGGAGTATTTTATCGCGTGTGAACAACATTTCTAATATTACCAAAAAGTTGCATTGATTTGAACACGCGCTTGTGCTGTCATCTTTTTGTTCGCGGAGCGACAAATTTTGTATTCCGTACAGCACCGCAGAACCTTCGATGGCTCGATTTTGGGGCTAAAAATATTTTGAAATCACGTGAAATTTCTTCAGGTCCAAAAAGTTTCCTTCAGTGATTAACCCCTGCAGGTTAGTACCACTTATTCAAAACGTTAGTTTTGGCTACTTGAGGCAATTGCCGATAAGGAATGACGACGAGAGGGGTGTGTCTGAAAGCAGAAAAAATTCTAGCACCTTTTCCCTCAGGTGAGTGAGGGTCCTGGTACCACTGCTTCAATGATATTTTTCATCACGTGAATATTTTTCTTGTGAATAAGTCTGTTGACAAGTTCTGTTGATCATATACGGTGAGGATGTCTGCGGTTGCTCGTGGTGTGCCATCATCAGCAGCCTCCTTGTGACAACGGAGGTTTTCCTGAGGTTGCAATATTCTATGCGCACCATCAGCATTGGTTAAGGGTTCGCCAATCAGATCTGTGTATTCGTGCTTGTCTGATGTAGTCTCGAAAAAATGCAATACTTGCATAAGCCTGTTTCCGACATCTTTTGGCCTGTATACAAACCACTTTTGAATCTCTCCAACCACCCACTAGGTCTGAAATACTGGTCTGTGTCATGAATGTTCATATCCTTTCGGTGGATAGATCCGATTTTTCAGATACATTGTGTTCTTATAGTCGATGGGATGTTCTCGTTGACCAGCATCTGTTACTAAACTTGGCCATCGTCATACGAACCAGCTTCTAAGTATTGGCTGTCGAAGTCATTGAGGAATGGTTCGTGTTGAGAAGTTTTTGAGCCTTCTAGATCGTGATGCCCAGAGGATGTTTCCCACTGCTAATGAACTACATCGGATTCCTGTTACGCATGGGCGGCGCAGCCCCCTATGGTGCGCCGCCCATGTTAAGCTTAAGGGTTCTGTTGTTTTGACGGATTCAAACTTGCATAACGTGTAGGTCCTTTAGCGCATTCTCAACATCATGTAAAATAAATTAACAAGTATGGTTCGAGGTGTATTAGCAGAGTGAATGGAATGATGTTGAAATAGGGATTTTTCGCGTGGACTCATAACAAAAAATCCAAAAATATATTATGCTTACGTACCCGTTTAAACCAAAGACCTAGCAGGGAGCCTGTGCGTTTTGCCTTGTGAGACGCCCCAGACATTCCACGGATTGTTTGGTCTTCCAATCTACGATGCCAAGCGCAGTAGTGTACCCTAGTTTAAAAAGATGTTGATTCACTTTAATTCCGACTTGTACTGACATAGGTCCATCATTCTGATATTTAAAGACATTCCGATATGGAAAATTAATCTTGAAATAAACTCTTCAATTAAAATGTCTCCATCATTTCTATATACCCTTATTATAAAATAGGCTTATGCCACATTTGACGTCATAGCGTAAAGAGTTCGTTTCAATGGCGTCCTTTTCTCGCGCTGAGCATGACGACATGCTGTGCGGTAGATGGAGCTGTATGTCAACTGTAAAAAAATACAAACATGAGGGCATGTGTAGTCAATAATGGCGCCTCGAAACTCTACGTATGTAGTAATGGACAACATATACAAGTTAGTTAGTGGAAAACCGCGTATGAAATTTAGTGTGGTCACCGCTCCCGAGCCCAGAACTCACCTCTCAGTACTCAGTCGCCTAGAAAACATTTTGAAACCAGTTTGATAACCATAAATGATCCACTGAAAAACGTTGATTTCCGTGATTTAAAAGCGGGTTAGTTGCTGCTTTAAATCTAAATCAAGGGGCGGATCCAGGATTTTGAGTAAGGGGGAGCCAGGGCAGAGTATTAGCTTAGATTTTGCCGTCAGACATTCGCACCTCGAACTGCTAAATGTAATATGGGAGAATTTTAGGGGGGTCATGGCCCCTTGGCCCCCCTCTAAGTCTGTCACTGCAAATCACTGTTTTACCGACATAAATAATTCATTTTTCAGTTCATTTGCAGTTGATTATTATGCCAACAATAGATCTGCCTGGGTGCAGGGAACCTGATAACTTACATGTACCTAGCTAGGTTACTGTGGACAGGTGGTGAAATTTCTCAATTCCCAAAGGTATTCCTTGTACTTATACCAAGATATGTATGGTGTGAAAATGTTGATTCTCTTGTTTATAGAGTGACAAAAGATGGCACAGATTAACAAAGAGTCATACGGTTATGACCAGCCTGGACAACCTCCGTCATATCAACCCGCACCAATGCCATATGGCGCTCACAGGGACGCTGTCATGGCCCAGCCTACGGTATGTACTTGTGTAGTGTTTTCGTTCGATCTAACACCTTATCTGCAGCCGGTTGCTAAATTCAAATGGGATTTAAGCTGCGGGGTACAGAACACTTTTATCAAAATTCTGAGTTAAGTTGCTAAAAAGCAACCGCTAAATCTCCAATAGTTTCAAACTGTTATGCCACGACGCAATCACAGCCAACAGTGCAAAAAGGCTTGAGATTCGAAGTAAAGTGAACTGACATTGACATCCAACATTTCATGTCACTGACACGTCTTCGTCTACTCAGACTTCAGTGACTTCCTGTTCAGAAGTACGAGAACGTTGTGTGTTGAGTGTAATACTAGATATCGTGTCTGTTTCCAGCCTGTTTCGACCAGCACTGTTATTGTCCAGCAGCCAGCACCAACTGTTATGATACAAGGACCGCGCACGTGGTCAACGGGCATATGCGCCTGTTGTGAAGACATGACCATATGTAAGTCTTTTACTCATCAGTAACTGACGACTTTTACATGAATGGACGGGGCACCATATGGGGCTGGGGGGCTATATCCCCCACTTTTTTCAGTGCTGCGCCGCCCATGTTTTAACAATGACAACGAATCCCCCCGGGACGTCTTTATATTGTTTCAAAGATAAACAAAGGACTCTTATGCCTGCGCAGGTGTTTGTTTTGAAGTAAGCGGTCCGGCTACAAAAGTTGGCTAGCGAAAACGTAGTTTTGTGGCAAATCAACATGCAACAAATCGCTAGCGACATTTGGAACCCTACACAAGACGGTGTTTTTGTTACTGGCGAAAACGAAAGTATGTTAGCCAGTTTGTGAACGGCGTTGATAACTAGAGGGGCTTAAACGTATGTTGTATTTCAGCTCAGGCAAATGATTATAAATACGCGCATCTACGATAACTTCAAAAATTAGACACAGGTTAGCGCGACACCTCTCGGCTAGTTGAGATCGACTATTGGCAGAAATATGCACTTTCTTAAAAAAATGTTCAAGTGTAGACGTTGGAGGTTTTTGGAATTTGAATTATAAGTGTATCAGCTAGTCACATAGAAAAAATTAGGTTGTCCCCCAGGTACTCACAACAGTGAATGCTATGACCTTCGGCCTTCTGCCTAATTGGTTAGGGTGAGAATAATTCATGTTGAAACAGAACAATTCCGGCCACAGACAGAGATATTTCATGGCCTCATTCTTGGTGTTAACTGGTATCACCATAACCAGAGGGGGTGTTTAGGGCCCCCTCCCATCTGCAATCGTATCGTTTCTATGCCATCTCACGCTGAAGTTTATCTAAACAAAAATATTCTGTTTACAGGTTTGTGCGTAGCCTTTTGCCCTGTGTGTTATGAGAGTCATTTGGCAACCAAGATGGGCGAAAACTGTTGCCTGCCTTGCTGTGTCCCAGGGTCACTCATAGCCCTCCGTGCCCATTTCAGAGGAAAGCACAACTTAACGGTAGGTATAAAAATGTTTCAAGTGGAACGTCGGGAACTGTCTTAATATAGTTTGAATTTCCTGTTCTGGTATTCATCACGCTTGCCCACACTGGTAAAAGTTTGTTGAGGGAGTTCCAAAAAGTTTGCCAAAAAGCTGTAAAGCAGTACTTGTTTTACTACATTTGCCAGTTTTTATTTGAGTTTATCATACGTAGGTGATGATACGGCCTTGAAGTATCTGTGTTATCACACTGTGAAGTATGTCATAATTAATAATGTTGATTAGTTTACAATTGCTGATATTTCACATGGAATAAATACTCACTAAATGAGTTCCAATTTCATCGCAATTCCGCAACGACATATAAACAGATGGTGCCGCTTAAGATTAGTGTAAATGCGCGTCTCGATACATGATATAACAATCCACAGTTACCGTCACGTACGTTTTGTAACATATTTTATGTATTTATTTTAAACAATAGATTATTTAGTTCAGGCCCAGGTCTCCAAACGCTTCCTTTTTCCCACTTTTTGGAGATGTTACTACTTTTTTCAAATTCCTATTTCTTGTCAAGATTTTGTCGACGAGTAAATTTCTTGAATCTAACAACGAAATATCTAGTTGTCAGAACTAAAATAAACTGCAATAATCATGGCTACTGTTGGATCGCACAATGGCTCCTCTCTGACACCAAGAACTGTGATATTCCAAGAAGGGCTGATTGAAATAACGGTGTCAAAGCTGGATATTAAATGCAGAGGAGAAGCTATGGATTGGCTGGAATTATTTGGATAAGTTTGGGTTTACACATAAGTGTTCTGCATTTGATAAATACCTTCAGTGGTTTATCCATCCGTTCAGGTATATCTGCATTGCAATTTCTTTCCAGATTATAATGTTAGGGCATAACCCAATAGAAGTTTCTGACCATCACAATTTCACAAATTCAACTTTTAAATACGCAATGGTCGCTCTAACTGTTCCTACTTTTTCCTTCTTTTTTGTGAAGTGACTTTCCTATTTTTTCCTATTTTTGTGAAAAACTCTTGGGAGGCTTGTTAAGTTTAAGGGATGTTGATTTTGCGGTGAATTTTTTGTTATTTTGGCATTACGTAATAAGCCTGCTACATCAAAATTCACAATTACCTCGAACTAAACAATATGCCAACTCTAGTGTAGACATCAGGTACAACTTAATTCAAACGGCAATTTTGTGCTGGTGGTTATTTGTTGTCTGTGTGTGCTGGGAGGGTTGTTTGTGTGTTTGTGTATGTGGGCCTACCATCTTTGTTAAACGTAAGATTGTATGTGTGCAAGTAAGAGTGCAAGCAAGTAAGGTACTGTAACATGTGTATTCTCGTTGGCATGCTCGTTGGCATGCTCGTTGGCATGCTCGTTGGCATGCTCATATTAGTGGCATGCTCGTTGGCATGCTCGTTGGCATGCTCATATTGTTGGCATGCTCGTTGGCATGCTCGTTGGCTTGTATTTCACGTTGTAGTTGGATGTATATGTTTTCATATGCTATTGCTTGCTTGGATGTTGGTCGCGTGAAGCCGTGTCTAAGATATCCAGAATTTAGCTAATGATTTAAGTATTAAGCACTTGAAAAAACAAGGATGGAAATTTTTAAAATAGCCGCGATGAGAGTGAAGCCTTATATTAACTCGCTCGTCTTGTGAAACGGAAATTGTTAGTTTGTATTCAAGACAGTATAGTAACTGGAAAGGCACAAGAAAACATCCAATATGAAACGTGTGCATATTATTTAGGATATAGCCACCTGTGCACATAACTGAAGCTTTGACGCATGCGCGAAATACTTGAGCAAAAATTTGAAAAACGCTTGTGCCCACATGCGTTAGTGTGCTATATTCGTCTCATTGAATCTTTGTTACACCACAGGGCTCCATCATGGACGACTGCTGTATGGTGGCCTGTTGCTATTCTTGCGCCTTGTGCCAGCTGTCTCGAGAGGTCGACATAATGAATAACACCACGGTGATTGTACAGGGAGGCGCCACCACCACCACCGTCACAAACGTCATATAAAGCACCTCCGGTGTATTACACCGTTCTCATGTGCTGCGTGTTAATCTACATATGCTTGCTGACTTCAGCACCTGTATATTATAATAGGTTGCACTAAGCACACTTGGGGAGACCCAGTTTCAAGCTAGTATGTTTAAGTGAATTCAACACATGAAGAGTAAGGGTCATGAGTTCCGCCCGGTACATAGTACACTCTTAGAAGAGTAGCGTCTTCCTTTCGAATTGAATTATTTCTTATATTAGGCGCAAGGATCAACACACACACACAAGCACACGCACAAACACATGCGCGCACGAGCGCACACACACACACCCCCTCGACACTGCTTTTTGTAAGAAACTAACTTTTAAGTTAGTTTTACTTAAAAGTAAATCGTTCGTAGATTTCATTAAAAAGCTTGACAAAGACTGTTGTCTAATTTTCTTATAAACAGGTTTATTTTAGCACTATTTAGCCGGGTCTTTAATTAATATACAACAACAGCACATTATCTTTTTGCGCTTTGGTCAGATTATCTCCACATGTAACGGTATAGCAACGCAGTATTTGCAAACGAACAAAGCATGACATGATAAATGTCGGGCATTAAAAGCAATTCCACGCGATTCGTTCTGTTTTTAATAGCTTTTCCTGCTTTACTTTTTAGTAAGGGGTCTCTTTGTTGAACTATTTTTGAGCGGACTCATGAAATGTTAATACGTTGTTAGGTAGTTCTGTTTGGGTCTTCTAATACATGAGATGGTACCACTACCTAGTGACTGGGACACCAGTCACAATCCTCATCGTTTTTAGTTTAGAACTGAACAATGCAAATTTCTTCCATTTAAAATGTTAATAACGCTTTGTAGCTCAATACTGGTTAATTTTAACCAAGTAATCTAATGTTCATATTTCTATCAAGCATCGAATAATGCAGTACTACAAACCTACAAAAACCTCTGACTGAGATACTAATCGTTGCCGCCAGAGTACGCCACGCATAGACTGGCAGCTGCGGTACCAACCTCTCATCTCACGAGCACTTAGACTGCATCCCAGTATACAGCATGTCTGACGGTGTCTGCACTCTGGGTATGGCCCCTGGCGACCTTGCAACATACATGTAGGAGGATAAAACTGAGTTAGAAGAGGGATAAAAATTGAGCTAGATAGAAAAATAGGGCCACTCTGCCTTCTAGTAGTGAGTGGGCCCTGATCCGTGAGTGAGTAGTTTTAATTCACTTGGCAATTTTATTTTCGTGTTTTCCATCATTTTCATTTCAAACGTGAAAAGTTATAGCGTTTAAAGTTGCACAAATGAATTTGGTGAAACATGTGGTAGTAAACTATTGAAATTTTGAGTGTAATTTACAATGCGTAATTATTCCATCAAAAATATTGTGTCTAGCACATTATTGAAACACTGTTGGTGACAATTATGGAAATCAAACTCAAAATTATTTTTGGCATTTGCCATTCTATTTTTGTGCCAACTCAAGATAAGCGTGTTTGAGTGTATTATGGTTTATACATAAGTTTGCACTTGACAAACCCTAGATTCGAGCGCCACAAATTCGAGTAAAAACTTTCGAGTTCATATATGAATTTTTATCCTCATGCTGAGGTTAAATGTTTAAACCAGGATTGGACAGGTATTCACGTGAGCCATTATGTACACAAGCATAGATTAATATTGAGACACTTATTTTGAGTTCGCACAAAAGTAGAACAGCAAATGCCGAAAACTATTTTGAATTAGTTTTCGAGTAAAAATATTAGACACTGGTCCTTTGGCCCACTCAGTTCACTCGAACAGTTCTTTATACTAGTACGCATGGATGGTAGCCAGTCGATATTTTTCTTGAAGATGTTCTTTCTGCCAATGGGTCATGACCAAGATGATAAATATTCTACCGTTAAATTCATGAAAAGCTGCCCGAGTAGAAACTATTTCCCGAAAACATATTGAATAAATAACAAAAACAAAACAGTACGTGTATTAAGGTTTAAAATGGTGATCANGCCGCCAGAGTACGCCACGCATAGACTGGCAGCTACGGTACCATCCTCTCATCTCACGAGCACTTAGACTGCATCCCAGTATACAGCATGTCTGACGGTGTCTGCACTCTGGGTATGGCTCCTGGCGACCTTGCAACATACATGTAGGAGGATAAAACTGAGTTAGAAGAGGGATAAAAATTGAGCTAGATAGTACTCGAGGTACCGGTCAAAATGAAAAATAGGGCCACTCTGCCTTCTAGTAGTGAGTGGGCCCTGATCCGTGTAAGATGAATGAGTAGTTTTAATTCACTTGGCAATTTTATTTTCGTGTTTTCCATCATTTTCAAACGTGAAAAGTTATAGCGTTTAAAGTTGCACAAATGAATTTGGTGAAACATGGTAGTAAACTGTTGAAATTTTGAGTGTAATTTACAATGCGTAATTATTCCATCAAAAATATTGTGTCTAGCACATTATTGAAACACTGTTGGTGACAATTATGGAAATCAAACTCAAAATTATTTTTGTGCCAACTCAAGATAAGCGTGTTTGAGTGTATTATGGTTTATACATAAGTTTGCACTTGACAAACCCTAGATTCGAGCGCCACAAATTCGAGTAAAAACTTTCGAGTTCATATATGAATTTTTATCCTCATGCTGAGGTTAAATGTTTAAACCAGGATTGGACAGGTATTCACGTGAGCCATTATGTACACAAGCATAGATTAATATTGAGACACTTATTTTGAGTTCGCACAAAAGTAGAACAGCAAATGCCGAAAACTATTTTGAATTAGTTTTCGAGTAAAAATATTAGACACTGGTCCTTTGGCCCACTCAGTTCACTCGAACAGTTCTTTATACTAGTACGCATGGATGGTAGCCAGTCGATATTTTTCTTGAAGATGTTCTTTCTGCCAATGGGTCATGACCAAGATGATAAATATTCTACCGTTAAATTCATGAAAAGCTGCCCGAGTAGAAACTATTTCCCGAAAACATATTGAATAAATAACAAAAACAAAACAGTACGTGTATTAAGGTTTAAAATGGTGATCAGCGTCTTTAGTCATATCTAAAGCGGTTTTAACCCACCCCCGTCTGTCACACAAAAACAACTTTTTGTTCAGCCTACTCTCGTCAGGTAGGTCATAGTGCGACACCTGGGTAGGGAAATAACTGACAGTTAGTTATTACTTGAGACTGTGCTCTACGAAGATGACTTGTCAGGGCGTGTCATTTTATTCCACGAGGATGGTATAAAGAAATAACGGACTGTCAGTTCCTTGCATGACCAAAACCATCTCTCATCTGTGTAGGCCGAGTTGAGACCAACTTTATAGCGGCATGTGGTCTAAACACAAAATATCGACAGAACACTGGTTTATTGTCGGATTAAACTGACAGCAACGATCGAGGGTCATACTGTGGAATTTTACGGTAATCTATTGTCAACGGAGGCATGCCAGCAGGGGTATTCAACGTCATAGCATGACCTGAAAAGGCGTGAATTTACGAGGCAAATTTCAGATATTAAGCGTTCACGAAACGTGTCTGTAGCTCAGTTACTGCAAGGGGAACTGGGTGTGGAATATTGTCAACACTGTGACCTTTCCATGGGCATTTCGTTGAGTGGGGTTGAGTTCCGAAAACGCAAGAATCTTAAGAAGGAAGCTACTCCAGCCTGATCACGTGCTTCGCTTGCAATCCATGGTGATACCTCGCGAAATCTTGAAGTTGCGTCTTCGCGAGGCTCCTGCGTCTACTTCTCGTCACCTAAGTTTCCTGGTGGGGGGTGCACTCAGTCAGGAGTACCCCCTTGGTTATGGGCTTGGCGAAATTGGCCTCTATGTTCACTAGCATGTCGAAAATTTATTTGCAGACCACTGTACCTGACTATCATTCCATCTTGTAATTCGAAAACACCCCTATGTAAAAGAATGGGTTCGTCCTATACATGTGTATCGTAAGTCTGAGGCCAGTGGCGCGAAAGTACCGGCATAACGCAGAGCCTGTGTGCGGTGCACTACCACACTCTTTGCTGCCACTAAAAGGCGGCTCTGTCAGCATTTCGCGAAGTTTTCCAAGAAATTCTACTTCGCATTCGTGACTCTTTGACCTTCTCCAGTGACTGCTGTAGCAAGAGTGGATTACTAAATTGAGATATTAGATTTCATCTGGCGAATAACGCCTGTAAAACTGTAAGTGTCCAAATTTATTCATTGAGTATCTGTGAAATGGAACTTTAGTTCATTCTGCTTTAGTCATCGTCGTGTTGTTTATGTGCCGTGGCCGGGCGTGGTGTGGTGCCATGATATTCGCAGTTATGCTGTACACTCCATCGTTGTAGTGCACACTTTTGTGTGTTAGTAGGTTGTGCACGTGTTCTATTATTTATGAACATGTTCAGTAGATTCATGGAATTGCCCGACGTGCCCTGAAAAATATTCTGCTGACAGGGTTGAACTCCGAGTCAGAATAAGTGTCATCGTCAGTCAGTAGGTCTATATGTTCACTGCCTTTGATTTGACTGGGTTATTCAGGATTTTGATATTAGACAGGATTGGGCCATTCAGAAACTTGGGATTTTACGTTGTGCACATGTGTACCGACTGACCGCAAATAGGGCAACTAATACTAGCCCCTCGCCTTTTAGGCGGCGCATGATCTCGCTTTAGGCGGGCGATTGATCCCACTTTAGGCGAGCATCTGTTGAATATATACACATTTACCGGTAGTTCTTTTGATTGATCACGTAGTCTAGCCAGCCTCCCGTTCAGTAACGCTAGGACCTCGCTAAAAGGCAAGACTTTGCGAGATTACGTGAGATATTGCCGTGCATTTTGAATGAGAACACGTGACTTTGACTAGCTTTTAGGTAGGTCCTAGCGTAGGTCCTAGCGTCTACTGAACGCACGCCAGGCCTAATTGTCTTGTGAGCCCAGCACGCGCGTTGTGATTGTCTGTAACATTATCCGTATAGGCCTAATAATGCAGCTTGGTCAGTGCTGCCTCATTCGTTGGCTCAAGCATTATTGCACGGGTTCACATGAGCGGCGATCACACAAGAAATCCCTAGCAGGTGCTGTGGACTGTCATTCCGCCGGCCGGAGGGCCGTTCTGGTCACTCACCGTCCGTTGAACACTAAGGAATTTATTTTTCTCCTGGCGAGAAAATCGTCTCGAAATAGGTCATTTTGGTCGATCAGCACATATGGGCAGCTAACTATAGGGGGTTTGGGGGCTATACTCTCCCCCACTTTTCAGTGCTGCCCGCCCATGCATCATACTCTATGAATTCTGCCGTAGTCTTTTATCACAGTGACAAGCTGTGGACCAGGTTAACTGTAGCCTGTGATCACCGGTGACAAGGTGTGGACCGGGTTTACTGTAGTTTGGGATCACATAGGCGGATTTAGGTGCCCCCCTCCCCCTGGCTGCCGAAAAAAAATACAACGGCAAGAGCGTGAGGAAATATTGAGTTTAATTAACCCCCGTAAGTAACATGCGACTGATACAAGATTTAGCAGTGTGTGGTGCCTGAGTTTGTCCGGTTTCTTTATCTTTTCTCTTTTTAGCCCTGCGTTTGTTTTTCGGTAAAAAGGACCCCATCATCAGAAATTCGAGTCCTCTATATTTTAGGCTGGGTGCGCGCATGCAATCGTTCCTTGCCCGATTGCCCGAGATTAAATGTTGAGCCCCCCCCCCCTTATGATATCCTAGATCCGCCAGTGTTTCAAGACATGGACGGGGCTAAGGGTAATCTATGGTCATAGTGAGGATGAATAAACCAGGCTAACTGTAGCCTCTGATCACCGGTGACAAGGTGTGACAAGCCTGGAGGAGTTACTGATATTGGCAAGGTGCCGGCAGGCGTGTACCAAAAATTGCTGAGAGACCCCCTATTGCGGGTGCCCGTTTTGCTAAGTCCAACCCCTTTTGCAGGGTAAATTTTTCTTCCTGATCCCCTTTTGCGGGGTATTTTTTTCTGAAAATGGAAATTAAGGGACCTATCGGTCCCAGCGCACGTTCGGCAAAACGTACTGAAAAGGTTCCGCCTAGTACCCGCAATTTTCGTTCACGCGTGCGGACACTTTGTCAATATGAGTGACGCCCGGGACGTCAAGTCTACATTTAAATTCTGCGAAAACATGTTAAGTCAGACATTTTAGTGATACGGCAGACCCCATGTGTAAAAAGTCGTGTAGCATTGGTATGAAAGGCCGTGTAGCATAGGTACGAAGCTTATGTGTTTTGACCTTCATTCATTCGCAGCTAGCTAGCTGGCTAGATAAAAGCCAAGGCCTTGTCGAGTATAGAACTTTATCTATTCTCAAATATGAAGTCAACATGAACTAAAAATTAATACAAACTTTTATTGACATTTTGGTCAGGCTAGTGTAAAACTTAGGGTCCTGTGGGACCGCATCTACAAGGCTGTACATTTAGCCAAATATTTACTAGACTACAGGATTTGACTAAGCAAAAGTATGTAGTTTCTGAAACCAGAACTTCCATAGAACTTGATTGTTGACTTTATGCCAACATTCCATTAATGAGCTCCCGTGACCATGCCTTTTTAAATAAAATTTAGCGAAAGACAGGTGCATTTGTAAAAAAAACTGTTGCAATTGCATGATTAAGTTTCACACGATGTAAATTTTTAGGATAAAATCTCAGGAAGCTGTTACAGTTTTCGTAAGTATCGTTTAGTTTTCGTTTTATGCATCTTTGATTTTTTTCATGAAAATCATGCAAGTCGTATCTACGTAACGGTAGATCCAGCAGATGGCGTTATCCAATCGGTTGTAAAACTCGTCTTCAATCTCTGTTCACATTGTCTTCATTCGCTCCTCGCATATATCAATTACCTTATCAGCACCTCTTTCCATGTTGGGTGAACGGATTCCAACGCACTTCGTGTGAATATGAATCCAGTTATGACTGAGCACGATGTAAGGCTTGCCAATACGATTGTATGCTAGTGTACGTCATCATACACCATCATGCGTCGGAGCAGTCTGCAGG
Organism: Phoronis australis; assembly: GCA_002633005.1. Lineage (NCBI taxonomy): Eukaryota > Metazoa > Phoronida > Phoronidae > Phoronis > Phoronis australis. The sequence continues at coordinate 70,565 of NMRA01000468.1, forward strand.
ACCAAAGGATGTGAAAGTTGCGTTCAGTTTATCATGTTGCACTGCTGAGATTGAGAACAATGAACGTACAAAGCCCTGGGGACAATTGTCTGATTTGTTACTGAATACCAACCTTTTTCTGAAGACATATATGACGCGTAATCTAGCTCTGGGACCCGTTCCAACAAAACTGACTTAGCTAAGACAAATCTTAATTTTAGTAAATTTTAAAATAAAAGTTAAACTTGTCTGAAAACCAATTCGAAAAAGAGATCTTAAGTTTTACTTAAGTGTTTGACGTAAGTTTTTTCTTAACTTGACTAATTTACCGAATGTGGAAGTTTAAAAGTTTGGAATTCAAGACAAATCTTAAACTTAACTCAAAAATGAACTTAAGTCAGTTTCTTGGAACAGGCCCCTGGCCTATAGCTTCCCGAATGTCGGCGCCATGGTCCTTTAAACGTTTGACGTCATCCTTTGCGTATAAAACGACTCACTCGATCCATTCTTGGTCCTTCTAAAGCAGGCTGACACACTCTCCCGTTTGCTGTGGGCATCAGTAACTTCATCGGCAATTATTGAGATATTTAAAAGCGAGTTCATCAAATCACTGTTGCAGCGACTATAAAATAATTGAAAAAAAATAAAACAAGATAATTTATCTATCTAAGTGTATAAATGATTTATTTTCAGCTTATTTACAGTTGATCATTATGCCAACGATAGACCCGCCTGGGTGCAGGGGGTCGGATAGACCCGCCTGGGTGCAGGGGGTCGGATAGCCAACATGTGTACTTAAGTTAATGGACGGATGGTGAAATTTCTCAATTCCCAGAGGTCTTCGTTGTACTTATGCCAAGATATTTATGGCGTGGAAATGTCGTCTCTCTTGTTTACAGAGTGACCAAAGATGGCTCAGTTTAACAAAGAGTCTTACGGTTATGACCAGCCTGGACAACCTCCGTCATATCAACCCGCATCAATGCCCTATGGCGCTCACGGGGACGCTGTCATGGCCCAGCCTATGGTATGTACTTTTTATGCGCCCACATATTTATATGTGGACGCATTATGCCGTCATCTCCGTCCGTCCGTCCGGGCGGCGTCCGTCTGGCGTCCGGCGTCCGCTGCTTTATCTCCAAAATCCTTTGACATACGTTCATGAAATTTGGCACATATGTTCCATTCATGAATGGGACGGCATGTGCGAACTTCCGGACGGATCCGACTGCCGGTGTGCCCCCTAGTGGCAATTTTAGTTTTTTACGCTTACCTTTGTATCTTCAAAAAGTCCTGAACGGATTTTCATGAAATTTGGTATGTAGGCACATATTAGTGAGATGACGCTATCCTGCCGTTTTCAGATGGATTCGACATAGTTTGCGCCACCTAGTGGCCATTTTTAGTGTTTTCGAGTCTGTTTTTGTGCGTCCACCCCTCTATCAACCAAACCGCTCAAAGGATGATTGTGAAAATTGGCATGTATATGCTTACTATGTAGAGGACGGTTGACGATGATTTTCCGACGATTTCGAC
>NMRA01000468.1:72411-128924 GCA_002633005.1 Phoronis australis
AAATTTGTTTCTGGCATTCTAATGCTGTGCTAATCTCGTATGTTGGTAAATTTGTTTTTAATTCTATGTTTCTGTGGTGCTTTAAGCAACTGATGTATAGGATGTGCTTGTATTATGAAGATCACTCACATTTTGCCCCTAGCCTATTGAGGAGACAATGACTATGCCTTTCCATTTTGCAAAGTACAACATACTACATATATGCCCTCTACTGGCCACTTTATGGTACCAATAAACAACCCTAGAAGGATACCATATGCGGTGCAATTGTGGGCGCATTTCAACGCTCTGCGTTGCTCATGTGTTGTGTTTTTGTTCGATCTAACACCTTCCCTTCAGCCGGTTGCTTAATTCAAATGTGATATAAACTGCATGGTACAGTACATTTTATCAAAGTTCTGGGGTAATTTGCATAAAAAGCAACCGATAAATCTCCAATAGTTACAAGTTGTTGTGCCACGTCGCAATCACAGATAACTGTTCAAAAAGGCTTGAGATTTGAAGTAAAGTGAACTGACATTGACATCCAAAATTTCACTGACACGTCTTCGTCTACTCAGACTTCAGTGGCTTCCTGTTCAGAAGTACGAGGATGTTCGTGTGATTAGTGTAATACTAGATATAGTGTCTGTTTCCAGCCTGTTTCGACCAGCACTGTCATTGTCCAGCAGCCAACACCAACTGTTATGATACAAGGACCGCGCACGTGGTCCTCGGGCATATGCGCCTGTTGTGAAGACATGACCATATGTAAGTCTTTTACTGATCAGTAACCGATGACTTATAATAACAAGTAATGACAACGGAACCCCCCGGGATGCCTTTATGTTGTTGCAACGATAAGCATGCAATATTGGCTCTTACGCCTGTGCATGTGTTTCTTTTGAAGTAGGCTAAGCGGTCCGGCTACAAATTTAAGTGCTAGCGAAAACGCAGTTTTGTGTTAAATCAAACCTCCAACAAAGCGCTAGCAAAATTGACATTTGGAACCTTACTCAAGACAGCGTTTTTGCTACTGGTGAAAACGCGAGTATTTTAAACAGTTTGTGAACGGGGTTGGTAATTAACTAGGGGGGGGGCTTAAACGGATATTGTATTTTGAGCACCTGCAAATGATTACACATACGCGCACCTAAGGTATCTACAAAAACTAGACACTTCCTAAGAGTGGAAGCATATGACGTTGAAACTATGCTTTCGAATGTCACCAGCGTTCCACATCGCGTCACAGCTCAGAGAATAAAATAAGGCAAAGGTCAAAAGTCACAGCCTAGCGATTCCATACAGAACAAATGACAAAATAATCAGCATTGTGGAAACGCGATTGCAAAAGGTCGCACAGTTTGTCTGGGCGTTGATTCTGCACGCCATTAGAAGAATTTCAATGCGTAGAAAGAGTGCATTTCAGTTGCCACAACCTGGTAGTGGCCTTAAGACACTTGTGGCAGTTTCCGTGGCATCAGCTTCCAAACGTCATCTAATAAATGAGGCATTTTAAGACCCAACTGGCAGACGATCACGTACGCACGTTGCCAATTTTTCTGTGCCTGGTATGTTGCACTTTGACAACTAGAAACATTAATGGCCATCCTGTAGCACACCCACGTAATACAGGATCGTGTTAGCGTACATTGGGGATGTTGGATGTTTTCAAGGCGTTGACCGAAACTGCCACTAGGACTAGTCCTGTTTTCAACATTAAAAAATGTATCGATATAATGTCCGGGATGAGCGTCTGTAAAACTTGGAAAGAAACGAAACAAATCTCAAAATCTGACACATAAATGTTGATAACTTTCGAAAGTATGGTGCGATTTTGATTTTTTCAGTTTTGTGACGTGTCTATTTCCGAAGATGCATGTTTTATCTCCACAGCGAAAAAATTTTTTTTGTTTCCCACACCATTAGTACACGCGATCACGGTGGCTGTAAAAGGACGGCACGGTGGAGAAAGCAGGCCCGCAGTATCAAGCTGCCTTTCTCGTAACTGGAGCTCATAGGTGATCCAATAATGTTAAAGCTTTGAATAGTCTCAAGTGGCCCAAAGTGTCTAATCGACGCAATCTTCATATGACCACATTTACTTTCAAAGCACCGAACAATGTCAACAGATGTCAAAAAATTATTTATTATACTACTTCCGCCCTCTAATATGCTATTCCTCCGTCGTTCTGTCAGGCATTAAGAAGGTTTACGGTTATGATGTGCATCAACAACAGGAATTTTCTTCCAGTCTCTGTTAAGGAGAGCAACTGTTTCGCGAGTATAAAAACCAATTTTAGAACTGTTTTTCACAATTTTGACAATTCAATAGCCCTGAAACAATGCTGGCTTCCTCGCGAAAACGAAATAGCATTGTACCGATCGAGATGCGATCTTTTCCTCAACTGCGACAAGTTTAGGCAACTATTGATTTTAGTAACGCCTCTTCATACTAAACAATTTGTCACACGTATGGGATGGTGTTGTGACGTCAATGCCGCACCTTCTGGTCAAAACGCCACCAATTGGCCAGATTAACGAAAACGTCACAAGCCTAGCTGAAGTCCGTGAGATGCGGACGCAATGTCGCTAATTTTTGTAAGTTTTTGTTCCGGTATTAGACTCAAACTTTATTTGTTTGTCTCTCCAAAATGTTTGTGCGGTGACCATCAATCATATTTTCTTCAAGTGTGCCTCATCGAATGCCCGAGAACTCACTCTTTCATACCCTTAATGAAAACCAATTAATTTTAAATGCTTTCAATTCCTGTAATAACATCTCTACCAAAGTTACATTACTATTAAATGGTAGTCTTAACTTCGACCTTTCTCTCAATGTCATTAAATTTTTATGCATCGCTTATCGATGCTTCTGATTTCCTTATGTGTACATGTTTGTGTTTTTAATATGTTCGTAATAGCATATTATCTAAATATTTGAATACTTAAAATAGATACTACTTACATGTATATAGTTCTATGTATACTACTTTCATCTGTGTACTGTCTACAACCCAGATAGGATGCTTCGCGATTTCTGGGTTTGTCATTATTTTCCTTGTATGCCCTGTGCATTCTTAATAAATGTATATCACCGTGAAAAAACAGGACAGCACGGCAACTTTTTTCTCCGTTGCTAACTCTATCGATACACATACTATCTCTATCGTTAGACTTACTAACTTTATCCATAGACTTATTATTGAATTGGGCAAAGCGCGATTGTATGCACAGGCGGCCCGAAAGTTGCGGGGGCCGAGAATGTGCACTTCCTGTTCGCAAGATCTATCGATGGACTAAAAGTACGGATTACGACTCCCCCTCAGGCTTTACCGCCCTTACTTACTGGCCTCAATACTCAATATTTCCTCACGCTTCACGTTGTTAATGTTTCATTTTGCTTGCGGCAGCCAAGGGGGGGCGACCCCCTGGGCCCCCCTAAATCCGCCTATGTGTAACTAATTCTATCAATAGACTCACTAACTCTATCGATAGACTTGCTAACTCCCTCGATAGTCTTACTATCTCTATCAATAGGCTTATTAACTCTATCGATAGAGTGTTCTATGGGTTAAAAGTTCGTTCTGGGTTTGTCAGTAACTGGGCAAACAAGATACACCTGAGCTAGTTTTCAGAGTCGGTCATTGCTAATACGTTTGTGATATTGTCTAAAATCATGGTTTTTAGATCACTTAACTGTTCCTTTCAAGTTTGGCTGTATGTTGGCTGTGGCTCAGGAACTCATCTGTAGGCACCGAACAGACTGTTGAACTGAAGGCAACCTTTTTTCATGTCAGTTTTACTAAAAATATTTTTCAGTAAATAATGTCTACCTCTAATTTTATTAATTAGTCGTGTCTTACTCTGGAAGTGACGTTTAAGGGGTTCAGAATTTCCCTGCCATTTTGTTTCCATATAGTCTGATTTTGAGCTGTCGAGTCAGTCATTGTTTTACCCCAGTTCGGTCGTTGTTTGCGTTTGTTTACCAGTCAGTCAATATGCCGCACGGTTGCTGCGTACCGCAGTCGGTACTCATTATCATCTCACGCGCACGGTTTTTAAGAGTCTACGATTCTTCACTTCAGACGGTTACACCTGTCGGCAATAGCTTCCATTTTTGAAGGCGTGCTGACCTTTGTTTCGAAGTGACATGTTTTAACCGTCTGTTTATCGCAAGTGCAATCATGTTGTGTGCAGTTGCCAGAGTTTTTTTCTTATAAACAAATATTCAATAATTGCTATTTTACATTTCACTCCAGACATTCACATTTGATATGAAAATTGAATGTATAAACATACAGTGTGGGATCTGAACTACCTGTTTGAATTCGTCTTCGTGCAATACGAATTCGTTGAAGAGTCGAGACAGTGAAAATGGATTGTCACTCGGATCAGACGTTTTGTTAGGCTCACTTTTGAAACTTTATGCTTTCGAATATAGGCCCATGCGCCTAAATGCGACCATATACAGCATATGGCCTAAAGACAGTGCGGCAGCAATGATGTCTCTCAGTTGGATGTACAAATCTGCAGCCCCTGTAACTTCACTGGGCGTTTCTAATCCGTGTTCTGCCACCGTAGTACACAACTCGTCGTTATTGCAGGGACGGTCAGAATTAAATGTACACTCCTGTTGGCAGGCTAAATCTTTTTTTTCGTCTACAGCACAATGACAATCGCTTGCCCCATACGTTTCAGGAAGAGTGTACATCAAAAATGGCCTCTCATATTCCTCTATTGCCAGATCTTGTGTGTATTCCACACACGACTTCCTTCTGCAAAATTACAACGCCAACTTAGTTTTTACACTACACGACAATCTCACTTGCCCAACAAAGTTATGACTGCAATGGCAATGTTATTTTTACAGGGAATCTTTAGCTATTCACTCCCAAAGGGTTACAAACTAGCGTAAATATGAGATTTAACCGGAAACTCTAACACAGCCATTATCATTTTTCTTGGAAAATTTATAAATAAATATAACAATTATAAGGTTTACGGAATTGCAGCTTTAAAAATTACATCATTCGTATATTCTAGTCATAGGGTATTTGAGCCTGAGTAATTCTGAGGCTAATCAACGATAAATCTTAAGATGTAATAGGTGCAGTGAGCGAGCAGATCTGTTTTGTAACTGAAAGTTGAAGGTTCGTCACAAGAAACGTCGCCAAACTTTTAAATTCATTTTGTCATCAAACTTATGCAGCTTCATACAACAACACCCAGAAAAAATGTACATGTCCTTTTGTTCATGTACGTACTCTATGAAACAGAATCTGATAAATTCTTTATCAAAATTGCTTCCATAAAGATACCTAGACCTTGGAATTCGCAAAAAAGGGAGATCCGAACATCAATGTTTTATTTTTTGAGGATCCTCTACTACGATCCAATAAAACGTTGACTGGTGGTGCTTTCGCCATACAGCAAGCTGTTTTGTCCTCCAAGCACATCCTAACGTAAGAATTCTCGCTTCTGGCACATTTTAGACAGCATTAATAATTATTACGAACGGCCCATATATGATAGCCTGCAAGGACCCTTGGGGCACTGTTTGGGCTTCAACTTATAATAACCCTCAATACAGACATTAATCCAAATGTTGTAACCCTTTTCAATGTCAATATTAGAAATATTACGGTTCTTTGATTATACCAGACATATTTTTCAATTAATAACGGCTTCACATAATTTTATTAATTTGTCGTGCCTTTTCCCGGCAGCGACGTTTAGGGATAGGGGGTTAAGAATTTCCCGCCATTTTGTTTTCGTATGGTCTGACTGTGTGACTTGTTGAGTCAGTCATTGTTTTGCCTCGGTTGTTTAAGAGTCAGTCAGCATGCCGCACGGTTGCTGCTTACTGGGGTGTACTTGTTATCATCTCACGCGCACTTTGGTAATGCCACTACACCGCTTTCCGAAAGATGACACGCTTCGCCGTACTTGGCTTGTTGGTGTGAAGAACGCTGCGTTACCGTCCACGCAACGTACAAAGCAGTGGAGGATTAGTTTGTGGCAAGCATTTTCTGCCGCTGGATAACGAAAGAGATATGAACGCGGAATCTGTGAAGGTTCCTGCAAAACAAGCCCTGAAGAAGGGTGTCATACCGTCGCTGTTGGTTCCCGGAAGTGTTCCGTCGTCAACCCTGAGAAGTGCATTTTAAGCGAAATGGCCCCGCGAGCTGTGACCTCTACAGTGACTGGAGGCGCGTCATCTACTGTCACCCGTGGCTCGACACGTTTACAAGAGCGTGCAATTCCGATAACTAGCAGTGATTTGTCCTTTGTTGGTGTTTACTGTAGCTCAAAGCCTGTAAGCAGCACCGCAGCGATGTTGAGTAGTGGTAGTGAACAAAGGCCAAGTTCGACATCCAGTGCCGAGGAGAACAGTTCGTACGTCGTCCAGTGGTCAGGCCGGTGAGCCAAACTTCGATAAGTTTTTGTGGACTTGACTAAAGTATATTGGAGCTATTTAGAAGATGCCAGGTGTGTAGCGAGTCACACGGCGGGATGTAAGCGGTTTGGGTGCGCAGCCGGGTGGGAACAGCACAGGCATTCCATTGACTGAGGTCGGCGTAACAGTGCACATCTTGCAGTTGCACCAAGACAACTGTCTGTATTCGAGTCCCTCACTATACTCGGACTCAAACATATATCCACCCACAGCTAATACAAAGTAAAAGATTCCTAAATCCAACAAACGTAACTGAGTTCTCTACTACTGAACAATGTAACTTGTCGTAGAGTACTCGTCGACCGATGGGAAGTGGTGACGACAATTTTAGGAGACCAACACAAAAGCAACGGAAGAACAGATCCTCACAGTAACTCGAAAGAACTAGAAACGGTCGGAATGAAGGGAAATTTCATAACTCCCTAAACGTCACTTCCGGAGAAGTGCACGACTAATTGATAACATTACGGGCAGCCGTAATTAACTGCATTTGTCTGGGATAATCAACAAACCGTGTTTTTACCAAACATGACACGAAAAAGGGTTGCCTTCCCCTCAAGTTAAAAGAGTCCGTAATTATGCCAAACGGCATTCGGTGGACGGACTCCATACCTCCTACGACGTAGCCGTTTACAACGTCTGGCTTCAACTTCCGGCCAGCAGGATCAATGACAGTTAACAACTGCCGAATTGTCTCTCGTGGTACAGTTAATCCATTCGCTAAGCGCTTCTGATACATAAGTGTATGGCCGTGCATCTGAAGCCCGGCTTGTTCTTCAACAAAACGAAGCACTTCATCTGTTTCCTACTGTCGCCGCTCAGTGCTAGGGTTCGTTTCATGAAAATTGTTTTAAGAGAGGGATTTGTCATATTGCTTCACACAGCTGTGTGAAGTGACCCAATTTCTGCCTGAGGTCTTTTCGCGTCAGCCTCAGCTACAACATTTGATGCGTCGTCAAACAGTATAGGACGTCACTTTAGAATACGCTTCAAGATCGAGAATTTCGCAACAGAATTCGCGACCACCGGTGAAAAAGTGATAGCCATTATCGAGTCGACGCTTGGTTGAGATGAGAATCCTTGACTACATATATGGAGGATTCTATTGACAACGACGAAATTCATCAGAGAGAGTGTTTAGGCCCCCCTCCCGCCTGAAATCGTACCGCTTCTATACGAGTTTACGCTGAAGTTTATCTAAACAAAAATATTCTGTTTACAGGTTTGTGCGTGGCCTTTTGCCCTGTGTGCTATGAGTGTCACTTGGCATCCAAGATGGGCGAAAGCTGTTGCGTGCCTTGCTCTGTCCCAGGGTCACTCATAGCCCTGCGCGCCTATTTCAGAGGAAAACACAACATATCGGTAGGTATAAAACTGTCGCATGCTGTCTATTTGTCACGCCTGCGCACACTGGCAAAAGTTTGTTGCGGAGGTTCCACACAGTTTATCAAAAGCCCTAAAAGCAGTGTTTTACTATATTTTACAGTTTTTAAAATATTTGTGAGTATTTTCATATGATGGATTATTTAGTTCAGGTCTGCCAACGCTTCGTAATTTCCCGCTTTTTTGGGGGTTTTCATACTTTTTCAATTATTCATACTTTTTATCAAGATTTGTTCATGGGTAAATTTCTTATATGTAGCGAAGAAACATCTAGTTATAAGAACTGCAATGAAATGCAATAACCATGATAACTGTATCAGCTAAAATTTTTAGACTGTTGGATCGCACAATGGCTCCTCTTTGACGCCAAGGTGAAGTTCAAGTTTAAATTGAAGAGTAATAATCATTGTATTTTTGTACTTATCGATTATTTGCCAACCATGACCTTGGCCTGGATATGGGAACAGCCTGCGTGTGTGTTGGGAGGGGGGGGGGGGTTANNNNTCTGTTGTTTGTGTTTGCTGGAAGAGGGTTGTTTGTGTATGTACCTATCTCTGTTAAACTTCTGTATGTGTGAAAGTAAGAGTGCAAGCAAACAACGTACCATAGCATGTGTATGCATGTTGGCTTGTATTTTACTTTGTAGCAGGAAGAGATCTATTCCTGTTTGTAGTGAAGCCGCGTCTACACGTGAAGCCGTGTCTACACGTGAAGCCGCGTCTGCACGTGAAGCCGCGTCTACACGTGAAGCCGCGTCTACACGTGAAGCCGCGACTACACGTGAAGCCGCGTCTACACGTGAAGCCGCGTCTATATCCTGAATGAAGCACATTACCTAAATACTTAACACTTTGAAAAAACAAGGACAGAACTTTTTAAAATAACCGCGATGAGAGTGAAGCCTTAACTCGGTGCCCGTCATGTGAAACGGTAATTATTAGTGTGTGTTCAAGACAGTGTATTAAAAAGAAAGGCACAATAAAACATTCAATAGCAAACGTGTGCGTATATTTCGGACACAGTCGCCTGCGCACATACATGAAGCTTTCTGTGATAGCAAGTATAGCAGCATATGTTAATAAAAACAACAACGGATATGAACTGGCTTGACATGTTTCGGCGTTTATTGAAACACCGTCATCAGATGAAACACATAGTGGCCACCGAAACATGTCAAGCCCGTTCCAATCCGTTGTTTTCATTAACAAATGGAGCTTTGACGCATGCGCGGAATACTTGAGCAAAATACGAAAAACGCTTGTACCCAAATACATTAGTGTGCTATATGCGTCTCATTGAATCTTTGTTATCCCACAGGGCTCCATCATGGACGACTGCTGCATGGTGGCCTGTTGCTATCCGTGCACCGTGTGCCAGCTGTCTCGAGAGGTCGACAGAATGAACAACACCACGGTGATTGTGCAGGGAGGCTCCACCACCACCACCACCGTCGCAAACGTCATATAAAGCGCCTTCGTGTATTACACCGTTCTGCTGCGTGTTAACCTAAATATGCTCCTAAATTCAGCACCCGTATATTATAATTATAAGTTATACTAAGGACGCTTAGGAAGAAACAGTTTCAAGATATGTTCAAGTAACACCCATGAGTTCCATGGAGGACTGGTGCAAATAGTTGCGTTTTCCATTTGAATTTGAATCACTTCTTATAGTAGGTGCAAAGTGATATCAACCCACACACAGGCAACCACACACAGACACACACGCACACAAATACACGCCTTAGCACTGTTGCACTCGTTTTTTGTATGAAGTTATGTAAGTCGTTCGTAGAGTTAAATAAAAAGCTTGACTAAGACTGTAATATCATTTTTTTAAAAGCAGGCTTATTTTAGCACTATACTTAGGTAGGTCTCAAAACTCAAATGTTTGCCATGCAGTTGTGAAGTCGGGCACCATGGAAATCTTATCATATTGGGATAGCACTGGGTGGTACCTACTGGATCAAAGACGCTGGCGTTTATAATCCCTATACGCGACGGACCAGGGTGTGCGTGTGAAAAGTTGCATTGGTCCCGTAGGAGCACAATTAAAGCTATGGCTAGGGTCTCCCTTCGGGTATGACCAAAAAAGTCTTTTTAGAGCAAACGCCAAGGTTTATCCCTAAAATTTGTGATAACCCTTGGTAATAACCTAGACACTATTGTATTTTAAAATTTGTTACGAAATGGCTCGCAAGTGAGGGAAAGTTTATTTTTCAGAAAAGATAATTAGTACGAAAGAAGTGTTCTACACCAGCTGACGTAACCTTAAGGCAACAGTTTGAGAAATGGTAGGCAATTAAAACAATGTTGGAAGCCTTTGGGAATGAAAAAAAAAGTTTTGGCAATTATTTTCATTTTGGTGAGACTTAACTGAATTTAGTCTCTTCGACTGGGAGGAGCATTGCATAAAACTGTTCTCAAATATAACTATTAAGTGGCATAAGCAAAGTACACTTAAACTACTGATTTAAAAAACCTACTGCTTCAACTGGCGTGTGGTATCTGGTCGTCGACAAATACTGTTTTCTTTTTAGTTTTTTTTGGGGTGTTTGCCGCCCTATCGACCAAAACACTTTAAGGAGGATTAGGAAAATTGGCACGTGGGTTCCTCAGTGTTGGGAAGGGGACGACTGACGATGATTTTCAGTTGGCTCCGGCTACTGTGATTTCTTCTAGTGATAGTTTTGGTGTTTTTGCGTCCGTGGCAGTATCTCGTGAACCTCTTGCAGGTTTTGTATGTGCAAATGTATTTCAATGAAAATGGCAACAGATGGCGTGGTCTTTCGTACGTAACCGACCACCACTGTGCTCCCAAGCGGCAGTTTCAATTTTTAATCAAGTGCATTTTTCGTTTGTTATTTTTGAGTTTTGGTGTCTGCTTCTCTATTGGCCAAATCACTCCAAGGATCATCGTGAAAATTGGCATGTGTGGAGGTGCTCGTCTGGAAGTGCGTGGCTGATAATGAACGGGTCTGACTGATGTGGTGCCCTGTCGTGGCAATTTTATTTTTGGGGTATCCTGCTCGATACGGGGTCATCCCGGGTGTGTCCCAAATTCTATGTGTCCCGTTTCCCTATATACGGGCCGGGTTCTATGTGTCCCAGTTTTCTTTGCATCGGACGGGGTTTTGTTTTTTAGTGTGGTTGTGATTGTAATTAGGACTACTTATGTATGTAAAGTAGCGCTACAGAGGTCAAAATTGCTTACCTTTTAATTGGATTGAAAATGGCCTCAACATAGTCATTTGGACAAACAATGGTCATTTCTTATGAAACCTGCGCGTACTAGCTCTCCCAGTTTGAATGTTATGTATGACCTTTTCCTTCTGAAATTTGTGATTTTATGCCAAAGTGTCATGTGACCTTGGCATTGAATGAGCTTGTAAAAACCGATAATAGATCAAGCAAGATTTTCAAATAAACTTGCGTTCCATCGCAGAAATTTAAGGAACACCGGTTTATAACTGTATAAATATTCATGACTTTCACCTTTGCACTCGGGAATTAAAGAATAGAATCGAATTTGTTGACTGTTTTGCGACTATAGATTCTCCTCTAGGCGCATATTTTATTATTTTCTATAGTCGGTGATTTGGACTTTACTATTTAACTAATTATTACTGTTCTATGAGCGCCTTTACCGATTATAATTACGGAATTGTACATTGCCTGCAATGAAAACTCGAGGTAGAACGTAAATCGATTATGAAATTAAATAGCAGTGCCTTTATTCGTGTTGTGTCGAGCACTCGTTGAGCTCTGAGTAAACACAAAAGATTTCATTGTGAAGGGTAAACACAACCTCTCTAGGAGACATAGATACGGCAACGCAAGCTAAGCAACGGCGAATGTAGCACGCTGCTGTCAGAGTAGACGGGGCTATCGACCGCATTGGGTGCTAGATCTGACTCTTGACTGACTTTTTGGCTCCCGAAAGGTAACTTAATGTAATACTAATCTCAGAATATACGATATAAGTTGTCTTTACCGTAGTTAAACCTGTGCGTTTAGTAGACATACAAAAATGTTTGCTTACAACAGTGTGATCTCGTGACAAAAAGAGTCGTCTACGAGGGATTTCATTGATGTGAGTGGTTTTCCCTGCTTTTAATGATACAAAATTCAATTACAGTGAAACTGGCAACTTTTGGGTCATCTATTACATTTTCGAAGGTCATCGTGCCGGTGAGTTGTGGACTCTATTTCGTTGGGGGTGCGAGTTTTCAAAGCCCTCTTAGATCGTGTATGAGTACAGACACGTCGTACATAAAAAAACAGTTAACCTAGAAAAAGTGGATACTCGAGGAGTTCCACTTGACTCCAGTTCCGGTATCGCCAGTGATAATCCGTCTTGCAGTGAGCTTTGAGTGACGCACCAGTTGAACAAAGTTCACATTGCTGAGAATTGTATGTTTTCGTAAGGCGCCCCTCCAGAATGTCAACATAACCTCTTTTACAAGCGCTGGTTTGTTTGATGTCAGTCATATTTTGTGTACTCACTCTCGGGCCCGAACACACGCATTCAATACACTGTGGCTCACTGGGCATGTTCACATATAGTTATTTTGTACTTGTTTAAAACAGTTATCTGAATCGTAGACTATGTCACAGTAACACATAATAAATACAAATCTTCTGCTAAGCAGGCCTCAGTGTAGGCCGCGTGTTGATCCTAAGTTCTGCGGTAGTGAAACTCACTATATATATAACAGGAAAGTGTCTGAGGCAGCTGTACTTTCACAAATGAATACCCTGTATTTATTTATCAATTAGGTCTAGTTAGGTTGTGAAGCTAGTTTTTCATGAGCAATGCGATAACGGTAACTCCCATGACCGAAAAACGTCACATCGATTACAGCACTGAAAGTACACCTACAATAAAAATGAAATCATAAAATGTAGGACTAGTTCACTCTTCTCGTGAATTTTATGGAAGTGTACTGGAGAGTGACTTCCCTTGTTGTTTTTGTAAGTTAACACGAACGGGCCGGTAGTCCCATCCTACATTACGACTACTTTTTACAGCGTCGCCTACGATTCTCAATCAGGATGTCCCATCACAGTAGCCGAATACAGTCGTCGAGCAGCAGCACCTCGCAGGCCAGTCGAGCTGCGCCGCCTCCAGGCGCTGCTGCCCCGACTCGGGCTCCACCTGCCACTGGCCCAAGGGCGAAATCGCATTCAGTCGTACTCGGTTACGGACCGTTCGACGTCATTGCAGCACCACCGGCAAATTTGTACACGGGTAAGAGTGATAGGGCTAAAATGGCCTCGACCCGGCTACCAAGTTCATTTGCATATTTACCCGGCCCTAGTTGACAACAGTATGAAAATAATACTGAATAAGAAAGCGTGTTTTATCCTTTAAATCAACCTACAAAGAAGCAACCTACTTGAATAATGCAAAGTAATGGACTGATGAGTAATGAACTGTAGTAATCAATTATGACGAGACTGTAATGACCTTCCTCCGTCAATGGACCTAATTCACGCGGCGGACATAAAAATCCAAAGCGAGGCTCTCTGCGATAAACAAAGTATAAGTTGACATTGCGTGAGTTAAATGGCCGGTCTGCCGAGTCCAACCTGGATATTAAATCTTAAAAATATATCAATCATTAACCACAGAGGCGTAGAAAAATACATTAGAGAACATGTTAATGAACCAAACAGTTGTCTGACGAAAGGGTATAATTTTTTTTTCGGAAAACTGGGTTCGAAACATGAACAGTAAATATGACCAAATTGCGACGATCGTGGTGTTACGGATTAGGCATTATGCTGAATACAGGGTTACGTTTCTTCTTGTAAATTGGTCATCTGCTCGTATTGTTGGAGTTGAAGATATATTCGGCAGTGGTGGCTCATCGCATTTTGCTGTCATGTGCAATTAGTCTAATATGGTTTAATTTCAGTTGATCAAGAATAATAGCAGCACCTAGTTAGGTAGGCACTACCGGGACTCAAAGTTGATTTGTCATTGATCTGAAAGAATAATTGATGTTATTAAATGTGTATATTTATTAAGATAAAAACCAGGCTCGTAATTGAAAATATTTAAATTATTTGACCATTCATTTCGTGTGTTATGTTTCAAATATCAATCTGGACCAAATTGAATTTTAAAATTAAAACACCTAATTCTTTCGTCCAAAGCATATCTCGTTTTAGAGCTCAATTTCAGTTAACTGGACAGAACAAGTAGTGGATTTAGAGGGGGGCCAAGGGGAGCCATGCCCCCCCCCCCCCCCCNGAGGGGAATTTTTGTCGCCGAATGAGGTGAAAAATCTACTAGCACCCCCGCCCTGTTGCAAGCTTTCATAGGCTCTGTCTCAAGTAGCATTTTGTGCTTTTCACATCGTCACCGGTGTGGTTACAGCCGGGTGATTTGAACTTCGGTGATCACTAGAAGGGGAATTTTAATTAGGCCTCGTGGGGGATTTTTTAATACTTTTGCGGAGAAGGCAATACGGCCGAGTTCGGTCCCAAAATCTAGGGATTGAGGGCCCTGTCCTTTTTGGAAAGAAAAATGCATCGTGTTTCAACCCGTAGTCATAATAACACAGCCTGGTTGGCCGAAGAGTCACCGGGCCGTTTGTTCAGTTGCTATGATGCTCGGCAACCGCCAGATGTGACAAAATATGATCTGACTTATCGAAAATATTCATTAATTTTACACGGGCATATTTTCCTTCGTTGCGGCGTATGGCAACGACCCAACGCTTCCGAATCTCAACGTCCTTAGGGATTGTAAAACAGACATTTGAGTGTCCGTATTTTTTTGAGCCGTTCGAGCAACGCGGAATACAACTATGCGCATAAGCGAGCTATCGTAGCGAGACTCGTTTTGGAATGCGCTTCCTGTCGGCGTGAATTAGGTCTATACGTTGACATGACATGGCCGAATGGAAAACACAGTTGGGGCTTTTTCAGCAGAGAAAATTTTAATGTCAGCGATGCGACCTTTCGTACCTACGATTTTCGATTACCATTTGAACTGTTTAGTCTGTGAGCTAGCCAATCTATCTATCTTGTACAATTCGTGTCATGTTAAGGTCACTTCCTCTTCGTTTTTCGTCAACAGGACCGGACAACTTGCGCCACCATATGGTCTCCACCAACAACAATCCCCAGTTTGTGGGAAATGGCTTGCGGTCCTTCGAACAGACTAGTCAAATGTCTTATCTAACGAGGCCTGCACCTGAATCGAAATTCCCTCTTGCCAAGAACGGAAGGATTGGGGAGATCGGTTGGCCAGTGGAATATTTCAAAGTTGTTAAGGGAGTGTAACTAAGGGCGTGCATAGGAGAGGATCCACGAGGGAGTCTAGACTTCCCTGTTGGTCACTTTTACGTTGTTGTAATGGAGTAAACGGCAAGCACGCCCGAAAGTTGTCCCTTGTCGAACCCCCTGGGCAAAATCTTGGGTCCACGGCTGGTGTGATGTAAATTCAATTCAACACTCACTCGAATTATGGAATACTGTAATGAACGCCGAAGGCACAAAAACTACAAAACTGGCAGTCTCTTAGTAGAAAACGTTAAGTGAAATTTAATTGGCGTGAGAACATATCATGTTCGAGTTGCATGAGAGAAAATTCATTTCCTGTCCACATAAATTTATGTGTCGCTAGTGAATTGTTGATTTGACTTATGCACACTCAGTCATAATGCAATATTTTCCTTGGCTGTAACTTCGATCTTTGCTTTGATGTGTATGAATCCATACACAAGTGATCAAAATGTAGTAATCCGCCCCCATATATTGGTACCGCCACAACTAATACATGTGATGTATTACATACGTAGTAAACTATAACAGTATAGGGGTGAATTTTTAGAAATCTTATACACATCTTGAGCACATGTGTGTGTGAATGCGAAGTGCTTGTCGTTGAAATCCCATTTTTATTGTTGCTGAAATACCGTGATTATTTATGTGAGTGCAGAGGAAGGCTTGTTTTAATCAACTTATGTTATAATTGACGACGCAATGATTTTTGTGCGCCCTTGCGTTTATTTTCCAGGCTAGACAGCGTGCAACTGCTCAGATTTGCTCAAATAATTTGCTTGTGCAATGATTTGACCGATGCATTCGACCAAATTCTTTGTTAGGCCTACTTTTTTCTCATACGACTTTGTAGTTGTTTGCTGTTCAAATTATATTACGGCAACTCTTCAGTTGCTTCGCACAACAAACGTGATTGCCAGATATGCCATTTTTCGATTTAAAAAAAGGTTTACTACGGTGCCTTCAGATTATTGTAAAGTTACTAAATGTTTCTCATGATGGCTACACAGTACAAGTTGTGTCAACAATGAATTCAAATTTCTTACTATTAATTATTGTTTCAGAGAGTTCATAATTATATGTAAAACGAAATTCCATGTTTAAGTCATGTTTTGTGCAAATCTGCTTAAAGTCGATTACCGTAGCCTTATTTTTGTCCTAATTTTAATCGTTCTTGTAATTTAGCATTAAACTATTTTGTTTTTACGACTGATGTCTTTGCAGGGGTAATATTTACTACTCTCGTTATATGGTTATAAGGTATGTGATGTTACATCGAGTCACCATTAGAGAGAGAAAGTCAACACCGTGTACATTTTTCGTTAAGTAACTGAGCGAAAAACTACGATAGGGTCAAAATGTTTAGATAAACTGCTAGCGTCCTATTTTGTCAGAGATGACCGAGGAGGTAACTTTTGTAGACAAAGACAGATGGTACCGATACTTCAAATCTCTAGTGGTATACAACAGTTGGTCAAGTACTCCTAGAATGGGTAACCCGCGTTTTAATTGTTGTGTAAAACATTTGCTCAAATTTAATAACTACATTTACGTGAAATAAAATGTTACCAAATGGCTTTGATTCTCTATGACATTCACTGGCTTTGAAAAGGTGTAGTGCTTTCTAAGTGGAAGCTCATGACTGCCAACTTAGGCGAAATTTCCTGTGGACGTTTGTGCTCAAGGCGTTGTTGGACTTCTCTGCAAACGAAGTGGGCCAGGATCCTATTCTGCAGTGCAAAATACTCGGGAATGAAAGGTGTGAGATCAAGAGCTTTGCTTATAATGTATGGTGATATCTCGCAAAGATTTGCGTGATCGCTCCAAACTCTCAAGAAACCACCCTTACGAAACGCATCTCTGGTGTAAATCACAAAAGCTGACTGTTTTTTCTGACGCTTTGATGTATGAAGTACGAAAGCATAATACGTCTGTTTAATCTATCATTGTTATTGCTTCCCCCACCGCCGCTCCTGCTACACCAAGGCTACATTGGCCGGTTGCATGAAACAGTCCCAAATGGGGACTCAACTAAGGACCCAAACTCTATTTGCGTATTTGTGTGTTTATGGACTCACAGACGCAATATTTTTCCTATCGTTTCATCTTTATGAGCTCCTCTTTGATTAATGACGTTTTCTGATGATATGACTAAAACTGAGCCCAGAGTTCTCTGAAAATAAATAGATACTCAGTCCTTGAATTGGAAGTGTTGCACGAAAAGATCCCTAATTATTTTCGATAATATTGACAATTCAACGTAAAGTTTACTCTCGATTTGTATCAAAGACAAGAGTTGACTTGGTAATTAAACTAAAAATAATGCAAGAATGGACAATAGATGTTTGCACAAGCCCACTAATACGCAATAGTTTTATGGAACTTAGTTGAGTCCCTATTTGAGACTCAGTGCTTCATGCAACTGGGCACTGATTCTCAAGGATATATCTGAAAGGGATTTCTAGCAGTCAGAATGACGTCAAATACCGTCTTCCAGTTCAATAAGAAGCCACAACCTGCTTGATAGCGTCACTTCTACATGACCTTGCTGTGAATGTAAGTCCAATCATCAGCTTTTGGATATCGTGCGTCACTCTCCAACAGGTGTCTCTGTTTTCTACTCCATTAAGATGACAACTCGAGTACTCGTTCTCTCTCACTCAGTAAAAGAATCATTGCGTGCAAATAAATGTGCTACAAAAAATAGTCGATTAGAGCCTGCGACAAACAATCCTTTCGACAAAGAAATTCTGTCTCAAAAACTCCTTCGGTCGTTATGCTGTCTGTGTCTGAATGAGCAAATCAGCCGAAGGGGTTGCGCGTTTTTAAGTGAATCTTATGATGACGCAAATTTTTTTACCGTTCTACCATTCCAGTTCTTCTCACCTCAGTGGAGAACCTATAAAATAATCATATTTCGATAAACCATGTTTATTTCACCAAGAATGCTTAAGCTTAATTTAATTTCATTGAGGCGTTGGGTCTTTAGTAAACTTTAGCAACCTGAAACGAAGTCGTGACAAGAATTAAACGGTCTGTCGATTGAATGAAACACAGTCTGATCATGTGTCACTTTTCAGATAGAGTTACATACGCTAATCTGACACAAAACATCTGTAAATAATCGCCTTACTTTATTTTTCGTATCATAGCAATGGCATAAAACAGCGTCTGAAAAATCACGTTGTAAAGAACTGAGCTGCACCACATTCTGGGAAAAGAAATAACCATACTAGCACTTTAGGGATGGCGGTGACTTGTGGGAAGGCAGAGTGCTTGCGCACAAATTACCATATGTGTGCAACGATAATTCAATGAAAGTGACTCCTACAAAGATCTGTAAGAAGGTAAAAATCATTGGTGAGGCAGACGTTATCAACATATGCACCCAACCTCCCCCCACTCGATCGTCTCTTTAGTCCCCCCCATGTAGTCACAAGTTCACAAGTCGCCCCCCCCCTCCTCAGTTCCCACCTTGTTCTAATTTGTTCTGATCTTTAAGTTGTTGAGGATCACCATTCTTTGTGGTAACGATGATGGTCGCAACTTTTTTGGCTATTTTTCATCAAAATTAAATTATGCTGACTCACAGTTTAGTACTAAAGGGTTATGACCTACAACACCACAATTTTACATGTACTTACGCTGCAACGGCTGCACAGGTAACAAAGACCAACTTCTCTTAAAAGAACCGCTGCACTCCATGACGCGGTTGTCGGCACAAAAATGCTGGCCGGGTCTGTGCAGTACGCCGTCGTATTTGCATCCTGCAAGACAAAATCCACGCCTGTTGTTCGACGGGTTTTTGCGTTTCGTATATTACTCTGATGATGTTTCTATTTGCAGAGCGTCTGCATGTCACGTGTCCTTGCAAATGTCCATCGTGTGGGACCTTATCAGAAAGTCTGGCATTCAGCCAAATATCTATAAAGCTATAGAATTTAACTCCTTTGGAAGCAGAAACTCTGTAGAATTCGATTTTCGTTATTATACCAATCTCTAATTTTTTTGGTCACATGCCCATCGGTCTTTCTAAGTAAAATTTAACATAAAAGAGAGGCATGTCCATACGAACAAAACGCAATCAAGAACCTAGCCAAATTTCCTTTGCTATAATTGCTCAAGAAGTTGCTGTTTTCTAAAATTCCATTTTGCATTATGCAGCTTTCTATTTGATTTTTAAGGGAAGTTATGAAAGTTTAATATTTGAAATTCCCTCATGCAGACGTGGAACATTTGAAAAACAATTCCTATCACAGTTCCAGAGAGCAGTGAACAAAACAGTATTTGAAACTTACACATGATTCTGTTCAGCCCATTTCTGAGCTATAACATTCCGAATTTTGTACATTTTCTAGGGTCCTGCTATAAACCTGCCTTCCTTCAAAAAACAACTCTTGACTTTGACCAATTGTCGTTATAAAACTGATCTCAACCTGTTTTAGTCGCTTGCGAATTTGAAGCTTGTTAAGTGATTGAGGCCAGGCATGTGTTCAGTAACGCTAGGACTTAAACAAAATCTAGTCAAAGTTACGTGTTCTCATTTAAAATACACGGCAATATCTTACGTCATCTCCCGAAGTCTTGCTTTTTAGTGAGATCCTAGGCTCGGCAAGATGGCTTGTCACGGCGGTTCGTTTTACAAGCCAAGTATTTTCTCAGCATCGATTCAAATAGTGACAAATTGTCAGTCCTCTTCACCTGAGTAGGGAACAAGTTGCCCAGTTTTATCTCGGTAAGTGATTTAAATCAAACGTCATAATGTCTTTGATGGAAGGTGGATTTGCCGCGGCAGGATTGTCTGACATTCGTGACCTAAAAATTGTAGCGCGCATTTTTATTTCGGAACTAGTGCATATGAAAATAATATAAATCATTTCAGGTCTACTGCAGACTGGTCTCGATTTATTGGGAGCGTAGAAATAACGCAGCAGTGATACGTGCCCAAAAACTGAACCACTCCGTTGTCACACTTGAACGTGAATCCCTCGCGGTCCGTCCATTGAGCGCCGTCAGGCTTCCTCCAGGAATCTGTTAGGCAGTCGCCGTCATACCGAGACGCTGATCATGAAATAAGACCAGAATGCTGTTAATAATACACGAACCGATACCGACAGCAGACGTATTTGTTAGTCAATCTTCACTTATGACAGTGAAGTGAAAATTTATTTTCTTGAATTTTATTTCAATAACAACCCATATTAATTAATAGAATTCTAGTTTGTTTATTTTCACCTTAATAGGGGATTTTTCATTGACGATCTTTAGAGGAATGAGAGCAAGAAACCGACTTCCACTTGATCCTAACTCAGATTTGGTGGACAAATAGAGAAATAAATTCCATTACCAATCCTTCCCAATATTTGGTTAGTTAAAGTTCACTAGAGTCTAGCTTCTTAACATCAACAAGGATCGAAATTCTTCCGCTTTACCAGTGAGTCGCACTTATGCAACTGCGGCCTCTGCGGTGGTAACTGCATGGGACATGATGTCCTTCATCTATGGATATTTCAAGAGGTTTGACTTTTCCGCAAACCAGTGAAATTTTGCCGGCATTGTGATAGCAGGAAGCAGTAGTAAAATTAGGGGTAAGTAGACGCCCAATGCCCACCGTATCACCTTGAACACTGAACGTAACTTACGGTGCGTAGGCGCGTTCAAATGCCAAAATGTGGTTGGCTATGCCAACGTGCGCCTACGCCACACTGCAGCACTGGCAGGAAGGGTGTTGAAATGCTGTTTTTATCACGAGGTTGAAAGGTGGCACTGAATAGTTAGGTTGTGGCCGCGGTCAATTTGCACTCCCAAAATGTTAAAATCTAGGGCTAGGCCAGGCTTGGGGGCATTTTTCAATTAGGTATTGTGTGTAGGCCAAGTGAATGTTTTTTTGTTGTATTTGTGAACATGCTGGGAATGAAAAAAGGCCAGTTTCTCGGCTGTAGCTGCACTCTTCTTCAAGATGGTGGCCCCCTGTTGCAGTTGTGCATTGCTGTGTAGCAACTGAGAAATTGGCCGCGATTTCAGGTAGCCCTCAAACAAGCCAGATTTGCAAAAAAACTAGTTGGTTGACAGTACTTTTGGACCACATTTTTGGAGTCGGTAGGAAATTTGCTTTCGGAATCTAATGTTGGCTTTAGTCGTGCATCGGCAGGAAAGTGGCGATTTTGGGGTGAAAAGTGCCGATTTTGCATTTTTTTGCCCTCATTTTTCTTAGTTCGGCTTGGTTTCCACTGGGAGTGAATGGGTCAAAAATACAAGAGAGAATAAAGTTTCTGTGCTCATCTGTAGGGCTTGTGATGTGAAATGACTCAAAACATTTCCTTATTTGCATGCAGTTTTGGACAAAGTGAAGAAAGGGTGAAGAGTGCATTGACGTGTGTTCTGACAGGCAAACCCCTGTGAGAACTGTTCTGTGCCCCCAAACCTCCCACGCGTTTGATCTGTAGGTGGCGCTGAACGCGTGACGTGATCTCCTTCTGAGGGGAAAGTAAATCTCAATATGGCGCGGCTTTTTGAAAGTCAGGAGATGTAAAATAAAATATGTTCCGTTATTTGCATTGTTCCGTGGCAATGCCGCTAAATTCATTCTAGCCGTTAAGTAGAGTAGACGCTGGATCAATTTGAGGACAGGAAAGACATCATTATCGACCGTGTAAGCATATAAGCACATGCGCCTGTATTTTAGAAATAATGGGCTTTTAAAAAGTTAATTTTAGGCGCATGCGCCTACGCTTCTTGTGGCCGCAGACAGGTGGCTCTTGTGCATGTGGATGAAACTGAATGTTTCGTGTGACTTTTCAGACATTTTAAATACTTTTCGATTCATTAATCGTCGCCCTTTGCAAATTCCATTCACCTTTCGTTAAGTTAACGATCCCTTGTCGGCCTGCATAACTTATGTTAAGGTCTATTGAATTTACTCCTCGGTTTTACTCAAACGTTTTTGTGTAATTTCTATCAGCTAGGACCCGAGGTCCTAAGTATTACATTGTCATTGTATTTCTGGTAAACCTTCATGTGTAAAACGAAGTTATGAAAATAACTTTCGTCCAACAAATTCGTACCCCTGGCAGCAGTTTTTGCTACAAGCTGCGTCAAAAGTGTTCCTCAAAATCATGGGTGTCAAATAACAATTTCAGTATAAGTGTTTCAACATTATGGCCATTTTAGACTTGTCACGAGAATGGTTCAAAACGGGCACTGGAGCGAGATTTTGCTAACTGTTTAAGTCGCTGCTTTATTAAAATCTCTTGGAAGCCTGTTCAAACCGCATTTAAACAGACATTCCATATGTTTTTACACTCTGCTGCGCGCATTAGAAGGATTCAAGCCAACCAAACACCACTGTTGAATTGGATTCCGCAATCTGCTGCTTGGGTTTACTTTCTACCGGAAATATTGAACATAAGGTCACTTCCCAAAATTTATTGAAAGAAAACATTAAAAACACAACCATAAATTGTATTCTTAAATCATCACTTGAACAGTTCCTGCGCTAACGCATCCTCAACGCGTTTATTTAAAAATTACAAAGTAGGAACACAAATCCCTTGTAGATTAAAAATAGAAAATAGACAAAAGAATCGTGTCGATGGGATGGGCGATAGCGATATTCAATCGTGATAAATGGAAGTTGTAAATCAAAAGCAGACCAGCATGCATAAATACACGTACGTCGCTTACCAAAATGAGAAAGTGCATGAAATAAATTACGTTCGTGCAG
Organism: Phoronis australis; assembly: GCA_002633005.1. Taxonomy (NCBI): domain Eukaryota; kingdom Metazoa; phylum Phoronida; family Phoronidae; genus Phoronis; species Phoronis australis. The sequence continues at coordinate 95,252 of NMRA01000468.1, forward strand.
AAACGCACGTCCGTGCCTCCCCAGTTTTGATCCCTCCCTCCTGTATGTTGTTCGTCCTAATTCCCAATTGAACGTCCGTACTTCCCAGCTTATGATGTACAATTTTTTAATGTTCTTGAGTTTGGGGTGATGAGAACTAAGTTACACGTAATTTACGCACGGTGTATATACACAAAACGTACCGAGAGTGGCGTTGTTGAAATAATGTCCCACGAGATATTACTCCGCGTGTAATCTGTGGAATAATGTCGAGTAAGGTTCCCCTGAAGTGCCATCCATTCTGTCCTTTCCCCTCCGCCTCACACTTTAATTCAATGTTGTGCCCCCTCTGTTCCTCCGCTTCCTCCGTCGATTTGAAACTAATTCCCTCCGTTCCTATCTCCCAACTGTGTCCCCGTATGTTCCCCGTGAATTTTAGTAAAAGGTCTACATTCTCAAGAATTCGCCCCCTCCCCACACCCCCCCCCGGGCCCCCCTCCCATTTCAGGGCTGGGTGCGCGCATGGTCTCGCCGTTCGCAACCTTCACCCATTCATAGCGTAATCGTGTACATGTACAAACACTTGTAAATATCTGGCGTTGTCAAAGCTTATTGAAGTAGGGTAACTTGTTCCAGAGTAACTTGTGCCACTTCTAATCGCTGTGTGGCCGCAAACCTGGTGTGCGTTCAGCAACGCTAGGACCTACGCTAGGACATACCTAAACTCTAGCTTAAGTCACCTGTTCTCGCTTAAGATACACAGAAATATCTCACGTAATCTCGCGAAGTCTTGCTTCTTGACGAGGTCCTAGCGTTACTGAACGGGAGGCTGGGGAAGTCGGAATAACTATCTGCTGCCGTTACATACAGACGGGTCTTCTTTTGCGCGCCGTATTCGCGTCAGTTGTCCATTGTCTTGCTCAGTGATGCAACTTCCGCGTTACCCTAGTAATCGGATATGCGTATGTGTGGACGCTCTACTTAAAGTGGTGTACCTATAAGTAGCACTAGTGTGAGTTGTTCCATGTAAGTCTGTTTGTGGACATCTGTTGGGTACAGAAAACAGTTATAAATTTCTTAAAATTTACTTGTGGCAGCTAACAGTCGTATTTCGGGGGGCCAGTGGTTTTTGGTACATCGCGTTAATTGTGGTCGGGCACCCTTATGACATCCGGCAGCGCTGTAACAGTGCTTTCGACCACCTGCCACCGTTCAAACGTTGGGTTCAAGGTTAACACTTTTTTACTCTTTAATGGACGCAGTGAATGTCAAAATATTATAACAGGTAAACAAGAATGCACCATTAAGTTTGAATTCTGTCAGAAAGTCGTGATTTGAGGTAATAAAAACGTGGCAACCGTAACAGCAAAACGTTATAAAATGGCCATCGTTGTTTACTTGATGCAGTCGTGTGCTGGCTAACAGAAAGGACGACTTCATTGTTCAAACACGATGAAACTGGTGAGGCATTTCGAGGGTTGGTCGCGTAGTATGCAGTCTTCTGCAGCTGCTGTCTGAAGATAAGTTCGGTTGGGTATAATTTAGCAGAAACCCGGCGAAGCGACAAGAAATCTCAGTTGTCTGTGCTGATTGGCCGTAGTAGACTTCTAGTCCAGAGTTGTTCTTTTCTTTTGTAAAACAAACTTGAAAATACTTTTTTTATGGATGCAGATATTTTCGCAGGGCGCACTCTAAAACGTGCGTATGTGGATTTGAAACCACAATCTCTCTAGGTCTATAAATAACGCCGCTAATATTGACGGTGCCCCACCTGAAATTAAATTAGCTGATAAAAATATTAATCAATAAATAAAGATTGTAAATTCTAAAACGAGATTCTGTTTAAGGGCCGTTTGGCGTTATTGTTTTTGCGGGATTGATGCTAACTGAACTGTCTTCCAAGATTGCTTTTCTAGTAGACTCTCGTGGATTTCTACAGGAAAACTGTTGAAGAGCCCATCTATAAACTCTTTCGCTTTATTGATAATGTCATTCAAATATTATTTTGTAGGTGTTCATATGCGCGCTACTCGTCTGTTTCATCGGGCTGCTCCGAGCTGAAACTGAAGGAGTGTACGAAGTAAAAGAGGACGATGTTGAAGTAAACGATCGTTCGCTGGAAGAAAGTGTTGATGAAAATGAAGATGGTGACAACGAATCTGAAATCATGGCTCGCTCGCTAGAGGACGCTGACGAAGAAGACGATGAGTCGGAGATAGCTGTTCGTTCCGAAAGCGACGCAGACGACGAAGACCAGCAAGCAGACGACAGCCAAGGTGATGATAAAGAGACGGTCCTTGTTGAGCGAGGGAGGAGGAGAAGGAGGAGGAGGAAATTAAAGCGATGCAGCAAGAGAAGATCTGTCACCCTTTTTGTTAGATTCAGAGGACGCCTCTACAGGCTCCATAGACCAATTTTGGGAACAATTTGCCTTCAACCTGGGTAAGTAAATTGCTGCAATATGCCTTTTTCCCGCAAACATCTCTAATGCCAGAGATCATTTGGCGATTCTACGACGCATGCGTGATGCAGGCCTAATAGCCCAGACTGTACTCCTACTCTGAATCAACACTCACGCGGAAAAGTGTCTAATAACACAATTGACCACTTTATGACATGAACTCGCATTCATGTTGTCGCCATCTTTAAGCTTTATTATGGCAAAGTTTGTCGTAATTAACTACCTTACAGTTTTCAAAAAACACGAGGAAATGGAAAAATAAACCTGTAAAAACCCGCCTTAATAACCAAAAGGTTGTGAGACGGTATCCAGAGAGCTTAGCGCCTAAGGGATCAGTGACCGGTTGCTTGAAACAGTTCAACTAGGGGACTCGGGTATATTCTCGAACGTTTCAGGCCGTTTGCGTACTTAGTGCATTTACTGATGGTTTTCTCTTCTGCTATTTTTCTTCATTGCTGCTTTAGTACGTTTTAGGTTTGATACACGCCGATAGTAATTTATATGTATAGGGACCTTTTCACTGATGCAACACCTCTTAAAGGGGTGTGTTCGAAAATTAGTTTCATTGAATTTTAAGCTATATTTTTAGAAAATGTCATGAACTAAAAGGGAATTCACAATAAAAATAATGTAATAGGAAATGAAACATTGACGGGTAAACAAAGTCTATAAAGGCACTGAAAGTTCAGGGACCTTAGTTTCATGCAATCGACCACTGGTGCTTAAGTGTGAAGCATGAATTTAAAACTAAAGCAGTTGATCAGTGGCGTGATAAAACCTACAAAGATGTCTGGACACAGGTTTGTTAGATTACTTCAGTCAAACATGGCGGTGAGTGTTCAGGGGGTGTAAACCGTGGCAAAAACGCATTTTCTGTGGTTATACTATCGATAAAATCTTAGATTATACACTGATGTTGTGCAGTTAACAACGATAATATATTGACGCCATAATGTCACCGTTACCGGTTACCGTTGCGTGAAATTTCTTGTTGATTCGCAATTACATTAATTGTTGCATTGGTGTGAATCCCAGCTTCGTTTATTTGTAGCGCAAGATGCAGAAGATTCTTGTTTTTCCGAGGCACATGTCGCCAGAGCTATCTTCGCTTCCGTGTCCGCATTCGCAAGTTCTGGATCATCCTTCGCATTCCGCTTTGCCTCTGCCGACGCTAAAGAACTCGTAGGCGACCGCTCTGGTACACTGAATACGTATTACCAAGAGAGAAGCTATTTTCACAATGCAATTTGCGACAGTTATTTCAACTTACCACATAGATATTACAACACGTGTTGTCATATTCGATTCTTTGTCTTTGTTCTTAATTTTCGTCTAAAGTTTTTATTTTGACGTCTGACAGAGAATGACACGTCCAAGTTATAATAAACTCAGTTTTCATTGTACAATCTCAGTCTTTTCAATGGCGCAGACACGGGGTGTCCAGGGAGTCATTCAGCCATTTTTCTGTTGCTATAATCGAACGATTTAGAATACTCCTTATGCCTGTCCATTGTCAGACTCTGCCTTGTCGTTATTTCGGGTCTGTCTCGGTCTGTTTCAATGTATTTGATTATTTAAAAAGAAACTTACAAAACGCAATTACACAAGACGGTCATAGTTGTCGAAAGTTCTTGATTTCAAGCCAAAAACATTCGCATTCATCACAAAGCACGCGTTTGCATTGCTGATTAATATAATTGTCTACACTTTGGCTACAAAACATTAAACTTATCAAATTACATATTTCAATTTCTGAAACCATGTGTATTTTAAAACTTCGATTTTCGGAGCGTATTGTGTGTGCAAAAATAATTCCCAGGTGCCCATATGAACAAAGGTAGTAATCCTGGTCGTAGCTAAGACGAAGTTTTCTTGGCAAACAATTCGTTAACATGGTTGGTGAAGACAGGTTTTCATCTTGAATATCCGCTACGGTTGAGCTAAAGTCAGCAGTAATACTTTTCTTTCACAAAAAATGCAGCGTCGCTTTTATAAAACGTGACGTCACCACGATAGTCTTGTCTACATTCCGGCTAGCGACCTTGATAAAATGGCCACCAGGTGTTCGTTATAACAATCATGAATCTTTCATCAAAGACGTTCTTCCAAGGAAGACGAAGAATACCTGTTGGGTATAATTTCCGTGCATACGTTTATGAAATTACTCCATGATTCTAAAACAGCTGTGTGGTTTCATTGAGTAATAATTAGAATTTAAAAACACTTTAAGAAGTGCAACAAAGCTAGCACTGACTATAGCTCTGATTTAGACTACAAACACAAAGACGCCACAGCGTTAGCATTGTTTGGCTCTGGTATATGATTAGCGGGAATCTTGAGGTGGAGCGGAACTGGGCACATGTAAAAAATCAACGTTGATTGTTCTTTTGACAATCCAAGCTTCCTTATGTGATCGGGACTATCAGCAAATTCAAAATGAGACATTTACATGTTTATTCAGAAGTACAATGACTATCCAGTCGGGGTATGTACCCGCGCAGTACGTTTGTAATTGTCTCAGTCGTGTCTACCCAGCCAGTTTTTTGTTCTGCCTCTTGTGTGTTTCCTTTTGCCTCTGAGGAAAAATAGTTGTAAACTTACCTGCTAAAACTTGAACCAATAAAATCAATGCACAAACCTGTAAAAATAAAAAAAATCATTTCTGTTGAAAATGTTAAATTTTGGCGGCCATTCAGGATCTTTATCTATTTTTGTACTGCTGAGCTAAAGAAGTGGGGATCGTGTGCAGTCTTCTCCGCAAACGCCGATGAACTCGCCAAAGCGTTAGTATGGCTTGTCGATTTTAGACTCACTGGGTGGACTGCATAGTGGATTTCTCATATAGCAGTTTTGTAACGTAACAAATATAGCGAACGCTTTTTTAGCTTTGCAATGTTTTCACTTGTAGGTATAGCCTACAAATGGTCCGATGTTCATTTGTTGTGCAAATAAACAATGACGTTGCGTCTGTTACTTTCTTAACACAAGTATTCTTCGTAATCCGGGGTCTGTTTTATGAAAAGTCACTTACGACTCGAGACAGGCGATCTTAAGCTCCAAAGTAATTTTGAGCGCAGTGAAAAAAAAATATTTTACGGAAATTACAACAGTAGGCAGAAGTTACGTCTTTATTCTCAGAAACTTGCATTTTTGGTCAAATGATAATTATTTTTTTGAAATACTTGTGTAGAACTTAAAAGGTCGCACTGACCTCTTAAAAGTCACTGTTGATGAAACAGGCCCCTGGCTACACTTAATATCATTTGGTAGGCTAAAAAGATGTTAAGACTACGACAAGTTCACTACAATCTGCAAACATTTTGTAAAACTCCGGTTTCGCATTCTCCGGCACAACACTGACCTGCAGCGGAGTAAACGTGCAGAATTGAAATTTCCTTTTTTACTTTAGCATCGATTTTTAAATTTCTTCCATTATGATGCTATTTGCTACTTGCTCGAATTCGCCATTATACTTGAAAACTACTATGGTTCTGCACCTTTTGTACACGCGCGCTTTCACGTTTGTGTTGTTGAAATGAATTCTAAAACCGGGGTAATTGTATCCTAAACAACAATGCGCAACATTTAATTTTGAAGCCTCACCAAAGTGTGCAAGTAATAAATTACTCGTCCAGACAGGGCACTAGATTGTACAGATTTCATCCGTAGCTATTGTATTTTGACAAACTATTCTCCTTGTCCAAATTTCAATAAAAATATACTTACTGCAACAGCTCGAATCATTTTTGCAACTGAAGGACAACTAGTGCCATACAAAGCTGTCAACAGACTATTTATAATAAGGACAACGTTGTTGCTGTAATGATTTAATTTCACAAAATAGCATTTAGACAGGCTTTAATAGACAATTGCGTCCCGGATTAGATTAGATTTTTGTTTGGTTTGTTCAAAACACAGAACTATGTAAATAGTCGTTTCTGAAGATAATCGGTTCTACATTGTACGCCTGTGTTGTAATGTGACTGCAGGCTACGGTTATTACTGAGAACAGACTTGAGCAGAAACCATTTCTTGTGCATGCCTGTCGTGATGTTGTTTGTCTGTAGGCGAACTTGCAAAATTCACAGTGAGCGTTCTGCAATTTCAATTTATCTCATAAGACAGGCTTAATTAAAAGTTGTTTAAATAGAGCAACTTCACGTGGAATTGTGCATTGCGAGTGCGCATCTGTATTCCACTTTCGTAAACGCGCCCTGATGGGAACGCGTTATTGGGCCAAAGGTAAGCTTTTGTGAATTCGAAAAAGCAGGAAGCCTACTTTAAAAATTTAGATTTTATAAAGACCTCTTCAATGATTTAAGTGACTTTATAATTCATTTAACAACAAGATTTAGGAATAATGTGTTTTAAAGTTTTCTTCAGTACAAAATTACGTAAACATGAATGACGTTTTTGATTTTGACTTGGTATTGTGCCAACCGTCCACTCCCAGAGACGGTATTCGTCTTTGCTACTCGTCAATAGATGTCGTTTATGTCACACAAATCGTGTCGCTGACGCTGGCCGAGGAAATTTGTTGGTCTGCAAATTTAAGAACGCGAGGTTGGTAAATGGTGTGAGGACGGTATTCTATTGTAACGGTATTGTTCATTTTCATATGTTGATGATGAGTAAATAAACGTGACCGTCTCGTGTGACTCGATTTTAGTCCACCTGTCTAGACTTAGCCACCAAAATCGGACTGCAAGCCACAACAAGTCCGCTTTCCATAACAGACCACTTAACGTTATGAAATTGGTCACAAATTATGAGTTAGTCAAAATATCTGAATCAGCGCTCGACTTTTAACGAGCTTTTTTCAGAGCTGCGCCGCCCATGGTGTAAAAGTTCGTCGACCAAAAAGGTCGATTCGAATCGCCATAGCGCCACCCTTGTAAATGCCTGAGTGTGGAGCCACTAGGTTCAGGATCAGGCCTGCCAATCGTGCATCCGCGCCGAATTCCTGTGCAGTTTGTGGACTTTTGTCTTGTTTACTTCACTTTTTGTTTCACTGAGGCGGATCATTTTTGAGAGGGGAATAGGGCCGATATTCGGCTCCAAAATCGACGGATTGAGGGCCCTGTCCTTTTTGGAAAGAAAAATGAATCGTGTTTCAACTCATAGTCATGAAAACATAGCCTGGCTGCGATCGAAGATTCTTCGGTCGTAATTGCTATGATGCTCGGCAACCGAGATGCGACAATTATAATATGATCTAACTTTTCGAAAATATTTATAAATTTTACACGGCCATATTTTCCATCGTCGCGGCATATGACAACGACCCAACGCTTCCGATTCTGAACCTCCTTAGGGATTGTAAAACAAGACAGTTGAGAGTGCGTATTTTTTCAGCCGTTCAAGCAAAGCGGAAAACGCTGTGCCGATAAGCCAACAGAGCTATCGTAGCGAGCCTCGTTTTGGAACGCGCCTCCTGACGGCGTGAATTAGGTCTATACAAGCTGTATCAAGAGTTCTCCACAAAATCTTTGTCAACTAGGGAGTTTTAGAAAAGGAATATCCATGTCAACAATTTTTTGAAACGGATTATCAGTCCATGTCAACAGGATAGCTGTTTTTAGAGTTGCCATGAGAAAGGTTCAAAACATCCACCCAATGGAGCAAGATTTTGCTAACTATATGTTGCAGCTACGGAGGCCCAAAGAGGACATCGCGCGTTTCTTTTTTAATAATTTCGGGATTTCGAGCTCTAATAGTCCTTGCAGGTACATCAAATCCGCATTTAAACAGGCCTTTCAACTGTTTTTACCTCTGTTGCGTGCATTTTGGAGGTTCAAACAAGCTAAACATTGTTGAATTGGATTCCGCAATATGCTGTTTGGGTTAATTTTCTACTGGAAAGAACACAAAACCACTTCTACATTCTTCTCAAAAGTTACTGAAAAAGAATTAAGATTCTGTTCACAGCACTAGAAGGCGCGACCAACATCCAAGCTAGTATTAGTAGAGGCAGTGTGGCCTAGTGGGCTGCATGTTCGCCTCCTGTTTTCATTGTCGTGGATTCAAATCTGCTAGACCCTTGAGTCAAACCTCTGTACCCTCAACTCGGTCTGAATTTGTGTTGATGTGTGTAATATGTAATTAGTAATAAACGAAAAATGGTTTCAGGTGCTTGGTGCAATTTGGGCCTGGCTGAGCGGACTGTGTACGTCTGATGAAACGTGTAACAGGTCACCTGTACTATGCTTTGTTCAAGAAAGTGTTGGTAGTGTAAATACAAGAACATTGTCTTACTGGGTGACAAAACAAGAGTAGCTTCACTCATTAGTTGTCAATTGAGAATGGAATCTTATATATAGCAGTGTTCCCCCAGTATGAAGCTCCTGCGTTCCGTAGGCAAAAACTTGCGACTCATTTGCAACGAGAAATGACTTCGCCGATGGAACGATGACAGTGATGTGAGATTATCATTACAACCTAACCGACCGATCACTTCAGTGGTCGCCACTTTGCTAAAGTGCGCTAGTAAGGTCCCAGGCATACTCGCGAAACACTCACGGGATTTTACGTAAATATATAATATAAAAATAGATGTTGAAATGTCGTGCTGTTGCCTATGGTTAAAAAGAGTAAAATAGTATACAGTAAAACGACGACCGTCGGTACTAAAATGTATTAAAATATTTCCCACGTTTCGAGCAGTACGCTCTTTATCGAGGGAATGACACAAGTAATTTTATGTAGTCTTGCCTGATCTCAATTTTCACGAGTTTCTCGCGTCACGACCCTTTCAGTGAAACAAGCCGGCAAACGGGTGTTTTCCATTACGGTATAATATATATTTCCATGATTGTGGTCGCAATATATCTACCTTCCTTCGCGTACAGGCCGTGCCGTTCATCGGGTTAAAAGAAGAAAACACGAACATAAATAATCGTGAATGAGTACTTAAATAGTTCTCACGGTAACGCATTCTTGCCGTATTCATTTAAAAAGAAATTCATGTCCCCTGTGTGTTAAAAATACAAAACAGACAAAAGAAAAATTTAATCGTGTCCATGCATGGGCGATAACATCATAACAGAGTGATTGATGGGAATCGTAAACCAAAGACAGATGAGCATTGTGAATGCTTTTATCAAGAGTGTCGCTTAGCCAAATGGGAAAGTACATGAAATAAAGTACGCCCGTGCTTCCCCTGTTTCAGATCTATCCTTCCCGTGTGATGAAGCAGGCTTCACACCCGTCCGTCATTCCTATTTTTCAGTTCGTCACATTGGAACTTCCGTGCTTCCCGTCTTATGATGTAGAATGTTGTAATTTTTGTGAGTTTGGGGTGACGAGAACTTAAGTACGCGCAATTTTGGCACGTAATTTGAACTTTGAAAATCTCGGTATACAGTTTTTAAAAGCATATAATAAATGATCTGCGAGCAAGCATTCCATACGTATTTTTCACCGTTGGCCAATAATACAGAATCAGCTCAAGGTGTGTTCGGGCTTGTGTGGGTGAATCATTTGCTTAGCAGCCAAACGACTACTGTACATACCAAATGTGTCAGTGTTGGTACTGATGGTAAAGAAGCTGCTGATTACCTTGCAAAGCAAGAAACAAGTACACCCTGTTTTTCACCAGAACCCTGCACACCAGTCTCATATAAGTATTGCAGGCCAAAGGTAAAACAGTGGGACAGGCGTATAAATTGTCAGCGGATGCAAGGAGACAAACTAAATTTATTTTTCTTTTCCAAGTCCTGTTGAGCCAAAGGGTTCCAAAATACTCTTAAGCTTAGGCTGGCTAGTCGACATGTGATCCAAGTAATTATGGGCACTGGAACTTAGCTCATCAACGAAAAATCACACAGCATGTGACCTGTTCAAACTGCATTATGTTTGTCCACCTCGCCGTTCCCGGCTAACTTTCACCCATCGCGTAATCATTTATAATCAACACTTATAAGTATGCGACGTTTTCATAAACATTGGCACACCTGTCCCGTACAGAAAGCATTCTTTAATTTTCTCAAAAAATACCTAGTGCAGCCATAAGTCGCATTTCAGGGGGCAATCCGTTTTTGGTACATCGCTCAAATTGTGGTCGGGCACCCTTATGACATCCGGTAGCGCTGTTACATTGCATTCTACCGTCTGCCGCTCGACGTGACTGTAACGTCACAGTACCAAAAAGTTGGGTTCAATGTTAACACTACTAGTCCATGGTTCAATGACTGCAGTGACGGTCAACACATTTTAACTGGTAAACAATAGGTAAACGTTTGAATTTTGTGGGAAAATCGTGATTTGCGGTAGTAAAAACACGGCAACCGTAACGGCACAACCCTTTAAAATGGTCGCCGTCGTTTACCAGACAGTCATACACTAACAGAAAGGCGTACTTTACTGAGCATGATGAAACTGGTGAGGCATTTTTCGGGTTGGTCAAACAGTCTTGTGCAGCGGCTCCCAAAACTAAACTGCACCTGCGTAATATTTCGAAGAAACCGCACTTGCATACTATTTCGAAGAAACTGAAGCTACAAAAAATCATAGCGGTGTGTGTTGATTGTCCGTAAGAGGGCACTTGTTTAGATTGTTTTTTGTCAGGTAATCGTGAAAATACTTGCTTTCGACTAAGCAAATTGTGTGGATAGTTATTTTGCACTGTAAACTCTTAGATGTGCATATGAGGATTTGGTGTCAATGATTAGTGATAGTTACAGTATTGAGGGTGCATCCTCTAAAGTTTAGTGGTAAATTTAATAAATAAATAAATTCTTGTATATTTTAAAACTAAAATATGTTAAAGAGACATTACCATTTTTCGACCGCGTCTTGGGATTGTTGCTGAATATGACAGAACTTTTGAAGTTATTAGCTTTGACCACAGCTATAAAACAACAACATTCGAAATCAAGGCAGGTGACTTTAGGAATTATATTCGCTGTGTCATTTATCGAGTGGGATTTAGAGCCTCCTGCGCAGACGGTTAGGTTAGTTCCCAGTCCAGTGGCCGATTTAGAGGGGGACGGGAGCCATGGCCCCTTCTAAAATTCTCCCAGATTCCATTTGGAAGTTTGGGTGTGCAAATGTTTGACGGACAAAATCTGGCTGATACCCTGCCCTGCCCCCCCCCCTCCTCTATCTCAAAATCCTGGATCCGCCTCTGCAATTATTCTTGTCACACTGAAGTCATAAATTCCAAATGTCACGAACAGGCAGATGTAACTCGACTGACTTTAGTCTACGCCACCTCAAGACTATTAAACAGCTGCGAACGACGAGTCGCTAATGTATCCCTAAAACTATATGACCTCGGGTAGTCTAGTACCCTCCAAAATATTTCCGCAAGGGGAGCCTTTAATATTAAGTTGACCTAAAGTGATGGCTTGACGAGGATATACTTTCATGAGTCACTAAAATAATCTTCCAAGATTGGTTTTTCTCGTGGACTCTTCGTGAATTTCATAGAAAAGCTGTTGAAGAGCCATCTATAAACTTTTTTGCTTATTTTTATTGTCAGACAAATATTATTTTGTAGGTGTTCACATGCGCGCTGCTCGTCTGTTTCGTCGGGCTGCTCCGAGCTGAAACGGAAGGAGTGTACGAAGTAAACGAGGACGATGTTGAAGTAAACGATCGTTCTTTGGACGAAGGTGTTGATGAAAATGAAGATGGTGATAACATCGCTCGCTCACTAGAGGATGCTGACGAAGAAGACGATGGATCTGAGATGGCCGTTCGTTCCGAAAGCGAGGCAGACGACAAAGATGGTGAAGTAGATGATAAAGAGACGGTCCTTACTGAGCGGCGGGGGAAGAGTAAGAAATGTAGAACGAGAAGATCCGTCACCGTTTTTGTTAGATTCAGAGGACGTCTGTACAGGCTCAAGAGACCAATTGTGGGAACAGTTTGTCTCCAACGTGGGTGAGTAAATTCTTGCTATAGGCCTATTTACAAACATCTCGAATAAGAAGCAGTTCACTTGGGTGTGCTATGCGTGCTGCATGCCTAATAGCCCAGACTGTGCTCTCACTCGGAATCACCACTTACGCGGAAAAGTGTCTATTACCACAATTTACCATTTTATGACATGTACTCGCATGCGTGTTGTCACCATCGTTAAGCCTTTTTGTGGCAGTGCTCGTCGTATTTATTTAACTGACAGTTTTAAAAAAATACGAGGAAATGAAAGATAAACCTTTTAAAACTTGCCTTGAAAAGCAAACAAAGGTTGTGAGACGGTGTCCAGAGGGCCCGGGGTAGCGCTTAAGGGATCTGTGGCCGGTTGCATGAATTATTTCAATTCTAGGGGACTCAGTTACGTTTCAGGGGAATTGCGGACTTTGTGCATACACGGATTGTTCTCTCTTCTGCTATTTTCCTTCATTGCAACTCAGTTAAGGTTTAGCTTTGATAGACACCGATAGTAAATTGTATGGTATAGGGACCTTTTCACTGATGCAACGCCTCTGTTTTACTTTCATTGAATTTTCAGCTATATTTTTAGAAAATGTTATGAAGTAAAAGGGAATTCATAACAAAAGTAAAATGATAGGAAATGTAACGTTGACGAGCTAACAAAATCTACAAAGGCTCTGAAAATTTAGGGACCATAGTTTCATGCAATCGGCCACTGGTACTTGAGTGTGATAAAACCTACAAATATGTCTGGACACAGGCCTACTAGATTACCTCAAGCAGGCGTGACTACATCACGTGTAGTGGCGGATCCGGTGAGTGTTCAGGGGATGTAAGCACCTCTGAATAGCCATCTCCTCTTCAAAAACGCACTTTCTATCGTTATACTGTCGATAAAATCTTAGATTCTACACTGATTTGCTGGAATGAACAACGATAACATATTGACGCAATGATGTCGCAGTTATCATTTTAGGTTACCGTTGCGTGAAATTTTCCTATTAATTTGCACTTATATGAATAGTTACATTGGTGTAATTCTAGCTTCATGTACTTGCAGAGCAAGATGCAGAAGATTCTGGTTTTTCCGAGGCAGATGTCGCCAACGCTATCTTCGCTTCCATGTCCGCATTCGCAACTTCAGGGTCGGCCTGCACATCCCGCTTTGCCTCTGCCGACGCTAAAGAACTGGAAAGCGACCGCGCTGTTCGACACCGAATACGTATTATCAAGAGTGAAATTATCTTCACAGTGCAGTTTGCTACAGTTGTTTCAACAGATCTTACAACACATGTAGCCATATTCGAATCTTTGTCTTTGTTTTCATTTCATCTAAAAATTATATCTTGACGTATGACAGAGAATGACACGTCCACATTATAATAAATGCAGTTTTCATTGTGCAATGTCATTCCTTTCACTGGCGCAGATGCGGGGAGTCCGGGGAGTCTCTCAGCCATTTTTGTATTACTATAATCGAACGATTTAGAATACGGTACCCCTTATGTCTGTCCATTGTCAAGACTCCGTCTGGTCGTTATCTTGGGTCTGCCTCGGTCTCTTTCAATGTATTTGGGTATTTAAAAAGATACTTAGAAAACTCACTTACACAAGACGATCATACTGGTTATCGAAAGTTCTTGATTTCCAGCCAAAAACATTCGCATTCATCACAAAGCACGCGCTTGCCTTGCTGATTAGTATAACTGTCTACACCTTGGTTACAGAACATTTGATTTATCCAAGTACTTACTTCAATTCATTAAACTATATGTTTTTAAAAACTTTGGTTTTCGGGTCGTATTATGTGCCCAGAAATAATTCCCAGGTGTCCATATTAACAAAGGTAGCAATGTTGGTCGTAGCTAAGACAAAGTTTTCTTGGCAAACAATTCATTAAAGTGCTTGAATATCTAAGCCTACTACAGTTACGTTTACGTCAGCAGCGATGCTTTTCTTTCACAAAAAAATGTTTGTTGCCTTTATAAAACGTGACGTCACTACGAACGTCTTGTCTACATTCGGGCTAGCGAACTTAATAAAATGGCCGCCAGGTGTTTGTCATGGCATGAATCCTTCATCAAAGATGTTCTTCCAAGGAAATTGTCCTTGCTTCAATCCACAGATGTGACAAATTGAAAAAACGTAGTCGTTACCTGACCACGAATATTTGTAGGGTATAATTTCTATGAAATTACTCTATGGTTCTAAAACAGCTGTGTGGTTTCATTGGTTAAAAATTAAGAATTCAAAAACACTCTAAGAAGTGCAATGAAGCTAGACAATTAAACAATACCCCGTAGGAAGCGGGGGGCACGCCCCCACCCCACAAAAAAAATTCAGGCGTGAGGGTTAAACCGTGGCAACCGACATAGGCGTGGGGCCCGGGACAGGGTCCTAAACAACAATGCGCAACATTCATTTTTGCAGCCCCACCAAAGTGTGCGAGTAGTAAATTACTCGGAGATTCCAGACAGGGAACTAAGGTTGTACAGATTTCATCCGTTGCGATTGTTTTTTGACAAACCATTCTCCTTGCCCAACTTCCAATAAAAATATACTTACTGCAACAGCTCGAATCATTTTTGCAACTGATCGAAGGACAACTAGTGCCCTGCAAACTCAACACACTATTTATAGGAGTGACAACGATGTTGCTGCAATGGTTTAATTTCACAAAATATCATTTAGTAGACAAGGATTTTTGTAAGTTTTTTTTAAACACAGAACTATGTAAATAGTCGTTTCTGAAGATAATCGGGTCTACATTATATGTCTGTGTTGTAATGTGACTGCAGGACTACAGTCATCACAGATAATAAGCTTGAGCTGACACCATCTCTTGTGCGTGCCTGTCGTGAAATGGTTTGTCTGTTGGCGAACTTGCAAAATCGACAGTGAGTGTTCTGCAGTTTCGACTGACTTATCTCATAAAACAGGCTTAATTAAAAGTTGTTTAAATAGAGCAGCTTCACGTGGCAATGCGGGGGCGCATCTGTATTCCACTTTCGTATACGCGCCCTGATGGGAACGCGTTATTGGGCCAAGTAAGCCTTTGTGAATTTGAAAAAGGGGAAGCTTACTTTAAAAAATTAGATTCTTAAAAGACCTCTTCAATAATTTAAGTGACTTTTAAATTCAGTTAAGAACAACATTTAGGAATGATGTGTTATAAAGTTTTCTTCAGTGCAAAATTACGCAATCATGAATTACGTTTTTGATTTTGACTTGGTAGTCTTGTAAAACCTTCCACTTCCCAGAGACGGTATTCGTCTTTGCTACTCGTCAATAGATGTCGTTCATCACACAAAAGGTGTCGCTGACAGACAATTTCTAGAATTTACGCTAGCCGAGGCGCACGTGAAATTTGTTGGTCTGCAAATTTAAGAACGCGAGGTTGGTAAAAGGTGTGAGGACGGTATTCTATTGTAACGGTATTGTTCATTTTCAGAGGATGATGATGAGTTGATCTCCATGACCGTCTCGTGTGTCTCGATTTGAGTCCACTTGCGTATCTGTCGTATAGTCCGATTACCTCTCGTCGTCAGTCTCCAAAGGTCGTCCGCCATCTTGTTTCGCGTGCAGCGCAACCACGCGGGACTTAGCGTTCCAATTTGGAGTGCTCGTCTGCACGTTAGGTACTAACCTCTCGGGAGAAACACGCGTGGAAGAACTGAGACTAAAATTAATGCNCACCACAGGGGGATGGGGGGGGCTAATGTCCTCCCCCCCCACTTTTTTCAGTGCTGCGCCGCCCATGCCCGTGGTGTAAAAGTTCGTCGACCAAAAAGATCGATCCGAATTGCCATAGCGCCACCCGCGTAAATGCCTAAGCGTGGTGACAAATGCATTATTTCACAAAGTCAGTCTGAACAATTGTGAATCGAAGATAATAAATCTAGGAAAAGTGATAATTTAAAGTTTGTAAGTTAACACAAACTTTAAAACGAAGGAATTATTGTCTGACTTTCATGGTAACTTCTTGGCGATAAAGGTCGCCAAACACAATTTGATGTCGTAAGCACACATAATATTCGACTGACTATTGGGCGTGATTTATGGTCTCAGAAATAACTGACCACACCATGTCACCATGGTCATAGACTGTCTAGCTACAAAGTTACTAACTTGTGTGCTCATCATGGTCTTTTGGAATAATGAACTGCCAGTTCTTTGCAAGACCAAAAGTTACTTCTCATCAGAGTGTGGAACACGTTGAGACTTTTTGGTGTTTTTTGATGTTTTACAGTAACATTGTGCAATTTTAACTAAAGTGATTATACGCAATCACTGAATCTGACGTGTTACTGAGTACGACAATTTCAGTTCTTGCCAAGTCGAACTCACACATGATTTTCAATACAATTATGAACTTTCAAATGCACGATTATTTTCATTGTAGAAATTTTCATTTGTAGGCCTATACTAACACCATTCTAATTTTTACTTCCTGCACTAGCGGTTCAGTATATGAAATTGCGCACGTCTTGTAGTACAGGCTGCTTGTGTCTGAGACTCTAAACAAATTTAGTGTATGCAATGAGGATGTTCATTCAGCAAAAATCAAAAGGATGACGTTGGTTCTGTGGTGATTAGTGTTGAGTGTGGGTACTGCTGCTACTGATGAGGAACCCACAAGTGAGATGAAACCCTCGACAAACCGTACTCTATCGGTGACTAGGTCTTGATGGTAGCTTTAACCTTCATGCTTCTGATTAGCTTTTCCTTGAATTATGTGTATTGTAGTGACCACCTATTAGTAGTAGTCTTAGCATGACCTTCATCTTTGTCACCACAGAACAGTCTTAGGTCTGCCATATGGGTTATTGTATCTGCCATGTGGGTTATTGTTTCTGAAGGCATTCGAACTGACGTATATATCAACATAATTTTGTATGTCTGAATTTGTTCAAATTGTTGGGAGCATTATTATGGTTGCCTGCTTTCTTGCCAAATCTCTATGGGTTTAGATCAGGTGATGACCTTACAAAACTGTGATCAGTCTGACTTAGGCTTTGGTAAGTTGTAATTCTTATTAATACGTGAATTTATTATCTATGTGAGACCACTGGGTGGCATTGACAGCGCTGAAGCCTTATCCAACTGGTATTTCTAATTTTTGTGTTATGATTTACGACTGATTCATGAAGTTGCAACAAAAACTTTTGTGGGATCTCCTTGTGGTATTGCTCATCTGCCTAGATAATTATTGCGTTTTTGATTAAAAATGAGCGAATCAGCAACAAGAAATAGTTGACAACTCAGAGGGGTTGGTGGAAGTGGTCGCAACTTACTGTATGGACATAGTCCAGTGTCAAGCACTGTTTGACTGCCTTGTGCAATGCAAGAGTTTTTGCCTTCAGTTTGAAATATTTTTGAAAATTATGTTACATAGTTTGTTGCGCACCACAGTGGAAAGGCGCCTATGCCTTCTAGAAGGGAACTTAACTCATGTGGTCTATATCATAAGACGTCCTCTGAAGGCTTGTGCAGTATGGCAGATTTTTGCTCCATAGGTACACTATGTGTGACCCTGTTGACCAATCGTTGGAGGACAATAAGCCTGCGGTGACCTCTGTTGACGTCACTCCTACACAAGATGGCGGTGTGCTGAAGGAAATCCAAAGGGAGGGAGAAGGAACAGAATGTCCAGGAGTTGGTGACAAAGTCTCCGTGCATTACGTGGGAACTCTGTTGGATGGCTCAAGGTTTGACTCCAGTCGAGACCGGGGACAAAAGTTTGAATTTGATTTGGGAAAAGGTGAGAATGTGTACAATTCGGCTGGGTGTGTCGGCTGTTTTGTCAGCGGTCAGTAATCCATAACGCAAAAATGTATCATAAACATCTTAAATGTCAATTGTCATATAGTGTTTGATTTTAATTTATTTCTGTTTCTGTTGACAAAGGACGTTATTATATCCGAAAATTTCAGTTGATCCATTCTTGTTTTGTTTACCTATTTATATTCTCTATTTCTAAACTTAGTCTGCTGAGACCACAGACACGACATCTGATATGAAAACTATTTCGAAAGCTTTCATTGAGACATTTCATTATTTTTTACACCCAAACAAGATCAAGGCTTGTCGAAAGCTACATCACTCTTTAGCTGACTTCTGTGAAAGGTGTTATTTATTTCCAGGCAGTGTGATCAAAGCATGGGACCTGGGTGTTGCTACGATGAGAAAGGGCGAAGTGGCTAAACTGACATGTCGTGCAGACTACGCATATGGCGAGAGAGGAAGCCCTCCCAAGATTCCTGCGAATGCTACACTGGTGTTTGAAGTAGAGCTGTTCAGTTGGAAAAGTGGTAATTGGTTATGGACTCGTATTTGAAATTGGGATAAATTGAGAATGAGGCATGCGATGTTTACCGACTACAAGACTTGATATCAAGTTAAGCAAAAAAGCACACTCGTTCACAGTGCTAGTTGTTACATGGTGGCGTCACACTAGTTCACAGTGCTAGTGGTTACATGGTGGTGTCACACTAGTTCACAGTGCTAGTGGTTACATGGTGGCGTCACACTAGTTCACAGTGCTAGTGGTTACATGGTGGCGTCACACTCGTTCACAGTGCTAGTGGTTACATGGTGGCGTCACACTAGTTCACAGTGCTAGTGGTTACATGGTGGCTTCACACTCGTTCACAGTGCTAGTGGTTACATGGTGGCTTCACACTAGTTCACAGTGCTAGTGGTTACATGGTGACGTCTCTAAAACTGGAGCTACAATCCTCTTAACCTCAGTTCCGCGCTAGCAAACAACTATTTTGCTGTACAAATTCCATCCTGGCACCCCAAAGTCCCAATCGCTCACCAAATGCACTCAATATCGGGAGACCAAACTCCAGCATTGGTCCAGATAAGGAATCGTGTTACCATGCATGTAGATGGGTTACCAGGTATGGATTATTTCCGGCGTGTGCTTGTGTGTAGTTTAGGGGGGCAAGCCTGACATTTGTGAGCGGGTTTGGTTTTTCGTTTTCCTGGACTATGGTTTAGGAGGATTGAAGCTGGAATTTACAGTCACGGACATAGAATGGTTTCCAGCCCCTCATCTTGAGTCAGTGTAAGTTATTGTTGACACTGGCTTCAAGCTATGAGTTTTGGTCACATTTTCATTATTATTTGCGCCATGAAGAGATTGTCATTTAGACTGTTATGGGCATTTTTTTAAATTTGTGACATAGATTTGAATTCAAATACAGCAGCTGCAATTTCATGAGGTGGCTCAAAATGGGAACATGATATGTTGTCGTGTGTACCATGTTCTGAAGGCATGATGAGAACACTGTTGTTCATACTTTTTGGCAAAACATTTTAGAAAGAAATTTTCAGACATCAGCATGTTTCACTGCTGCTACTTTAGCGCTGTCCTGTCAGACTTTCGTAAATGTTCTCCCTTCAATATCCATTTAGGGGAAGACATTTCACCGCAAAAAGATGAAAGTATTGTACGGCATGTGTTGAAGCAGGGAGATGGATGGAAAACACCAAACGACGGAGCGTCAGTTAAAGGTACGTGATCATTTCCATCATGCGAGACTGTGACAACTTGCCTTGCATTATGGGTCTTCCGAATGTGAATAGCAGGGAGTGTGAAAGAATTTGCTACTCATTTTTGGTTAATATGTCGACACTTTGAATCGTTGTTTCATACGTGTGGGACCGTTGGGAAATGTTTAAAGGTGTCAAAAGGGCATGTGACCATTTTTGCTTTTACTTTAAAGTAAAAATAGGTCTCTGGTTATCTTGGAGAGACATTCATCCGTGTTTATTACTGTACACCCAGCGTGTATTTACTGTCCATGGGACGCCCTAGCAAAATGTCCCGTGTATTGGGTTTGCATTCACTGCAATTGAACAAACATGTTAATCCTATTCGCCTATGCAGGTTATTCATGTCTGCTCAGTGAAAACGAATGCAGAACCAAGATGGGGACACTTTGCTGGGGTCTTTATGTCACTTTCAGTTGTTCCATATATAGTACGTTTGTACCAAATGAAAACAGCAATTAAACAGATGTCTCATGGAGATAAACCTGTGATCTGCATTTTTGCTAAGGGTAACATCAAAAACGGCTCCTTTCCCCTTTAAAAGTGAGACAGTATCTACCTTCGGTGCCCCAAGAACCTGTACCTCCATGACGATATGTGTTGGAATAGCTCAGCTGGAAAAACATAATGTCTGTCAACTCCACCTGGCCTGGACGTACTACGATTTTTGAAAATTAGTGGGCTAAAAATTCTCCAATTTTGAACAGTCACTAATGATTTCTCAAATATCAGACACTATTTTGTATTAGCAGAGTTTGAAAATAGACTAGTTAGTGCACAGCATTGTCAACACACACCAACGGAACATTTTCATTCAGACCCCTGTGCCTAAATATGTGCAGTATCACTGAGCCGTGAATGTCTATAATTATACAACATTTCACCAAGTTAGGGATATTGATGGTCTTATTTACCACTTTTATCTAGCCACAACTGAATTTTTTGGAAAAGTAACGATAATTTCTTTTCTTTGTCTGTTTCAGTGCATATTATCGGTCGGCACAACGATCAGACTTTTGAAGACCGTGAACTCGAATTCAACATCGGTGAGGGCTTTGAGCATGGAGTCGTCGAGGGTGTAGAGATTGCGCTCAAGAAGTTTAAAAAAGGCGAAAGGTCAAAGATAGTTATAAAATCTGGGTACGCATTCGGGGTAGAGGGTAATGCGGACTACAACATTCCTGGAAACGAAGTTGTGCAGTACGAGTTGACATTGCTTGAGTTTGAAAAGGTGAGTTTGTTTAGTGATCTTTGTTACACTTGTCAATTCTAGTCGACTAGCAAATGTCAAAACTTTGTTCTTATTACCGAGTGAGCCCTTTTTAATTTGATGCTGGTAATACCGTGACTGGTGATGTTTTTTGGACGTCTTTTACAAAAGTGATGCCCCCTAGGTGCAATTTTGTTTTTCTCCCATCCCTAGTTGTTTCCCCGAAACCCCTTTTATGAAATTAGGCAAGTGTATTTCTATGAATGTGACCACTGATGAGTACAACTTTCAAGTATATACGACTATTGTTGTGCTCCTAGTGGCAATTTCATTTTCAACGTTTTCCACTTTCTTTAGAATTCCTTGACTAATTTTCATAAATTTCCAGAAGTACCTTTGAAAAGGGAGAACACTGCTTTTCTGCTTTAAATAATCTTAAAAATTCGGTCTCAGAGAGTGTAACTAATTTATTCAATTTTCTGTTTTTGTCACTGTTTTGTTGTGATGATAACGCATAGTGTAAGGGTCACACTACAGATTTGTTATGGATTTTGTCATAGGCAAAAGAATCATGGGAAATGGATGCCGAAGAAAAACTTGAGCAATCAGAGGTTGTGAAGACGAAGGGAACTAATCTATTCAAGGTAATGTCAATGTGAGAATACAGTGAAGTGGAACTTACTCCAACTCAAGAGGTGGACACAATATGACTGCTGTATTCATGATCATAGTCCCTCACTTACAAATAGGGTTCATGGCCCCCATAAACTCTGTTTGTGAACTTGTGCCCATAGTCACAAACACACTCACCAACTGCCAAACCACGGCGCCGTACTCGCAAAATATGGCTTACGCATCCAAATTTAGGTCACGTGCTCGCAAACATGGCGACTGCACAGTTCGCTGTACATATGAGACGTGATTATAAGTTAGGAGTTACGTAGGTTTGTTAGTGCGACAGTCATGTTGTTTCCACCCCTTGAGTGGATGAAAATGTTTCGGTTTTACAATGTTTCGGTTAAAAAGTAACTTGTTGCCTTGAGAATTGTAGCCATGAAAATGACATGATCTCAGTCTATTTTTCTATCAATTGGTGTGCAGAAATTCTCATTTAACTTTTAGATTTTTACCCAACACAGTATGAAACCTCTCTCCTTAAGTTACTCCTGCAACTTGAACTGACGCACAGACAGATGGTGTTATGACATTCTCTTCATGTGTTTTATAACCACAGGCTGGAAAATTCAAACTAGCCATCACGCAATACACGAAAATTGTTGACTGGTTGAAAGACGAGTCGGGATTGTCAGACGAACAGGAGGCGAAACGCAAGACTCTGCTATTAGCTGGTCATCTCAACATGGCGTTGTGTTACCTCAAGACCAACGACCAGTTCCATGCAATCAAGTCCTGTGACGAGGCACTCAAGCTGGACCAGAAGAGTGAGAAGGGACTGTTCCGCAGGGGCCAGGTAGGGGCTGGTTGATGTAGGGACGTGACTACCACGTTGTGGAGTTGAGCTAACATGTATTCAGAAAGTGATTGGAACAGACCGGTTTGTTGGGGTAGTTCTTCACTCATTTAGCAGACAATACGGCGCACAAGTGCAATTTGTCAAAATTCTCAAATAAAATAAAATCAAGAAAATTCCAGTTTATCATTAGCTTGGTTGGTGCTGTGTAGATGTCGTAAAGTAACTTTTGGCTAAGTTTCCATTATTTGCAACATGCAAATCGACCGTTAGAAGACAGAAAAATGACAATTTTGGCAATAATATAAATCAAGCATCTTTGTTCATGGTATACAGTTATTGTGCCTTATGACATACAAAGCCACATCACACAATATTACCTATTGTATAGTTTCAAAGCAATTAAGCTAGCTTTGGCGTGGCCCACTGTCTGGTGCGTTCTTGCAGAAAAAGCTACTGTTCACTCGTGGTTTGTGTGTGTGTGTGTGTGCATGTGTAGTGTGGTTGGTGAGTTGGTAAGATTTGTTATCCAGTAGCGGTGTTTCCTGTTCCCATGTTTTATGTCACGCATTCATTGTGTTACATTGAATGATGAGACTAAATAGTCGAGAATGCTCGTTACCTCAACAAAGGGCTGTAATGAACAGTTAAAATTATGCAATACGAAGGAAAGTTGTGTTTTAAACCACCAAAACATCTTCATGAGGTTTTGTATCAAAAATTGACCTTTTGAGCTAAAGAGGCTTAAGATTATCCCATTAGAGCAGTTTTTGTAGATCTCTAAGGAGTTAGGATAACATATTTTTCTGGTGATTTTGAATGAATTGGTAACTAGTCGGGTAATCATCCCTTTCACGTCCATTGTAGGCTTACTTGGAATGTAACGAGTTCGAAAAGGCCGTGGCTGATTTCAAAAAAGTTCTTGAGATTGACCCTGAAAACAAAACTGCCAAAAACAAGTTGACTGTCGCACAACACAAAATAAAACAGCAACGAGAGAAGGATAAGAGAACGTATGCTGGAATGTTCACAAAGTTTGCTGCAGCCGACGCAAAAGTAAGTGACCTCTGTTGGGAGGAGATGTTTTTTCTAGATTTGTCATAAGCCATTTGCTTTGTTCGTGACATTTTTGATGAATGTTTTCAGCTTGTCTTTTTATTCAGAAAATACTTCAAACGGTCAACCAAAAGCCTTGTGGATCAACTCTTAAAACACAAGCCTGGGAACACATAGGGGTCACAAAGGTCATCTGTGCTCTAGTGCCATTCTCTTGCTCATTTATATCTGTGCATGCCAGTCAAAGGACTATCACCAATTGTACAGTCACAAATGTATCACGCTTTTACGGTTATCCAAGACATTTTTGATATATTAGCAAAGAACTTGAAACTCGGATTGTCTCAAACTTGTGGTTAAAAGTGGCAAATATGATTACTTGAACTCAACTGAATGTGTATATCGAGCATTCACGTTATTCATATCACGGTCGTGACTCGTGTGTGTTATTTCAAGAAATCCAGTCACGAGAGCCGATCCGCAGCACTAGAGGAGCCTATTGGCGAGTGGTCGAATGAGATGGCAGAGGGCATGATGCCTCTTCAGGAGGAAGTGGCGGCCTTTGGCGAACAAATGCCCGAACGTGCCCCCACGGGTCTTAACAATGTTATAGAGGAGTGACAATCTCGAGGTTAGAATGTAGGGCTTGTTATTGAGTTTTTAAAGCCCAGTGCAGCACCCTGAGTTGTTGTCTTCACTTTCTGTTCACCTGGGCATGGAATATAATCTTTTTACTCAAAATCAAACTCAAAAATATATTTGTCATTTTCCGTTCTCCTTTAATACAAACTTAAGACAATTAGTTATAGGAATGTTTAGCACTACGTTGTTATGATGTTTTGGACCCAATCTTACGCCATGTCTATTCTTATTTCCGGGTTTAAATTGCGTCATCTACTGCCATGACACGTTATCACTAAACATCATGGATTACTCAAATCACTGTTTAATACAAATTCACTCTTGATGATCTCTAGAGTCGAGCTAAAAACTCGAGTAAACACTTCATTTCGAGTAAAAACTCCAGATTTCGATTTCACGTGTATAGCTTTAATGCGAATGTCATCAAATGCTGCAAAATAACATAATACATTTACCCATGTAAACAATAAGGTGCATGAGCACAGAACACAGAACCGTTACTAGGAGTTCATACCAATGTAGAAAGGAAAATGTTAGAAATTATTTCAAGTTCAATTTCGTGTAACAAGATTAGACAATGAGCCGTGATTTCTTGTAATGCCTTCTGTTCATGCCTGGAAGTATTATGTTGAAAGTGAACAGCCTTACTGGGGAAAGGCAGTGTTTGTTTCAACACAGTTTTTGGAGTAAGAACTTGGCTGTGGTTGAGTTAAATTTAGGCAACATTGTTGATCAGGCAGTTTGGTACTTGGGTCTTCGTTAACATTCATGACAAAATAGTTTTGTTGGCCTACAGAAACATCCAGATTTCCCAGGCATTCTAAATATGGTCTTCTGTACGCCATTTTGTTTTTGGGGTGGAACTCTATGTCAAGGTTTTTCTACAGTGGCTAACTAGGACGTTATTTTCCAGGAGATCAAATGTAGATTAATGATTGCTCCTGTGATAAGATGCTCCATTGTAAAGTTGTATTTCAGTTTCAATATGACCTCTGAAACGGTGCTGGTGGGCTTTGAAAAGATTTTTTAAGTTGTAGAATTTGGCATCATTGTAACTCTGTTGCAAAAGCATTTTGTAGTGTTGCTGTGTTTAAAAAAATTGGTTTTCTTTTTCGTTTTCAGAGAAATGATTATTTCGTTTTATTCACGGTGTTGATTGCTCTGCATTATTCAATTTCTGTTATTTGTAGAAAAAGACTGAAGACGAGTCTACAGCCAAAGAAAATGGCAGTGAATCACATGAATCTGATGGAGCTGCCCCCTGCAGTGAGGGTACAATGGACACGGGTGCCTAGTCACTGTAAACGTACCTCAAAATAGTGAATAGGATATAGAGTTTTGCTATGATCAATAGTTAATTGCATACTGACTGTGTACCATGTAGGTTATCCTATGAATGTGGATTAATGTCATTTTTACTTAGCTTCTGCAAAATTATGCCTTGCCCTGTAGTGATTTTCGTATTAGTTTTGGAAAATTTGCAATTGTTCATGTATCACAGGTTACGAAAAATTAACTCACATTGCATTTTAATTATGCTATTCTTGATCTTCATGCCGTCTGGTGGTCACATCCTCCTTAAAAAGATTACCGAGTCCACATCAGCTGAGACCTGGAAGTCTGTGGTCGTTGTACAGACTCTTTAGTGCACGGAGTAATCAAGACCATGCTTTGACCTCAAATGAAACCAAATCCGACCTGTTTCAGTGAATGCATTCTGTGTTAAGTCTTGACTGTAAAGGAATATGGATGTATTCCATGTTAGTGAGTATCTACAAAATGTATCTGTATCTGAGTTATAATTACATTCTGGAGTATTTGTATATATTGTATTATGTAGCCTTGTCCAAACATTATGTTTTATCTGTCTCATCTGTAGATTTCCATGTGTTCATCTTCCAGTGCCGTATGTTTTAAGGAAACTATTGATGTCTATTTTGAGATTTTATAAACTCATTTTGAATAAGTAAGGTTAAAGTTGAACTGACAGTCACACCGGCTGGTCAGAATAGCCAAGTTCAAACTGAAATGTAGTAAGAATGATGTCGTTTGTTGAGCCAAAAATAGCACATATGGCCTCCATCCCATCCACAGCATATCCATAGAAAACACTAACTTGCATAGTAAACTAACCGCATTTAATGTTTGTTCATAGGCTAAAACTAGCGTGAGTGTCTTTTTAATATCAATATCCTTTGATAAATGTTTATTTCCCCTTTGTGTGACAAAAGAATTTGCAATTTTACGAAACGTTGTGTACTCTCAGGTCGTGGTTTCTGTTGTGTCTTTTCATGAGTGTACAAGTAGATTGCTGCTGTTCATAGGCAGAAAATTTTTCTGCAATTTTGTATTTTTAGCATAAGTTGTGAACACGAGATCGATTCTTTGCCATAATACTAAGATGGCATATTTTGTATGGTGTGCCATTTCATCACATGGGCGGCGCCCCGTAAGGGACATTTTTTCAGTTCTGTGCCGCCCATGGTCTATGAACAGTGCACCACACTTTTTTCAGTGCTGCACCGCCCGTGCATCATGTGTGTAATTCTGTCATTGACGTGTTTTGCAATATTCTGTTTGTCTGTAATGTGTGTACTATCAAAATAGCAATTTGTTAATGTTTATTTTTTTGGAATTATGTGACAAAGTGATCACTTTATGTGACTGGATCATTGTTTACAATAGAGCAGCTCAAACTAAAACTTCTTGATTGAATTTCATAGGTCATGAACTACCCTGGGATGTGTTATGGGCCTATACTTAAAAGTATTGACATTCAGACCTAATCACCCAGATAAGTGAAGTCTAGTCTCCCTATTCTGTTGCTCAGGCAGTTTCCTCAGTATAGGTTGAGTCATATCAAAGAAAATGTTGCAGTGCCCCTATTTCTCTTTTAACACATTTTTTAGCATTACAATTGTGAAAAAAGTTCAAATTTCAATGACTGGTTTAGTTTTTATGCATCCACGCATTTATATATGTGCATTTTGCCTGTCGATATCCGCTGTGCCCTCTAGTGGCAATTTAAATTTTTTATGTTCACCTTTGTATGGAGTTCCTTCGGCGAATTTTCATGAAATTTAGCAAATACATAGCATTTAAAGAGACAACGATGTCTTCTTACTTATGGACGAATTAGACGTATTCTGCGTCACTTAGTAGCGTTCTTACTGTTTTCGAATCTCGTTTCTGGTGATTGCCTCTTGGCCAAACCACGTTACAGATGATTACGAAAACTGGTATGTGTGTTTCCACTGGGAGGAGGACTACTGACAAGGATTTTTAGAAGGCTCGGAGTACTGTGGCACTTAGTAGCAGTTTTTTTTGCGTCTATGGCTGTATCTAATAAATGCCTTGCAGGAACTCCATCAAATTTGACTTGTCACAACTGCTGGGTGCTACTTTTGGACGGATCCCAGGACTACTTTGTCCTAAACTAATAACAGTTTTCCTCTATATCTTTGTTGTCCTTGAAAGGTTTACCCGAAATTTGGCAAATAGGTTTCTATTAAGGAGACGGTGACATTCTGCCATTTTCGGATAAATTCGAAGTATTGTGCTCCAGATGGATATTTCTATCGCTTGATATGTTGTCCTGACATCCCCATATTCCTTGTCCGATCTAATACATCAGTACAACTAAAATGCAGCCGATACTAAAACGTGTTACAACGAGCTCAAAATGACACAGATGTCGCTGGTGGTGAACTGTGGTAGCATAAGTGTAAGCCAGACCAAAATGTGCTCAGTTTTGGGAGTAAATACACCTGTATCATGCTGTATTGAGTATTATATCGTCTCGTGGAACGCCCCCTCACGGAAATGTCTGCTTAACTGACCATTTAGAACGCAGCATTATTGACACACCTTCTTTTCCAAGCCGCCATTTTACCCGACAAACAACACGTTGCCGGGTAAAACTTATTGTTTGTCAGTCGACATTACGCAAGAGGGCGGAGCTTGCGATAGGTCAATTATAAATTGGCCGTTCTGTTACGCCGCGAAAGGGATTATCACATTTCCGACGTTTGCTTCGGTGATTGTTAAAAACTCGCGAGAAATAATCCTGAGGTTATAACTACTGAAGATGAACTCAGTTATGAATTATTTCACATAAACGAATAAATTTAAGTTAGTGTAAGGCCGAGCCTCCGGATCAATCTGGCATTGCAGTGGGGGATGTCGGGACTTACGGAGTGCTTTCAGAAACTAATCCGCATGGGAGCTGCGACGTTGGCCAAGGCGCCAGGACAGACACCAGGGGTGTCCTGGGGCATAAATTATTGCTCCATACTACAAGTAATTTGTAAAGAATAAAGTCCTATGTTATATACAACAAATCATTTTTGTACAAAACCCTGTTACAGCTCCTAGTATGTGAACCTTGCGCTTTCTTTAGATAACAAAATTATTATTATATGATAGATTCATTGTCCACACACCCATTACCTCGACGGACACATTTTGAACTAGTGAGAGGAATAGTTGCCTCCTCGGCGCAATCCTGGGTACGGGCCTGTGTATGCCTGCGGCATCCAGCGAGAGCCTAATCAAATGGCCATATGAAAGACCTCGTCGTCGTTGGCCTAATAATACGTACAATACACAGCCAGTCTCCGCCCGGTTGCGCCAAACGGTCACGATGATAGGGACACTTCTAAATTTACCTAATAAATACTATTTCTGTATATCATGAACGTCTTTGTGTATTCACAGATGTTATGTTTCTTATATGGACTCCTGTTTGACAAAAAGCTGAATATTTTCAAAAAACAACGTGAGAACTGTGAGACCTTTTTTCAATAAATATAGGGACTTTTCCCGTTAATTAAGATCGTTACATAAAAAATTCTATGATTTATTTTCAATGATACTAATAATTCAATCTATAGTTTATTTAGGTGAACATTAAACCTTAAAACTGTGTTAGGAACGAAAACAAAACATTATATGGTTGGTTGCCACAAATGCTGTAAAGGGTAAAGGAGCAATTGTTGAGTGTGGCCTATTTCACATACAGGGTATTGTAGGGCGCGTGGCCCAATGGACAAGGCGCCTGACTACGGATCAGGAGATTCCAGGTTCGACTCCTGGCGTGCTCGACTTTTTGCATCCTATACTTCGATACACCTGATAAAAGTGGTCCATTCTACGAATATGAAATACACAATCCAGGATGGTTTACAACAGCGAAAATGTTTTCACAATAGTCGAAATGCCTCAATGCCAAATTAGCAAGTGAATCTGTTCGTGCCAACCACTTCTCAATCAGCCTGTGGGCCGCCGCACGACAGAATATTTCAGTCAGAGAAGTTCATCCCCGTCAGATGTTCTAGAATTTACCATATTCAGCAATTACAGGTGTACCTATGATTCATGAGTTGGGTGGTCGGCATTTTAATTGCTTTCTCGTAAAAATCATCTCGACTTAGGAATGGAAATAAAGCAACATTACCAGTTCGGGGAGGGTTTGCAAAAGTTCACAAATGCAGTGAAAATTCCAAAAATATTTCTGCGTATTCTCAAGACGGTGCGTTGCCAAATGGACATGGTGCTTTACTACGCATCAGGGTATTCCAGGTTCGACTCCTGGCGTGCTCCGTTTTATTTTTCGTTTTAGTTTCCCTCCTTCAAGTCCGTTCCTGAAAAAAGTTGTTCTACGAATATAAATTATACAACCCAGGTGTAGCCATAGCAACAAAAGAGTCACACCACAGACTGTGGCCCACAGGACGAAATAAACGTTTGAGAACACAACGGATATGGTATTGGGATGTTTGGCGGAGCGAAGGTCCCTCGGCTCTGAGGAACGGTGGGTAGTTGGGCCCCCATTAACGTAGATTCGGTTTTGGAGGCCCAGGTTACCGCGTCAGTGAGCCCGGCCCCAACGATGAACAACAAAAAACGAAGGCACCGTATGCCGTTCTATGCGCTTACGCGGACAACGATTTATTTCGGACTTTCGTTGGATGAGACCCGTTCCATCCTTCAACATTCCTGTAAATCCGCCCGAGTAAGGCTCTTCAACATCTCGTCTATGGCAAAACATATTGGTGTGAATAAACTGCAACTATTTTGCTCGTAAGCATCACGGATAAAAGAAAACAGGTGTGAGTTCCAATCGATTTGTTTCAAAACTGACGCCGGCTGAAAGACAAGTGGGCGGACTAGAGTCATCCGAACTTCAAAAACATGTCATCTGAGATAAATTTCAATTTTTCCGAGCGGTGCAGCGATTGCAATCTCTTTTAGTAACAACAGAGCTCTAAGTAGCCCCCCATTTGGCGAAGGGGACAAAAATGTCCGCCACAGAGAAACAAAAAGTCCGAGAAAACGAGACAGAAGTACACTAGAGCAAAAATTCGGTGAATGCACAGTTCATAGCTCTGAACGTCCCCAGTTTTCCAGGAAGAAGTCCGCATTCTCAAAAATTCGAACCTATATATTTTAGGCTGAGTGCGCGCATGGAAAAGTTTCTTCCAAAAAAATTACTGGACTCAAGCCGACGTTTGACGAATGACCGTTCAATTCGAATTAAAAACATTGTTTGTTTGTTGTGCAGCGACTCTTACAATCATTGATTATGTCACCGCCGCCTGCCGTGTCCGCGTATTGATCACAGAAGGGTTTGAAATTTGGGCAATATCAAATACCAATATTACCTCGACGTGTTTTTGAACAGAAAATGTAAAAGTACTCGTAAAACCTCAAGTACATTCAATGCCACACAATTCAAAGCAAATCAAAAGGTGTAGTTACCATTACCAAAAGAAGGATTCACGCACTTTCAAGCGTAAATACCGCTTTTCTTAACTGCTTTGGTAACCGTCACAGTACCGCTATGGGCACTGTCAGGTGATCCTCACAGTGTGTCACGGACCTTATGAGACTGGATCCGCCTCTTTAGGGGCAACATTGGTCCAATATGCCCGTCCAGTCAACGTGCCCTCTTTGGTTTAGACAACTTCTCATCTGCATCTCCGAACAAAAGATGAGCAAACTAGCGAGATGGCATGCATACGTACACACAAATAACGAAATGAATTGATCCCCGCTGAGCCCTTGAGAAATTCGTCACATAAGAATTTTTTTTTGTTTGTTTCAATCGCTGCACCTCATCATTAGTCAGGCCTATGGAGCAGTATACAGCCAGTTTCCTACTGATGCCAAATTACGGCTCACCCTGGCGGCCTAACAGGGACACCACTAAATTTCATTTCTGCGCATGTACATGTACGTCTTTGTTTACTAACAAATTATATATTTCTTTTAATTCTAACTTCATTGTGGACTTCTCTTTGAAAAATATGAAGTTGAATTGTACATACTACACATAATACGTTGGGTCTTATTTCAATCGCATAAATGAAGGACCTGTACATTCAAATTAGAATCCCTGCATGGAAATAAAGTCCCCACGTGTATTTATTTTAGACAATGTTGAGAAATCACCGCACAGTTTATGCTGGGTGTGTAGGCCTACCAAAGCTGAAATCTGACTTAGTAATGTTAATAAAAACAACCACGGTTTTATATCGACTTGACATGTTTCGGTGTCGTTTATTCAAACTGCAGAAGAGAGAATATAGTGGCCACCTAGCTAGGCCTAGCAACAAGTGATGAAGCACAGATACAGTCAGTTACAGGGAGTGACTAGACCAACAATGACAACCTGTGGTGTGCCAGTTGCCTATTGAGATTGGGCTTGCATCAACTGATGTGTAGAGCTCTTTCTGCCTGGTCTATTGTTGCGAAGTCATTGAAAGAGCACTGTTGATAACAGTGATTGGAGCCGCTCTTTCGCTGAATATTTGCATGTGAACTTCTGTCAGAATTTAGGTGTTTTCTGGTCCTGGTTTTCAAATGGCGAACAGTTTCGCCTACATAACTGGAGCCACATCCAGCACAGATAAATTTGTACACTACCCTGGACCGTAGACCCATAGGAATATTCGTCATAGTGATCTTCAAGTTTACTTATATTTTACAACCAGAAAAGTACTGATTTCGGGAGTAAAAAAAGTTCCCATAAAAAGCGTCTATGTGCTTCTAGTGGAGAACAACATGGCCAATGAATTGTTTACACGCTTTGAACGACACGGGCCAGTCCTTCTTTGAGTGGTCACAACCTCAACTCATTCTCAGTTGACCTCGTTGTTCTCGTGTACATTATTACACTGATGAATATCTGTTTTCTTCCCTTTGATGGAGCTATTCTGTCTTTAGTAGTAACAGTAGTGGTGTAAGAGATATGAACGCGGCAGATGCACATGTAGACCGGAAGCCTGAACCAAAAGCGCAATTTTTTATCTTTTAAAGCCACTCAGGGTGATCAGTGCCTTCGTTCTACTGAGAGAATTACAGTTCTAGAAACGGTTGACACTAATTGAAGTGTGTGATTTCTGGCACCCATGCGGATGCTATCCAGAAGTTTTGCTAATTTGCAAAGTAAAAGTAATAATTGTTTGTTGTTGTTAATCCCTACATTTTGCCTGAAAGCCGCACATTTTCCAGCCCTCGGCTGCCAGAGTGATCCATTACTCCATTAGCCCAATTTTGGTACCAATCGGCCAGTAGTTCGAGAATTTCTGCTCTGGATGACTCGAAAAGAACTCTAATTATTCTAGGCTTAAAATCTGTGCAATCGATTTATTATTTTGTTCACTGACACGATCGGTAGGCTACGAATCGATGAGTAGTCTGCCTGCCGAACGCAATGTGGAAGCAATTGGCGGCTTGTCGATAGATGGCGCAACACAACCAGTGACCGGGGCCGAAGTTCATTCGGTCACATTTCTTCTGTGGAGTGGTCAGCAAACCGGTAGCTGATTCGGACCAATTCACGGAACCAAGAAACCATACGTGAAAGGCTGCGTTATGTCCGTGAACTTGTGTATTCATCAGAACAAGGTGACCTTTAGTGTTTACGGCAATTGTTAGCAAGTGCCGGGTGACGACGTGGTCGGTGCCCAACGGCACATGACGACCCGTGCCTGTTGCCCGGTAACCCGTGCCCTAGCTGCCAGTCCTGGACACCCCTCCCTTAGCCAGCCTTGGCCAGTTCAGAGCCTCAGACATTGTCGGTTAGACCTGCATATAAATAAGTATTTATTTGGCAGCAGCATGCAGTGGCATAATAAGTCGTGGCTGAGCAAATCAGTTTTATTGGGCGGTGCACCATTTTGTTTGGCATTCACGGTTTTTTGCTTGCAGTGTCATTGAACTTAGGCAATGACCATCGCCTCAGTTGGCCAACAGAGGCGATGGTCATTGCCTACATTGAACTAACTTCGCTCAACGAAGAAAATTTGCAAAGTACGGATGATGTGGAATAAGTAGAAATTTGATGAAAGTGCAGTGGTGGATTTAGAGGGCCCATGCCCTCCCCCCTAAAATTTTCCCAGATTCCATTTAC
>NMRA01000468.1:129329-169430 GCA_002633005.1 Phoronis australis
CCCCCCCCCCCCCCCCAACTCAAAATCCTGGATCCTCCCCTGAAGTGATGAGTTCAAGACCTGGGCCACGATTGTCAGCATAGATATCTCAGGTGTCTTAGCTCTGCGCCGAGTTTTTGCTTAACTTCGGAACAAAATCTTGATGTTTTTCATCATGTCGCTGGGAAATTACTCTTTTTATTCGTTAACATTATGGGACCACAAAAGCATCCTTATAATTCTGGTGCACAGAAGACGTTCATCACCAAGCCACCTGGCAATTAATACAGCTAGTTCTTTCATTCACAGATATTTTGCAGCAATGGAATATTTGTGTAGATCGTTTGCCTATCAGACTGTGCAATGTGGCAGTCTGATGGCATATGATCATTGCAAAGAGTTGCAGGAAAATATACAACTGATACAATGAAGGTCGCTGCATGTCCACCAACTAACCTAGTACATATCGCCATCTAGTGAGCATTCAATTGATCATGTTGCTGCTATAGGTCTACCTGAAAATGACTACTTTGCTAACATTATATGGTATGTCAAGTCACAAAAACCAATCACTAGTCGGAACAATTTTTTTTTTTTTTGTAATTTATCATTCAAACATTTGGTTACTGTACTGAATATGTGTTTTACTTTTTCAGAGTTGGTGGAGCTAACGCCAGTCAGGGAACCTGTTTGTTGCCTGGCAACTAAGCATTGTCCAAGTGAACTTGATGTCTTCCAGTGGCCATTTTTCATTTACTAAACGTCTAGTAATTACAACACACTCACTACAAAGACAAGTTTTGAGAGAGATGTCTTCCAAATGCCAGGGTCCAAAAATTTGTTTGTCTGCAGACAGTAATACCTTTCTGACTGGCAAATATGTAAAGACTGTAGACAGCAGCAAACCAATCAGTGCTTTCCTTGGAGTTCCCTATGCACTGCCACCTATTGGTCAGCTGAGATTCCAGCCTCCCGTACCAGTCAAATTGTGGAGTGGTGATCGAGATGCAACACAATTTGGTAGGTTACTTATACTTATTTACACTTACTTTGGCAATAGTCGGATATAACGTGCCCATATTTTGAGAACCAGTTTGATGCCAGTTATTCAGTGGAGAAAACTGGTTCTCAAAATTTGGACTCCTTATATCCAACCATTATTCTCATTTTCACATACTCACTTACACAGCAAATAAACCCATGAAGACAAACAATTTTTGATGTCATTCAAGGAGGAACTAGGAGGCGCTAGTGAAAAATGATCCTACCTGTAGAAGTGCATTGATTCAGGGTTGTGTTCCAAAGACACTAGCGCTGCATTTGTGGCGAGAAAGAAAGAGCGAGTTTTATTCCACAATTTAACTTATAATCTCGCGCATTGTTCACTTCAACAGTCAGCATTTGCATGAGTACAAGATCATTTGGCATGAACTGAAAGCTGGCTTGATCCTCAAGCATTTTCTGGTTAGTAATTGAGAAGGAAAGGAATGGACACGATATTGTTAACATATACTGCTTCACTGGATGTGATTTCATTTCTTAATTACTTTTTGTGACCTAGGTCCAGTCTGTCCACAAAACTTCATCACTGAGGCCAAGACTCACTGGCCCTACAAGTGTCCTACCAACTCATCTGAGGACTGTCTTTACCTGAATATATGGACCCCCCGTTGTGACCCTGAGGCGAGACTACCCGTCTTCTTCTGGATTTATGGCGGAGCATTCATGGGAGGTGGGCCAGTATTGTGATGTTGAGAAAAACAATGACACAACCACTGCTACCCCCTTGAATGTAGTGAGTCGTGGATGAGGCCAAAAATAGCATTATTGGTTTTCGTCTGCGCCAGACTCATTTTGAAACCTACACCTCACTGGTGACCTCTGGTGGTACTAGGTAAAAAAGAAGGATCCTGACCTGTTTTAGGTAATGTAGGGTAGTAAAAAAGGATCTCCGCCTGTTCCACCTGGTATCGGTTGACACTGGGTATAAAATGCAAGGAAGGACCCCACCTATTTCAACTGTCATCTGCTGACTCTGGTGGCAAATAGAAAAAGATGACGCCAACGTTTTTCAGCTGGCATTGCGTGACTTTTTAGTTTTTAAGATAGGACAACTAAAAGTATACAGTATCACCACATCTGTTGTCAAAACCTCGGGCTGTAACCAATAATGCTATTCCCTTTTGCCTAACCTTGGTAATAAAAGACATCATTCCTAAGGAGTATAATGAAAGCAATAAATTTCTCTCAGTAGGCATTTGATTAAAATAATTATCATCCCTTGTATCTGGGTGATATGTGATGCACACGCTGCGCGTTGGTCTTGTTTATATTTTTGAGAAGGTATTTGGGACTTCTTGTATACTATGAAAGTATGTTACATGTAACAATATGTTGATTTTTAACCAGCAATGCTCTCAACATTTCAGGTTTTAGTGATATCTACACTGGAACTGCATTTTCCACTTTCCATGATATTGTAGTTGTGTCTTTTAATTACAGAGTTGGAGCGTTAGGTGAGTTTATTTGTTTTCATTTTCGTTAGTGTTCTGAGTTAATATCGACATTTTTAAAGTGTTCAAAACTACGGAAAGTTGCCTCAAAATTTGAACAAAAAAATTTTGTTAAATAAAAAATTTGTCATTTTTTTGTTTCTGAAAGCTCACTGCATTATTAAAAATGCTTAAAACTGTACGCTGTGTTTCTTGTTGACAGCCATTCAGTATGAATGTTGCATATTATGACATAAAACTTTCTTCCTATTTATATTAGATGAAAAGCAACATTTCACTGTTCTGTCTTATTGTTTTCTTGACCATCATTGACATCTTCAAACTTTCTTTTATGCGTATCATCATGACAACTTTGAATTCATTTTTCCAAAACAGAAGCTCCCCAATTTCATGTTATAAGTTCGTGTGCATTTCGGATCTGAACTTGACACATGAAATTCTGTGTATTCATTCTCAAAACTGGGTCACCAGGCTTATCAATGGAAACTTTGCATGAATTTTGTGGATAAGCTCATGTCATTTCAGCACTTGCTTGATGTTCCGCTGAAAAATGAACATGGCATTTCCCTTTCTGTTGGTTTGGCTCAATCATCAGCAAAAATTATGCCGCATCTTGCCATTTTGAAAGCCCTGCAGCATGTCATAATTTTCACGTTTGCACTGTTGATCAAAGTTCATGGTCTAGTTACAGTTTTATTGATACAGTACAAGCCATAACTGTTCAAACAAAATGACCCAGAATATCCCATCATGACATGTGGGAGGAAGCCGAATTATCATCAGAATTGTCTTTTCTCATGACCAAGTATGAAGGGGGATTAACGTGAAAGTTAGGAAGGTGGCTAAGCAATGCTGTAATTAGAATTTTGCCATTATTAATAGTATTTTATTTTAGCTGTTTACAGTGTTCGCCATCATGTCGGGAATATCATATTTTGTCTAATTACTTTCGTCTTGTACTATAGTTTTAACCTGAATTTATCGCTGTATGTGACTTATGATTTCTGAAACGAGACCTGTGTCTCCTGATTTCGGGTGCGCTAATCGTTATTTTGGTGGTGACTTTCCCAGGGTTCTTCACTACCGGAGACCATCATGCACCTGGCAACTGTGGACTTTTTGACCAAGTGGAGGCGCTGCGCTGGGTCAACAAGTACATTGACAGATTTGGGGGAAACCCGGACAACATAACTGTAGGAGGCGAGAGTGCAGGTTAGATGCACTTGCCATTGTGCGTAGCTGTAATAATAATAATAATGATAATAATGATAATAATAATGATGATAATAATAATCATAATAATAATAATGATAATAATAATAATGATGGTAATAATAATAATGATAATAATAATGATGATAATAATAATGATAATAATAATAATGATAATAATAATAATAATGATAATAATAATAATGATAATATGATATCGATAATAGTTGTAGTATGGTAATTCTCTATTTATTTCGCACACAAATAATTTCCAATGTTATCATTTTCCATTATTCAATTACTTTACTGTAAATAATGGAAGTTTACAAAAGCTTGTTTTTTTGGCATCTACACAGTACTGCATTTTTCTTAATCCTTGTTTTTGAAATTCTAGTTATCGGCCATCTTGTGTTGTAAATAATTGCAGAAATACTGTAGTACCTTTTAGTATGAAGTAACTTGTTGTTATGATACTGTTGTGTGCATTTTGCTAACGACAGCTATCACTAAAGCTTTTTTGTTTGTGAATTATGACTGTGTAATCCTTGTCAGTTTTGTAGTATTTTAGAACTTCACCTACAACTTTTTACACTTCCAGTTGTAAGTACTCCTTTTTCTGAATAGCTCAAGAGATTTTTGATGCCCATACCTGTCATTCATTGTCAATGACACTTCGTATAGTAATAAACACACCGTAGTGCCCGGGCGCTTCGCAGCCATATTTTAACATGGCACTTATTCCAAACTGGTATTTTGTTGCAACTGTGGCTTGGAGGTCGAGACTCCTGAACATGTGGTGGAGATTTGCCCTGCCTACAGTAGACACCGTAATCTATTACTTGCTGGACACATAACCCACCTGGTTGTTAGTTCATACAAGTTTTTGTCTTTCTGTCTTTCTGAAACAAACAGGCATATTGGAAGATTTTGCCCTTGAGGAATCCGATGATATCGTGTCCCCATGAGTCATAATCAGGTGATTAGTGTAATAGGCCGTGGCCTTGTGGCCTAAATACGCCTGATGTACTGCAAAAGGCATCAGGCCACCTGCATCCTTTTCTTATTCCAAACTGGCGTTTATTATTCAAAATCTTTCATTTATTCACCGAACCCACATAAATGACTAAACGAATATGATGAGTTATAACAGTGAACTTGAAATGAAAAGTCAATCAACAACTAGGAACATCCTATACACACAGTATCAACATTTACCATTTACAGAAATTACGTCACTCATTATGATTTTTAACTTTTGCAACGCATCTATTCGCTAGTTTCGATGCGTTACGTTTACTTACATCTAGTTATTAGTAGGCCCTAAAGTATACAGTAAACCAGTGAATTGCGGTCAGAGTTGTTTTTTCACTAAGTGTTATTCTTGAATCACCACCTCTGATGCTTATTTGAAACCTTGAAGTTATTTAGCAATGGTGTTTTTAACTGGCTTTTACCCGCTTCTTATTTCCGAGACCAGTGTTAAAGGACTGGTGCTAACATGCTACACCACGGTATGAAAAACGAACTGCATATCAACACTGTGTGATGCTCTTGTTGTATTTGCAAGGACATTTGCATTATGGTCAGGATGCTGAACTGAATAAGCTGCCGAACTGCTATGCATAAATGTGTTATGAAGTTGGTCACTCGTTATATCATAGGTGGTCACCCGTTGTATCATAGTTGGTCACCCGTTGTATCATAGGTGGCATTTCCACATCCCTGCACATGCTCTCTGATGTCAGCCGTGGTTTGTTCCGTCGCGCTATTTGTCAAAGTGGAGTCTCCACGTTTCCTTGGGCCGTCAAGAGTTACAAAGAAGTGAAGAAGATATTCAGGAAAAGACTGGATATGCTGGGTTGGTATTGCATGTCATTTGGGCCAGTAAAGATACGTTTTGAAATATTTCATAATATATGTTATTGTAGTAATGATATAGTAAGTCTCCACTTCATTTTGTGGACCAAAAATTATTTTGAAAAATAATGTTTTGTTCCTCACTTGTTACGATTGAGGATTGTTGATGGGAATTTCTTGCCTCACCTAGTTTGCATAGTTTTGCACATTAGAAAATGTCAGTGCAAAGTCTTGTCATTAGCTGTAGTAATACACGCCCATTTTAAACAAAGTAATAAGGTTTGAACATTGTATATTCACCGCTTTATTCATCCATTTATTGGGAATATCTCATGTTGTGGTTTACATGAGGTGTAGTAATAATACACAACCAACATTATCGGCTCGTCTTAACGAGTAACAAACATTTGACGTCATACTCTTGTGTTGTGTGCAGAAACTTGGGCAACTTTCACTTAATCCAATCTTAAATCTTATTGGATGAGTCGAGAAGATTTGTCTTATGTAGCATTCACATGACGTCCAGTCGGAAGGTAGATCACATGTCTGATCTGCCATCCGAAAAAAGTTTCAAATGTGATCATTTATTCGAGACGTGTGCCTTCTTAATGTCCAAGCTCATATTATTATAATTCAGTTACATTCCAAGTATGTGATTTGTTGTCATGTTCTGTTTATAATAGTGTTGGCCCATGATTGGCCAGAATGTTATGTTATGCTAATTACTTGTATGACAGTGGATAGGATAAGAGCGCGTAAATGGGCTGGAAACTCAACTGCATTAGACAGTTTGTATTAAAGTGGAATGTCAAAAATAATTTCGAGTTTGATTTCGAGATTAGACCATGGGCCCCTGTTTTACAATTTTAACTTTATTTAGTGAGGGTGGAAGAAATTTTTCTTTAAATGAAGTTTTCAACAGCAAAAGTGTTAAATTATCAATGGTAAGGTTATTAGCATTTCATAAGCGACATTAAAGTAACTATGTGCGTTATGTTTTCAGGCTGCTCTGGAAAAAGTAGTCAAGAAACAGTAAAACATCTTCAAACTTTGCCAGCAGACGAATTAAATGCTCGCTTTCCATCAGCAGCCGAGGTTGTTTTGGATGGTGTCTTCATTAAAGACTTCCCTCTTCATCTCTATGGCAATCAACTCCATAGTGGAGTCGACCTACTTCTTGGTTTCAACTCCGATGAGGGTAGCCTTGTCACTGACCTCGGGCCAAAAGGGTTTGGTACT
Organism: Phoronis australis; assembly: GCA_002633005.1. Lineage (NCBI taxonomy): Eukaryota > Metazoa > Phoronida > Phoronidae > Phoronis > Phoronis australis. The sequence goes on from NMRA01000468.1 coordinate 136,130, forward strand.
GAAGTCATGCCCTCTGTGGACAATTTCAAACAGTTCCTGGCGATGATGATCAAATTAAGGTTCAGTCACAGGCGGGAGGAAGTGTTGCATAAAGTCGTAGCGGAGTACGTCAGCGATGACTGTTTGGATGATCCTAAACTGTTGTTTCAAGCGCTCATGGAGTTTTATGGAGATGTTTTGTTTGTGTGCCCTACCATTGACGTTGCTGAGAAACAGTGTGGTATGTTCTCTTTAGGAGATTGCGTAATTATCTAATTTATGCAGTAAAGTGGGTGAACAAGTGAAATTTCTTTTTTCAAAAGATATAGGTTACACCAAACTATTTTGTTACTATTTTAAACTTCTATGCCATATTTGACAATATTTTCTATGCTATTTGACAATATTTTGTGAAACTGTACGAGGCACTCTCAACAACATCAGAAGCGTTTGAAATTTGAGGAAAATAAAATTTTGGCTATTTAGATTATTTTTATCCAAAATTCTTATACTAAGTGTGTTTGATATTTGAAAAGCGGTTACAAGAGGTAGAGGACATGTTGCATTAGAGCTTTTGTTTGAATAATTTGAATAATTTGAATGTCCCAATTTATAAACTATCAGGACATACTCTGTCAGACCTTTGTGTTATATATTACTTAGTTTTTAATCACGTTACAGTTTGCAATTTTTGAATTTGAACCCGTTTCTTTACATAATGAAGTCATACACTTAATTGTGGAGCAAACAGTAAAACTTCAGCTAGTTTATATCACAATCGATGGATTTAGTCTTCACCTGCTTGCCGTTAGTTCTACAATATTTTTTTTCAAATGCAGAAATAACCTTTACTGAGTGTGAAAACGAGTGATTTTTCTCAGCACATTTACCTCACTCAACATTATACTCTAACCCACCAAAGCTCACAAAATGTCAACGTCTGTTTTAAATGGATTGAAATGCTTCACTTGGTAGTTGTATTGTAAATGACTCCAGTTTCGTTACATATTCAAATGTTGCTTATCATTATAGCTGCATTTTGCATGTTTAATTTGCTAAAAATGAAAATCAAATTAGGCCTATTACTCTCGTAAATTCAGTCTCTTAATATTCCTTACCTATTTCCAGTTAGTAGAAACTGAATCCTGTCATGGCAAGGATCATTATGTGGCCGATTTTATGAGAGTGAAATGCTGAACGATGTTTTTAGTTATTATGTAATCAGAACAAGATGCAGCTTTAAATGTACAAGAACTTAGTTCCACAAATCATTCATCTTTTACTACTTACTTACGGGTTTGACCATCACCAGTACTTCAGTTTCTTGCATTTTGGAAAGAACAATACAATTTATGTTTTATGTAAAGTGAGTGATCAACAGTCATGGTGTTTCTGAGATGCTAAGCCATACGCTCATAATCATTTCAGCCAAAAGTGACGTCTTCTTGTACCAGTTCAGTCATCGAGCCTCACTTTCACCTCGCCCTGATTTCGTCCAAGCTGGCCACGGGGACGAATTGGTGTTCTCATTTGGGGAGCCCTTCTTAGACCAGTTAGTGGTGCCACCTAGTGTTTTCACTGAGAACGACAGGAAGACGAGTCGCACAATAATGGAATATTGGGCAAACTTTATGAAATCAGGGTAAGATGGTTTGTAAATATATCTTATTTAATAATTGACCTAAGTTTTTAATTAACCAACAAAAGGAATGATATCCTTTTTATGTTCCTATTTGAATCTCGTCAGTTTTGATGACCTCGACAATTCCCAATCACGTGCGTGGCGGTTTTCAATAGATGCAGTTGGTTTTAAACTTAAATGATCAAAGATTGTTTATGTACTCACAGTAAACAAACCATAAGATATCTTTACGTACTCGTGTATCTTTCAGGATAATTGAGCAGCAATACGTTTTGTTAACAGTTCAGTCATAAATCAATTTTATGTACATTTGATGAAGTGAAACATGACAGGAAGTGTTAATTTTGCTAATTACTGCACTCTGAGTAAACGTCCCATGTCTGGCTAAATGCCAAATTTCTCAATGTCTGTTTGGAATAGCCACATTGTTTCATTTAATTGTGAATTCTGATTGGTTAATAAACAGGGATTCCTGTGATGTCATCAAAGCATGTGTACAGTTAGCATGCATTTGAAACTATTTTTTGATCTCCCAAGGTGAAATGATGTGGTATTTTATTTTTCTTGAAAAATGACAAAAATTTGAAGTGCAGTGTGACTTGCAAATATCAACACTGTAAAGAGCCTGGAGAATTGATGTGGAAATGTCCCAAAAGTATACTTAATGATTTGTAGACATAGTGAAGTCATTGTGAAAGGCCACACAAGTTACTATCTGTTTTCCATCGTCAGTTGAATCGAAAGAGAAGGCACTTATGAAGTTTAAAAACTGGTTGGGCAGCGTTGGGGGGGGGGCTTCATCAGGACATGGGTGCCTATTACAGTGTGTAATCATTGTGTATCCATATCCTCTTGAAAATTCAACGCGAATTCTTTTCTAGTAACCCAAACTGTGAGTCTCTCCCCGACTGGCCAAAGTACACCACTCACCGCCAACAATACATGATCCTAAATAGTTCACCAGAGATGGACCAGGCGTACAAACCACGGAGGATGAGATTTTGGCAAGACATCAAGCAATACATGTTCACTACTCAGCCAAGTGATCTTAAGGCCAAGTTCTAATCAACTCTTCGTCAAATTTAATTTAAAGCCCTAACCGCTTTCATCAGTTTTCATGTCTGGAACACATTTGAGTCTGACCATGAGGCACGCGGCAGTGTCAGATTTCTTGAATTCTTGTATTCATCAGCATGATGTCATTGTCACCTTTAACCTCTGAACTGTATGATGTCATTGTCACCCTTGACCTCCCATGTGTATGATTTTGATCATTAATACATTGACTCTTGAAAGCCGAGACATTTAGGCTAGTTAGATATACCTATGCCCAACTGGTCTTCGAGTTGACTGACAAAAAGTCTTTTGGCCGGGCAGTTCTGAAAAAACAGTCACACATAGAGTAATGATGCTTTTTTCAGATGAGGTAAGCATTGACAAAAGGTTTGAATACTATCAACATTGTCGGTGGGGATAAGTGAATACGTTACTTGGCAGCGGCCTCATGTGACCAGAGTGCAAAGGTCAACGTTGTGACACCAGGAAATAATGGTGTGAATGCATGACTGCACATGCTCAAATTCATCTTGCGATGGCAACTTGCCAAATAGTACGCTGCTCCTGAATAGCATGGAGTGGACAGATTACACTGAATAATGGGTTCCAATTGTAATTCAGCTGGTGTGCATATCGTGCAAGTTCAAAGAACAGCATTTTCTGAAAACCTGTAATGGGTAAATCACCGATCACTGCACACCTTCACGAAGCCCATGGATAATCTTATTAAGATTGATATATCCTACTAATTGTAAAATGCATGGCCAAAAACCACGGTTGCTTTTGATATCTTTTTGTTTGAAAATCGATGTAATACAAAAAACACCAAATATCAGCTAAATTGGTATTTTTTTCTCATTTTATACCTGCTTTGAACAGTGTAGGAGGGCATTGGCAGTTGTTGCAAAGCCTTTTAGAAAGGATTTCTCAGTAATATAAATTGAGAAAAACCACAAAACAATCGGAACAACATTTCTATGACGACATCAATCTAAGACAATTAAATGCAGAGCGAGTGGATTTAAATTTTAATGTAACAGAACTCTTTTTCTTGAAGATACCTTTCAATTCACGTACAACTTTCGACAGATTGAGATAGGGAATAATGTCCATGACCATACTTGTCGCAGGTTCATGACGGAGTTTTCCCGTTCAGTGACTTAACCAGACGTAGAGGTTTGCGAGCGTGTAATAACATCTAGCTTCTTTGTTAACTGCCAAGCACAGTCTTTTGTCTGTTATGACAACAAGCAGGCCAATTATCTACCAGGCTTATTACAGACGACGTGTGAACACAGTCAAACACAGAACATTCGGAAAGAATAATTGTCGAAACTTCGGTTGCAGTTGGGCAATTTTGGCTATTCAAAAACTAAACATAATCACCATTTGACGAGGAATTCAGAAATGCTATTGATTTATGTTCAAAGATGTTATAACTTAACTTTTATTTTTAACAGCACAGCCCAGTCGGACTAAATACAATCTTTTTGGAGATAAGAGCAATTATCGAACAAAAGAGAGTTGGCCCTTCAACCATAAATGCCATAATGGAGTCAATCAGTCGTGTAAGATATTGGCTGCAGGGGTCATCTTCCCAACTTGTTGTTGGGTTATAGAATCGATCAAGTTGGGAGCAACGGGAAAATGCTGTAATGTTCCAAAATTTAAAAAATATAGGTCAATGAAAACAACGAGCTTTCTTACCTTCAGGTCTAAAGAGGGTTCTATCTCTGTGTAATCCGGGACTTTTCTATTACTCGTATAACTGTGTGCTTTGAGATAGTACACTCTTTGGCAAGACACTGGTTAGCATTATTAGTAGTACACTCAACATTCGATAGGTGGCGCTGGTGAAGATTGGCTCCTCTTCATGGTGTAAACAATGCCACTTAATGAATTTTTGAGCCTCATTGAATTTATTTATGTACTGATTATTTATGATTGTTGTCAAATGATTTGCTCTATAATGTATGCAATATTTTGTTGAGTTATTGAAATGTTTCATTAAATCATGTTGTTTTCGTTTCATTTTTTAAAACTTTATTTGATATAACTAAACTATCGAATATTTTAACCAATACAATTTGCATAGAAAACTATGTAATTCATAACACTACCCTAAAATAAAACAAATATTACAATGCCTAACCCTGTGCAGGATATTTATAACTAATAACATGACAATCTAACATAGCAAGCAATGTAACAACTGGAGTAAACCCTGCTTTCAAAAATAAAACGTAAATCGGAATGACTTATTGTTAGATTTCATAAACCAGTAGTATGACAGTGACCAATTACAGCTCTGTCACTGCTAATAAACACGTTTTCGATTCCTTAAACAGTTTTATCGTGAACCCCAATTCACGAATGCTTTTTTGCTAATGCAGTTGTAATTTGGTTGAAATCAAAAACTAATAACATATCCAGTTCATGGATGCAAATTCTCCAAACATATTCCATGAACTTTCCTGTAATAATCGAGTAAAAATAAAGGAATCTGTACACATGCTATTTACACATTCGCATAATCATACAAAAATTATGCTGAGTATAGTCATTTATGCAAAAATTCAAGGAGACAAAATATTCAAACAAAAGTATGTACCCTTTATAGGAATCGTCTTGAGACAGGTGAGATGCTTTTAGGAATATCTTGGGTAATTTGAAATTGTTAACAGCCTGAGGGACTACTCAATGCATAACAACTAGGCAGCGCATACCAGTGTGAAAGCCTTATACAACAGCAGGAATATACAAAAATATAAAAGGTAACGCAATAATTTGCAATCACTAAAATCCTCATATAACAGTTCTCACTCCAAAAACTAGTTGTAACTGACTTGTATTTAAAAAATAAAAACAAAGGGATTAATAAGACTAGCTAGAGATCTTAATTTTAACATGAATAACAGTCGCTTGAATATGAAAAACATGATATGTATAATATTAGCAAAAGCACATTGATAATAAAAACTTTCTAACACAAAACAGGACGTATAATTACAATAGATGAGTTTTAAAATATAACACTGAACACGTTTAGTACAATGAACTTGTTCGAACTATAAGTGCATCACAAATACATCAATGTAAAACAAAATATATAGGTAACTAAACTCCTGGGGGACCAGCAAAGCCATGGTGAGCAGTTATACTGAACGATTGACTGCTGCCATCTGTTGATAAATAAATCGTGTACTCTCCTATCAAGGGTGCCACTCAATTATGCGAAAGAATTTCCAACTATATATCAGAACCATCCCCTCAAACCATGGAATCGTAAATGCATCACATAGGCAAGAATTAAGTTATTTGCCCTAAACAAATTGGAAAATCAATCGTTCGAAGAAATCTCAGACACGATCAATGCATCATTTACATGAACCACATGTTGGATTTTAATTTTTGTGATTTTTATGCATGAGACTTGAGACTTTTGAAATTTACGATATACTCCAAGCACGAAATGATTTCCAAGACCATATTTTGTTTACATTTTCCGCCTCTTCAAATCTGAATATAACTCAAATTGAGATGCATACACCAGTATGTTGCTGAGTAACAAAATGCATGCGGACAGAAAACTGATGGTACTTTTTACATACACTTTGCTGCGTGTCTAATTATTTGACGAACTAAGCCATAAAAGAATTGGCCTCTATTGTCAGCCATATGGCAATAAGAGTGAACTATCCCTCGGTATCAGCAGCCATTCCTTCCTAATGGTCTCCATTTGCATTCTATAATGTAAAATTCTCTATTCACCATGATAATAATATCAAATAATTCGTAATAAAACTATTCACTCAAAAAGGCGGAAAGTAAATCCAAACTTCATTTAAAACTAACACCCCTGATTGCAAAAACATGACATCCACTTCAAAGCTAGGAAACTTGATCAAAAAGATTAATTAAAATTGATAGGCTTGAAATATCAGATTACATTATTTCGTTACTTTTCATTCCAATACAGTGTTGAGAACAGATTTTGAGTCGGTCATGTGGAGACATCTGTTGGCGATATTGCTGACAGGTCTTGATGACTCTGGGCTCGTCTTTTTGCTGAAATACGTGAATGAGATATCTATATTGTATGCCATGTGACCATATTACTTTTAGGTATTATTTAATTTTGAAGAATTTGATTTGAATATCACTGTTAACAAATTTTGAATATTGTCATAAGTGTAGAATTTATGGAAATGCTGGTATTACAAATTAAAGTAAAACAAACACACCACACAAATAAACAGCAATAATAACACAAACCAAATCAATAATAACTCAAATATTTCTTTCCTGTGTAATGTCAAGATAAAATACTTCAAACTTAAATATCTTCAAATAAATACAATGTTAAATGAAAATAATGTAATAAGTATTTAACAGGGTTATGTTATGAATTTGAAAGATTACTTGAAGTACAGAAAATGTTGAACACGACAAGAAAAACAATTTGGGTTCTTTCTGGAAAATCAAAAGAAAAAGTGATTGCTGACAAAGTAAAGGTAGACACACACATCACTGTACAAACGGCGTTACCCAAAATTTCAAGTATTGTTACAAGTAGCAGTAGAACTCGGGAGCTGCAAGTCAATCAGTTTAATCATTAACATTTAACTCATTAATAACATCACAAGAAGACAACTTCTAACAACATAGAGCATGCAATTAATAAACACAGCAGGGACTATGATAATTATAAGACTTATGTTAATGAAGAAGCCATCTTGCTCTGGGCCTGTTTCATGATGACGACTTAAGACGGATGTTTGACCTGACGCTCTCACGTCAAAATCCCTGACAAAAAGGCTAGCCAAGTAAATATGAACAGATCGAGGTCTAAAAATAATTTTTTAAATTATCTCACTGACTGGCAATTACAAATGTATTCTCAGACACTTTGTACTTTTGCCAAAATGAGTAATAATTATTTTTCAAAAATAGTTAGTGGAGCGTAAGACCAAATTTCTGTCGTCTTAAGTCAATTTTCACACAACAGACGCCTGATCACACTTTTTATTTCTTCTAACCGAGTTCTCATTGGATGATAATCATAAATACTGTAAACACATGGCCATAAAAATATGTTTTACCACAAAAACCAAGGCTGATCATCGCATATTCTTTTTGTCAATGCTCTGTTTTTCCCATTGTGTTTGTGTTTTGTCATTCAAAAGCTAAGAAACGACAACTACAAGTTTAAGGCACTGAAAGCAACAAAGAGGTCATGTTCATAATTCTGAACGGAATACTTGGTTTTGAGAAAAATAAATTAATGGCGTCTAATGGAAGCCTTTTCACACAGAAAAAATTCTTTTTTAAATGAGAAAGTGAGATTTTGCATGTTTCTTTTCTATTTTCTGTGTTCAAAAGCTCATCCACTCAGCTTCCCATGAAATGCCTGATGAGGAGATAAAGCAAGATTTGATGTAGCATTCCCTGCTCAACACTGGTGTGCTCTGCTAGTGGAATGATTAAGCAAGATTTGATGTAGCATTCCCTGCTCAACACTGGTGTGCTCTGCTAGTGGAATGATTAAGCAAGATTTGATGTAGCATTCCCTGCTCAACACTGGTGTGCTCTGCTAGTGGAATGATTAAGCAAGATTTGATGTAGCATTCCCTGCTCAACACTGGTGTGCTCTGCTAGNTTTTTCCCATTGTGTTTGTGTTTTGTCATTCAAAAAATAAGAAACGACAACTACAAGTTTAAGGCACTGAAAGCAACAAAGAGGTGTCATGTTCATAATTCTGAACGGAATACTTGGTTTTGAGAAAAATTAATTAATGGCGTCTAATGGAAGCCTTTTCACACAGAAAAAAATCTTTTTTAAATGGGAAAGTGAAATTTTGCATGTTTCTTTTCTATTTTCTGTGTCGTAAGTTCAAAAGCTCATCCACTCAGCTTCACATGAAATGCCTAATGAGGAGTTGAAGCAAGATTTGATGTAGGATTCCATGCTCAACACTGGTGTGCTCTGCATGTGGAATGGTTTGCTGGTTAGTTTGCTGGAAACAGTAGATGCATCAAACATAGCACACTGCGAGTGAAATCCCCTACTTTTTTAAGGTAGTAAGAAGCGTTTATTTATCAATTTGAAGAAATGCAGGACATCTGGAATATAGTGACAATGCATACTGCGACAAATGGCAGATCTGAGAAGAGGTAAGCTAATGAAAAGTTGTTATGGTGTGTCATTAGTTCGACTGTTGCTCAACAGAGGTCACGTCTATCTCTTTCTCTCTGTCAAGATGACAGACAATAACTTAAGTCAGACTGTAGTATTTACTTGAATCTGTAGGACAGAGCCGCACCCGATACTTTGGTCCCCATGTCCCAAATCAAACATGTATCTGTTGCCAGCTGTTGGACCACGTGAATGTGTAGCCACATCTAGATCATCCAAAAAATTAAAAACATGGCCCACGTTCACACCAAAGCTTCAAAAGCTCACCCTATAAAAGTGCAGAGAATATAGTAAAGTTTCTTGAATTTAGAACACAGTGAAATTTTATTTTATCAAAATTTAACTAAAATAAACAGAAAGAGAACTTTATTTCATTGCTTGTACAATTTGTATTGTACACCTGCCATCATTAACAAAAAAATGAAATTTTGAGGATTGTTAACAAAGCAGTGATATGTTGAAAATGGAAAATTGTAACTATTTTAGGCTATTAATTTTTGTTCGAATTTCAGAAACTTTACATGTATCATATTTATAACTAAAGCGCAGCTGAAAATTACAATTAAATCCGCACTAAACTAAGTAACAAAGCATCCCTCTAACCATCTTACATGTACTGTATGCGACCCCCCCCCCCCCCCCCCCCNCCCCCCGGGGCAGTTTGGGTATTAACTAATGAAATCGCACTTGGGCAAGTTACACAGGTCAACGATACCTAACAACTACACAGTGTCTTGAAGTTCATTTATCAAACTGATATATTGCAATTCATCTGTAAGCTAGACAAGCAAACCTTTTAAAAGATTTCATCTCTGTTGGACATTACAACAACACATAAGAAAACAATGAGATTTATCTCCAGATGTGCAAGGAACACGTACAGCAAAATCTCACAAATTTACGACACAACACTGGAAGCCTTTGAACTACAGAAAATCTCAAATTTCGCAATTATTTTTGTCCCAAATTGGAGAGATTTCACAGTAGAGTCTGACTATGGAGATGATGGGGGTGGACAAGAACACTGAATAGGGCTGTTAATTGAAGCATTGGTTAAATAAAGCTGTTATGTCATTCCAAGCAAAAGCTGTGGCACTGCCACCTAGAGGCGGAACAACAAAACTACCACATGACTGACAACGTACGTCACAGAAAAACATCCTGGATGACAAAGGCATCGGGCTGGTAGGGGAGCGCGCTGGTGGTCTTAACGTCAGGATTTTTGGAGGCCTCTGTTTTGACAAAATAATCAGATACTTACTAATGAGGAAACATGTCCAAGAGACCACTCAAAAGTCCATGCCAATTCTACATTATATTTTGTAAAATGTAAATGTTTAACCATCTAGATGAATACATGACAAGATGATTTACGTGCGCTACATAAAAGTTGAATGTCTTGAGTTATCAACACCCAGATATGTGCAAATTTGGGGTCGCAAAACAAATTCCACTTTTTAAACCTTTTCTTGCAAACGTTGAGAATTCACAGAACTGTTTTCTCGCATTTTCATGTTGTGCATGCACTAAGCAGCAAATCATACTTTTAGCAAAATTAAAACAAAACATGGATCTTTAATTACACGGCTACCACAAGCTGGCACAGATATTTACAAACATGCATTGAATTACCACTCTGTCATTCCACGGCTGACTGTCACAACACATATAAATTGCCATCAGTAAACTGCTCAATGCATTATACTAACACAATAAATTAGTCAGCAACATTGGCGGGTATTCCCTGCAATCAAGTACAGGGACACGATGAAGATATTAAATTATCAAATTCCAAGTTTTTTTTGGCACGCTGGTACTGCATAAGGTCTTTTACCGTTGAGTAAAACTTCACTACTAAATGTTCATCCACGTATACAGCGAAGTTAAGTTGAGCTTTCCTATTGGCTTCGGTGTCAAACCAACTTTGAAGTCGTTGCCTAGTTACGACAGGATTAGAAAAGTTATCACAAGGTGGCGCTACGATTCTCAACTCAATTTTTAAGTATGAGCAATCGTTTCATAGAATAAGTCAATTACGTGTTCGAAAAAATGAAATGTTTGCAGAAGTAGATTATGATGAATATTTGAAAAAATTTGTTTATTTTGATTGCAACACGTGCTGTTGTAGACAGCGACATCTACTAGGAATGTTTATGACATTAAGCATTCGCACTGTACCGACACTTTTGACACTTCGCTGTTAAATCCACCTGTTTACCATGAAGTTAACCAGCACTTCTGATTTTGATATGGATTTTAAAATTTCCTTTCACCAAATACTAAACACCAAAGTGTCAACAGTAATAAGAAAGAGCATTTACACGTAGGTATCTTTCTACTTTCTGCTTGAAACTATATCAAGTGATAAAAGGTTAAGCTCGATAATTAAATGTGCATTTCTAAACTTAAATTAAAAGTGAAATGGGTTTTTGCGGCACACAAATTACCTTCTGCCCGAGAACCACTCAAGTACAAAACCGCAATGTGTCCCTGACCCCAACAGCCCTACTCCACTCACCGGCCATATCCTTGCTCTTCATTGTCACCTCCCGTGCCAGGTTATGCCGTAGTTCCAGTACCATCTCTCGACGTTTCTTCTCTTCGCTCACCTTCTCATGTATCCGTGACTCGGGCACATTCAGCTCAAGACGAGTGAACTCTTGGAGACTGAAAGAGACACCAATATTGGATGTCAAGGGGGTATTTGGATGCTCCACCTTGAGCACAAATGAAGTACTTCTCAGGGATAATTTCAGGGGTAAGCCTTGAACAATTGGTTCAAAAATAAATTCACTGACATAACGCGATTACTAAACTCAGGTAGATGTGCTCATCAAAATTAGAAGTGAGAAAGGACGAAAAAACAATCATTGCCCCATAGATTTGAAACCGTGTGGGTCAATTCACCCTTAACCACAATTTCTGAAATGATCCCTGACCTCACCTGAAAAAGTTTATCTGATATTTTCTGAAGACTACTGTCTTCCGATCAAGATTTGAAGAGAATGCAAATCCTAACAAACATGAATGAAATTAGGTGGGAACAAATTCATTAGTGAAAATAAGATAATCATCTGCTTGTGCAACTGGTTACACCATGAGTCATGCTATCAAAACAAACACTCCACAGGAGGCAGACTCTACACTCAGCAGGAGGCAAACCATACACTACAAGAGGCAGACCATACACTCGGCAAGACACAGACCATAAAATACAAAACCAGACGTTCAAGTACATCGTACGCAAATACATGACAAACTAAATTTCTTGAATGCAAAACATTGATCTGAATATTCATTCATACAATGAATTTCTTCTAGTTGTTCATAGCTTTCCGTAGCAAGTTTTAGGCCAAATATGGAAAAAAATTGTTAGTTTGGGACAGTCACTAAAATTTATGACACTAAATTCAAAGGTGAAATATTGCTATGATTCTGAAGATAGGGACAAGGGCCATTTTGGCGTACATCATATTTCACAAATACTCGACTCAACAAAGTCTGAAAATAAATTTGGCACTTATTTGCTAAAATAGAGAAAAATTGCCAATGACATAACATTTTCAATATCCTCATAGAATGTAACATCAAAGCGAATGATCAACTGTCATTGGTCGTAATTCCTGAAAGGACTGATTTTGCTATTTTTAAAATTTGGTACAAGCTTCACCACTAGCAAAATAATATTTTTTCACTGTCCCAAACTGGAGAATTTTCACTGTAATAAGACACCTTAAACATTCATAGTCAGCTAAACGTCTAGTGATGCGAGAAGTTAATTTACCTGTGAGCAGACAACATTTTCCTGATTCTCTCTGCCTTTTCTTTCCGCTCTACTTTCTCTTCTGCCGTCAACTCCTCGTCGTCAGACTCAGGTTGGTAACGTTCAGGAATAAGCACCTTCTCAGGTCCAAGCAGCTAACGAGTACACATTAACGTTTAATGACTTTACTCAATTCTAAAATAATGCAACTTGCACAGATGGCTTTGATAAGATTTCAGAAACTAGTTGTAAAGTTATACAATAATTTCAAAAAAAATAACATGAAATAATAAATGATGCTATGACACAAAGCAGATGCAATCATTTCCAGGTTCTAATCAAATATCAAACATGAATGTTGCAGTTGAAAGCTATGTGTTTATCACCATCAACTCAAATTTATAAACTGCATATCATATCAGCAAAATATCCATGTCAGTCAGCATGGGTAAGTAACATCAGGAACTGATGTAGGACTGATGCAGGACTGCTGTAAGACTGATGTAGGACTGATGTAGAACTGATGTAAGATTGACTGCAGGACTGGTGTAAGACTGATGTAGGACTGATGCAGGACTGGTGTAAGACCGATGTAGGACTGATGCAAGACTGGTGTACGACTGACATAGGACTGATAAAGGACTACACTCACCTCTCTGTCTATAGTCCACTCATCAATATTACTCTCAATAATGTCTGTGTCGTCTTTAGCTCTGGAAGGGGTATCCTGGTCGTCCTTAGACCGCTGTAAGTGACATGGACAACTCGAATGAAGGCATGAGTAGCATGATCATTTTTAATAAAAAATGTATTTTGTACATAAACAATTTCAGGGGTTACTTTGACATGACATTTGTTATTTTACATGACCTCAGTATGGACCAATAAGAGTTTGATTGCTTTTGTGACCATAACAGTAATTCTTTCCATATGAGCCGAACAAATGGAATTTCATTTTGTTAAAAAATAGACTATTAGAAACACGGTTTGTACTGACAAGTAATTATGACGATTGTTTGAGCTAAGGTTGTTAGCCTTTGAAAACGAAATTGACAGTTTCTGCAACACGAAATGACTGACAAATTACAAAAAATTGAACATTTTGTCTTAATCTAATTATCAAAGCATGTGACTACAAAGCAGAGGCAAATTAATGAACATTAATTTTCTATAAAAAATTACAGTCTAATTTCAATGTCATCAGAAATCCATTATCGACTTGAGAATTAATGGGCATTTCGCATGTATTACAAAAATAACAAGTAAAACAGATCTTCGATAATTGCATATTGAGTTTTTAAAACAAAAGCTTGTCATTATAAACTGCTTTAAAGAGCGGTTCATAATGACAACCTTGTCACAATCAGGAGAGGACCTCATCATTTGACAAATTCCCTAGTACTAACATGTTTTTCCATCAAACAAAATATGTCATTGACTGCACGTAGCCTATCCACAAGAAATCTATGAATATTTACCGAGATTGAAGACATAAAGCATTTAAACACAACAATGTATTTGCAAATAAATACTTGGAAGTAAAGAGCTTAAAAGTAAATACAAGAACTGACAACAGAGGGCAGACCAAACACTAGCATTACAGCATGTCCCCACATGCAAAAGTCTGGTTTATTTTTGTGACAATTAATCAGCAGCACACACTGAAATCTCACCAATTTAGGATGCAACAAAGATGACATTCAGGTGAAATTTTATTTCATTACATTTTGATTAGATATGTAGCTTGCAAAATAAATTCTTCACCATTTTCATGTCTTAATGGCAGTTACCATCAAATTATTATTTAAAAAATTGCGAGGTAATTAAACATGTATTTGCATGCTCCTAACTATGCTAATGCATAGCAGGAACTAAATGACAATGCTATTTTAGCATAATCTACGCTAAAAAATGCAGTTGTATTCATTGACAATTTGCAAATGTGAAAACAAAAAATTCTGCAAATACGTGGTCTTTGCACTGGTCTAATGATGTACCTTGTGGGCTCACATAGCCCGCATCATGCAGTGTTATTCTTCAGCACCGCCTCACAATACTTACTGGACATGGTTCAGTGATTTGTGGCAGATCATTTTTGCCACAAAACTGGTTCTCAAAAACATTTGGCAATTTTCAATCTACTTCACATTCACATCGTCGCTATATGTTGTGCGTCTAACTAATTTGGCCAAGCAATCACAAAGATAAAGTATTAGCATGCAAGTTCCACTTTAAACGCAACGTTAGAACCCCTTGAAAAATGAAAGTGGACAATTTTGAAAAATGTTTTTGTCTGAAATTGCTAAGATTTATCCATGCTTAATACAAACATGCTCGGCAACATACATACTTGGATTTCATTGGTCACGTTCTTCAGCACTTTTGGTGTCTCAAGAGATACTGGATGGCTGCTAGAGATGGTCATATAACGGCCACGAGAGTTACGTCTGGCGGCAGGGACTTTAGTAATCTTCGGAGCCTCCATCTCAACAGACGTGATCAGCGACGGTGTAGACTTAGAAGTCTTGTTCAGGGAGAACGGTCGAGGGCCATAGACAAGGTCACTTGAAGGTCGACGTCCCAACAATCTCTCAGCAGCAGATAACTGTGACGCCTAACAATTCAAGACCAAATAATTGGACAAGGAAGCAATCTCAACTAATAACTTTCAATTGAGATTTGAAAAATTAGTGCTTTATCAACGCTTAGTCTAACACATTACACTACTTTGTCGCCTCGCTTTTAAAAATTGAAACATTGCCAGTAGAAATTCTTCAGTTTGGGAAAGTGAAGAATTAATTACTTTGCTTAAGCTTGTAGCTCATACCAAAATTTAGAAATAGGAAATGTTGGCCGTTCCAAATTAAAGAATCCTGAGAAAGACAAACTTTGCATTGCCAGCTATTTTCGAGGATTTTATCTGAGGCTTTGTTGATACAAAATGTAGTGTTCAATATTTGAGAAATACGGAAAATGTCAAACAACAAAGTTGCCCGTGTCACAGTCTTTAGAATCAAGAATTAAAAATTCAACTTTGGCTTGAATTTCAATGTTCGACATTTTAGAGAGTGTACCAAACCGGAGAATTTTTACCATTATACACTTAAAAGAGAAACAAACCTGTGCCTCTTGTGAAACGCAGTCAAACTTTTGATTTGGACCACTTACAAGATTAGTCTCATCTTGTTCCTTAATTAGATTAGAAACAATTTCTAACCTGCAGATGGCGTTACGGCTCATTACTGTTTCAGACCAGGAGGACTAAGTCGGTTGTCACAGTGGGTTAGTTACAGTCCAGTTACCAAGGAAATACAGTCGTAACGGTAATTACAGGCAATTTATCTTGACCAATTTCAAATCAAAAAAATCAAGAACACAATGATGTTGCTTTGGAGGCAATAGTCGAATACAACGTGACTGTATTTTAAGAACCAGTTTGATGTCTGTTATTCAGAGGCGAAACTGTTTCTCAAAATGCGGGCACGTTATATCTGACCATTACTACTTTGGAAGTGCAAATACACTGGCGAAAAAGTCAATGTTTTAACACCAAAAAATGGTACATGGCATCTTTAAATAGTAATGGGCCATCACTTTTCTCAGAGCCCAAAACTAACTCAGGGTCCAAGCAAGGAACATCCATAACACAGTAAGTGGCCAATATGAAATGTTAGTTTTAAAACAGGTCCACACTACACACCTTTGTGTTGACTGCCTTTGGCTTAGGTAATGTGTTCACAGTGTGTACTCTAGTGGGCTCCTCTGCCCCCTCCATCTCTGTCCCCTCCTCCTCAGCAGGGTCTGAATCTGCCCTCTTGTTCTGACGTTTACGCTCATTCTTCTGTTTCACATCCCGCACTGTCTGAGCGCGAGGCTTGTCTTTGGGGATCAGACCTGGTAGGAATACAGTGTAGTGTGAAGAATACAAAGTGAATGCGAATGTGTGGTAAAATCTTGCCAATTTCGCACAAAAATAACCAAAATATTTTTTTTCATTTTCATAGGCTTCTTAACTTGTTGTGAATGCCCGCCATTTCTCAGAATCAATGTCTGAGGGAAGTTGCGGTTTTCACCTTAAAAATGATACACCATTTTTTGTTGATACATACTTCTATGATAAAAATCAAATTTTACTTGTCGGTCATATTGTGTCCTAAATTGGTGAGATTTTGTAGAAAAATGCACTATTTGACTGTGTCTTTTGTAGTTCTCACCCACCAGAGAGTATTTGCAAGTTTTTGGTCCTTAAAACTCATTATGAAGGTAAAATCCACGTCATAATCAACATCAAATAAGACTTTGAAAATTTGTGGACAATCCCAAAAGTTGAGAGCCCTAAACAAAAGAAAATGGGCAAATCCTTTTGTCCAAAACAGGTGTGATTTTGCTGTAGTTCCTTTTTGGTAATCAATTGAAAATTGGATTGTTGAAACAACTGCTAATTTATTCTTTTCTAATTTAAACAAAACATAAAACAACAATAAAACCAATTGATTAGTATCACTAATGGGCAATGAAGTGAGTGAAAATGACTTCCATAAGCTTTTAAACATTATTTTTCAAAAACAAAATTCACTGTTTCTTTTCAAAACACATCAGGAACCCCTAAGGGAGTGTCCTGTAAATTCACTGCCTGAGAGCATTGGAATCACTTGAAACCCGGGTCAAAATTGGGACGTTGTACGTCAGACAACGTAAATTTCAGTTTATTCTCGATTTTTCACGAGAAGCACTGCAGTAAACATTTACCATTCCCAAATTCCATACATTAATAGTCATGAAACGTTTTGAAAACATTTCGTACTTTGATAACAATGTTTGAGGAATGTGAAAAAGGAAGGATAATTCTGGAATTATTTTTGTCTGAAATTTGTAAATTTTTATTTTTCTCAAATGACCAAATTGTCCCATATTTATTTCTAGTCCTACATTTAGCTAGCTACTTTTCCTACATCCCATGCCCAGCACTATTGCATTCTCACCATAAAATCTCTTCATATTTTCATCTGCCTCACTGATATCTAGAGGTGACTCCTGACTGTCACCATTGGCACCTTCATCAACGGCGATGTTTTTAGTTTCCATGGAATCCAGATCAGTCTCATTATATGTGGATGGTAAACCACCTTAAATATAAAATCGGACGAGGCTCACAAACAAAGGATAGTCACAGATATGCTATTGGAACATTGCTGGTTTAGCCAGTTTCGTACACAAGAAGGTCTGCAGCCAACTCACTGGTGCATTTTAAATTTGTATAATCTCCCTACACTTACACATCCAGTTGATTCACCACAGTTTGCTACTACTTCCAGAAATGCCACTGACAAAAACTGACATCAGTGTTCCACCAACCCCTTTTTTAGTGGTTCATTTTAGACACTCCACCAGCTAATATCAAGAGGTAAAATCCAACTGCTGATATTAGGGGGATGATCATCATCACTTAGGCTGGGCTGCGCGTTAGAAGACTTTAATAATCTGATCAGCTTCCCCCAATATCAATTACGAAGCTGCAAGGTTCCTTATTGTCGAGTCTTCTGCAAAACAGGATTCAAACTTTTTTCACTCACAAAGGGGCCCTATTTAGTGGCACATCTCCCAATCCTCAGATCCCCAATGCGTGGTTAGTTCAGGGCTTGGAATGACCAATGACGAAAAACGCGGAAACTTTTACGGCCCAAACCATGCGCTTCCCAGCCTCGAAATAGTCGATATGGACCTTTTGCCGACAAAAATCAGGAGGACAAAAAAAAACGGTACCACCTCCAGCATCATGCGTCTGCGTCTTTTTAGCTCGTCCGTCCACTCCACTCCCACCCCCACACATTTTTGGCTGCAGACCCGTAGTATTTGTCACCGCGGTTTACAATCACACGAGGCGCCATTGAAAAATCCACCACGCTATCCCAGATGCTCCGGCAATGTTGACAATTTACGTTCCTCCGAAACAACTTCCGCTTTTCGAGGTGAAAGTCGCCGGCAACACCGCGGTAAGAAAGGAATTTGCCGCAGAAATTTCATATCAAATCCGATTTTTTTACGCGGAAATATAATAAAATACGCGGACAGAACATTTGAAAAAAGCAGAAATCCGCGTTTCCGCGGAAAATTCCAAGCCTTGTTAGTTCCCCTAGGTGTCCAGACCAACTCACCTTCGTTCAAGTGTTGTGTGGACGTCCTTAAAGTGTCCATGGCTGCCGACAGTTGCTGACCTTGTTTAGACAGTCCATCCATCACGTGCGCAACAGAGTCCACCTCTTTCTCTAATCTCATTTTGGCTCGTAACTTTTCACTCGACTGGAAAATTTCAGCCAAATTGGTTAAGTCAAGGATTCATATTTACGTCAAGTGTTGAAGCAACAATGCAAAACGCTAATTAAATTATCATTTTCATATTCTTCATCAAAGTTCCATAACAAAATCCAGTGAAGATGTTTTTTTCAGAAAATGAACGTGTTTTGAAAATAGGAATGTAGAATATAACTGTAATAATGTGTAATTACTCTTCAGACACAATTCTTTAACTTATTTAGTAAATAGATTTGTGTTTAGTTAAACGTTCACGAAGGATTTACTAAAAACAAAACCTACAAGAGCAGGAGTACTAAGTGACCTCTGGAGAGGGCTCATGACCTTTGACCTCAACATCATGACCTCGTGCTCCACTTTTGCATTTTCTGCTGCAACTTCTTCCAGTTTCTAAAAAAAATCAAGAGTTCTTCAGTAAAATTTGGCAATGGTCCCAACATCATTCATTTCATTCTTGTTTTGGAAGCAAATTTTCAACAGTGATTTCCATAAGGCCTTTCTTCAAAATCAATGTGATGTAGATATCTCTTAAATGAACAAAGTCGTTGCTTTCTAAAACAGTTGTAACAGCCACTTTCCAGAATACCACAGCGCCATCTCTGGTTGTGCAGTATTTACCCACAATGCTGTGTATCAGCAAGGCACTTGATCCACAGTTGTACGCCGATGTACACTTAATCACTATTTTGCATTAAGATTCAGGTTTACCACTGGTTATTCCGATGCCAATAAAATCTTATCATTACAAACAGTGAGTTGCAATGTCAACATCAAAAAAATTTAAAAACCCATGCAACGTATGATCAAGCATTCTTATTCTGTCCACCTCAGCTCAAAAACTAGGTCAAACATATGGTTCATTTCTCTACCTCCACAACAGAGAAGAGTTGAATTATACGGGATGTTGGAATTCTTAAAAAAATTCCATGATTAAAATTCTGCGAATAAACTATTTCAAGGCCTAGCTTTCCAAGATTAATGACATGAGGTTTTAACACAGCAGTACAGACTGTCTCTGCATCAGAGATTGGTGGTAGGGCAGATCACCAGAGTTCTAATCAGGAATTTCCACAATGGACAGACATGGGGATACTTCTGATTACAACATTACAGTTAACCAAAAGCACCCAGTCATTGACCCCTTGGACCCCCTCTGGAGCCGTTTCCACACACCCGCTCACTCTTGCCGTGCCTACCTGTGAGTCATGTGCCAACTGCATGCGTACTCTCTGCAGCTCCCTCTCGAGGCTTCTGTGTTGGTTGTATAGACTGTCCACATGCCGAGGGTCTCCTTGTGGACTCTGGTCTATTTGCCGGTTGACCTCAGATAGAGCCTTTTCTAACATATCCTGTGAAAGTGGAAATTTCTAAGTCAGGAGTGGATATAGATAAGTCAGGAATATCAGTTTGGGAAGTTGGTTAAAGTCACTGACACTGTGCTAGAAAATTGAACTCTATACATCTAAGGTAGAATGAACGTTCTGTTTAGCTTGATGAGTGATAGAAAGTTTTCAGAGTCTAATTGGCCGAAGTGAGCGGGGAACTTTCAATCACTTGACTTTGAAGGACACAAGAAGGGTCGAAAAGCTATGTTAGCTATGTCAACCAAGTCAACTATACTCCAAAAAGGTAACTTTCCATCACTCATTACTAATCTATCATTTTTAAAACAAAGATAAAAATTGTCTGATTAGAAATCAATGCAAAGTGTTTGTCCTCATGTCATTTGACAGTAAAATGTGTGTATGACTCATAAACATTTTACTCGATATCGGACAAAATAATGTTCCAGTTATAAATACGACGAAAATAAGCATGCCCGACAACAATAAGGGGAAAAATAACAAATTTTGTCTATCAATGTCACAACGATAAGAGAAGGGAGAATGAGAACAAACATTTTACGGATTGCCATAGCTGCTGGGGAAAATATTAAATATTTTTCACAATACTGAGTTCTGATTTGAAGTGGGACTTTCGTTCAAGTGGTATATCTCAAAACAATTGACAAAACTTTCAACTATCTCTGGATAACCAATCCTACAGAACACAGTCACAAATACTGCAATAAGATTAACAGTTCTTGTAATGACTAGTTTGACTTTAAACAAACCTTATCTTCCTGCAGCGAGCTGACAGAGTGAGACATCTGCTGCAGTTCCTTATCCAGCTCAATCAGACGTTTCTGTTTTTCCTGAAAATATGTCTTCAAGTAAAATATCACAGTTCTGTTTCCAGACACATCAAACAATGTGCAAAGCCATTTTCAAGATTACAAGACACAACTGACGCTTCCTTGGCAACCTTACACAGTCAACCGAAAAGTGATGTCGCTCTCTGAAGTTTAAGCTAGTCAAAAGTACGTGAGAAAACACCAAAATCTTTTTTGGAACGTAAATCTCTTTTGGAAAGAGACTGACTAGGCAATGGTACTTGGTTCAAATTGAAATTTTATTTTTGACAGTAATCAGCCAAAAATCGATTGTAATGCAGAGCCTTGAAGATGGGACTCAACAGTAGCAGCCACAGCAAGAAAAGTAAATACCATGCGGATTGAACAGTCACATAAATATTTTAGATAAATTAAGAATCATCAAAACATTGTGATCTAACTTTCTACACATACTGATACCAGAAACTAATAGTAGTCCATAAATCTACTAAACTCATTAGTCATGCTTCATGTCAAAGTAAAAAACCATATTCTAATGAGTACTAATAAGCTAGTAAGGCCTCGTGAACACCCCAATGAATTAGTAAATAAAAGTGCAGTCAACACTCCTGCAACAGACAAGAACCAAAAAGTGCCAAGAGCCGTCACCTCTAAACTGGCCTCTTCCTTGGACAAGTGCTTGACGTCTTCTTTAATCTTTTTGCTTAGTGTTGCCTCCTGGTGTTGACGTGAGAATTCAATCATTTTCTTTGGTGGTGTATACTGGTCAGGCTTTAATACATGCTAACAAGACCAAAGACAGAAAGTATTACATTATACGACCGGCAATGATTTATATTCACAATTGGGCAACAAGTCGAATTTGGAACCTGGGGTTGAGGTCTACAAAATAATGCAAGAATCTCGCAAAGGAAGCTAGTGTGGTCAAGTGCTTTAATTGCTTGTAATACATGGCAATATCTCGTGTGAAGTCATGTGTGATCTGGCGTTTTTACTTTGTAAAAGTTAATCTACAGTTTGAAGACTGAATTCTCACACACATCAACTACAACCAATTACTACAAATCTAGTGACTTAGTGCTGAGAAAATACATGATTCAGAACAGTGTTTTAGGAAGTCACCATAACCTGACTGGTCCAGGTTCAATTCCTGGTTTGAGGATGGCCCTCTAGCAATTTCGGGAAACAAATTTTACAACCGAATGTTAGGAGAAATGTATGGTCTTGTGTGCAAACTAAGCCTTTCACTAAAATTAAGCACCCTAACTTTAAGTCAGCCTTTATACTGGTTTTATAGTTTCATTAAAATTTGAAAAATCGACGTTCCAAAATGTTTAATCCCTAGTTTTCTAATAAAGTCACCGTTCATTTCAGTTGTTATCAATACAAAATGGCCGCCAAGTCTGTGTTCATTCTGCTTACCTTCTTGTACTGTGATGCCATCATAGCGTTCTGTCCACCATACAGACTGCCCATCTTGACCATATTGTCCACCAAGTTGACCATGGGTTTGTGCACTTCTAACTGCTTCTCCAGGTCATCCAACTCTCGTCGTAGGCCGTGCACTTGATGTCTGTGCTGAGCAGCTTTATCAGGACTGGGCCTGTAACATCAACAACCAGTCAAAGATACTTGAAATTTACCATAGACCCTAACAGAGAGAGTAAGGCACATAGGCAGGCATAACGCACAGTAGGTGTTGATCATCTGAATGTTTACGCATCAAAGTCAGATAACTCATAAATAAGTTTTCATCAATTTGTCATATTTTAACTGCTCCTTCAAGCCTGTGATTATCTCCCCTCTACAGGTGTTCTGTTTATCTCCCCTTAACCCCACTCACTGTTGTTGCTGGTACAACTCCTCCTGTTGCCGCAGGATATCCAGCTGACCTTTGACCTTGTTGCGAGCCGTCTCGAGGGATGACTGTTTACGACGCAGCTCTATCAGCAGTAACACAAGCTCTTCGTGCTGTAAAGAGCAAATCAATACGTTTTAAATAACAGAATTTAAAAAAGGCTCGTAGATTTTGTTCAAAACCATAGCAAAAGGAAAGGAAAGAAAACCATAATCTCATTTAGGATAGGAAACATAGAAATGAACACAAGAAATATTCAGATTAAACATTTTCTCAAGATACTCACCGACTTGCCCAGTAAATCTTCAGCCGTTATACTCAAGCGATGACCATTTATATAGCGACTGTTATTGGGATCTTTGAAGTTAGCAGCAGTAGCCTTTATGTGGTTTAAAAGACAGGAGCAACATCAGAAATAGAATAATCGCACGAGTACACACATGAGAAAATTCAGCAGTAACAACAGACAGTCATGAAACAATGGTGAGCGGTAATCCACAACACGCCATCTTGGAGCTTAATACCACAAAGACAGAGACGTCAACCTATCAGCTTTCAGTCACAGAAAGAATTCAGATAAGGAGAATATAAATATTTGGAAGGAAATGCAAAGTCTTTTTGATGATTTGAACACTTATTTTGTGCAAGTTCAGACTACATCTTATGTTCAGACAAGTCTCCTTAACAATGAGACATCAGAAACAGAGGTTGCACTTTGCAAGAAAGGCTTTTAATGGGTGCACCTTCGGCATATCTGCACGTAGCAAATACTTTTTTCTACAGAAACCGTTCCTTTAACATGGAATAGTTGCAATGTCAACGTTTTGTGCTCATCCATTGAGAAAGGAAAGTACTTTCTCCACCAGATAGCAGTGGCGCTCACCAATGCTGTGTTGTCAGTTATCACTTAACCACAGAGAAAAGACAGACATAAACAACTCAAAGACAAGTGTCCGACGATTTATAACTTTACATTTAGTGAGATATACAAACTTAATTTCTTTCATGATATGACTATTACCTCAGGATGTCAGTTTCAAACAACAGCGAATTGCAATAATTAACTTGCAACATGTGAGTGAATGACAATGTGTATATAACGCAAAAGCGATTCTTGGGGCAGTGCTAATTTGTTTCCAACATTTCCCAAACACGAGTCATGAATGTTAACTCTTCATGTTTTCCATGCGTTGTTACACTGTGTTCAGAATAAGCTCACAGAACAATAAATCGATCCATTCTTATTTTACCTTACTTTGAACAATCACGACTATTTTGAACATGACTGTTTTGAACATGGCTGTTTTGAACATGGCTGTTTTGAACATGACTGTTTCGAACATGACTGTTTCGAACATGACTGTTTTGAACATGACTGTTTTGAACATGACTATTTTGAACATGACTGTTTTGAACTTTGGTGGCACTGTAACACTCAATCTAGTTTTAATAGAACGACACAGAATGGTGTCAGTTGGTACATACACAGGTTTTCTGGCTCTTAACATAAGTGTTTAATGCAACCAATTGTGTGAAGTGACTTACCCGCGACCCCGGGACCGACTGTTCACTCCATCTACTATTAAATGGGCACATGCCATTTCAGTTTTGCTGATGTCAGATGTAAGTGATATAACATTGTCACAATACCCATCAGCATGTTACTGTTGTGTATTAGTGGTGTAAAAAAGCACCACTATGACACAAGTGTGTTTCATGTGCAGTCATTTGAGATTGCAACATTAACTGAGAACCTGTGATACATACCACCACCTGTGACTCTGGCATGGAGGGGTCCTCTCTGACTGTCTGAATTGGATGGTTACTTCTGGCGCCACCTAAATTAATCAGCTCAGCAATAACTTTGTGGTTCTTACAGGAATTGGTCAATGACTGAAAACAACTTTCATGAGAACGTCATGAGAAAGTTAACACTTCATAAGACATTTCTGTCTAACAAAGACAATTAACCACGTACTAACCATTTTATGAAGAGCAAAACTATCACAAAATCAATAATATTGAGTCAGACATGTAAAAGAACAGTGTGGAAAAGCGTGCATGGAAATGGTGCGAAGTCAAGAAAACTTGCAAAGCCATCACAATCACACACAAAACACGGCAAACTGGACAAATCAACAATCCCCCGAATGTAATAGCACAACTAACCTCCCCTTGTTAAAGTAGGCGACGGTTCGTGTCGAATATGTCTGTCATGTAGCGACATCTGTGGAGCAGAGCATCTGCGTGTGGGTGATGTCCAGGACAACGGGCGATTAGACGATGAATATGGCATACCCTTCAGTGCTGGTGGATTGGACAGTCTACTATGGTCTTCAATGTAGAACGGGTGGTTAGGTTGAACAAATAGATGAGTAGAGTTTGATTTTTTCAGAATGCCTTTGCACTTTACTTCTTTGATTCCAAGGTTTGTGGCGATAGAAGATGAACGGGGATCAAATACAGATCTGACACCCGTGTGGTATCCTGCTTCTCCTGCTCTCCTTTCTTGGAGGTACAATTGCTGCTCAGTTCTTCCATTCTGGACAGAGGAATGGTGTGAAACTCTTTCTTTTTGGAGGTACGATTGTGTCGTGCTTTGGCCATTTTGGGAAGATTGCTCAAGGACTACCAGTGACTCATAGTCGTCTTGGAGTGGAATGTTCACATAGTCCTGACTGATATTTGTGGCAATCTGAACACCTCTGCTCGATTCCTGTGTGTTGCCAGGTAACGGTGCCCTTTTGACCTCATGTGTCACTGCTAAAGTGTTCAATAAGCTTCAAGTTATGATTGCTCCGTATTTTATTGAACGTTTCAAATTTGAACTTTAACTTTACTTACATGGTGTAAATAAAAATTTGATCATTTTTAATCCATCTCAAAAAGTCAAAATGCCAAAAACTGTGCCTCTGCCAAATATTTTAGTCACTGAATGCATAAAAGATGATTACCAAATGAACATTTTTGTTTTCACTACAGGAACACTAGTGCTGAATCTTACTCCAACACCTTGCCTCGTGAAAGCTCATTAAAAGCAACTGCATTGCAATTGTGTATATTAACTGGAAGCCAGGAAAGTCAGGTCCTCTTAGAGCGAGTGAGGAGCAACAAGAATGAGCAGTCACACGAAACGGAGGCTCAACTTATCCCAGGGAACATCGTCGGGCAGTTACAAATCTATGCGAAACCTCTCAATTAAAGGAAAACACTCGTAAGAGGTTAGTTGTGCTACAATATCAGAGGCTACATCAAAATTGTTGGAAACTGAGTTAACATCAAAGAGGTTTCCCACGCAATGACAGAGCTGAGCTAAAGCTGCATACAGCATGATCCTTTTCATGAAACTCATTCAAACATGATCAAATGCTTTAATTACGTCATCAGCGAAATGCTATGTCACAATTCATTTCTTTTATTGGATCGATACATGCAATTTCAAGAGCGTTGTGGCAATTTCCGACAATCAAAAGAAATGTTCTCAATTCACCTTCAGAATAAACAATCTGAGAAGTGGTAAACTGCATGTTCGCTTTATACATGTTGCCATGACAACCAGGGCAGCAGAATGAAGCTTTGGTATGTGAATGTCACGCAGCAGAATAAAGCAGTAATTTCACTCGTGCACACGAACAGAGACACACAGACAGACACGGAAGGATGAAAGGAGCACGGCATGTACTACTAATGCTAGAGTTGTGACAAATGTCCTGAACCATCTGTCCGTAACTGAAGCCAGCCAAACAGTGGTGGTAAGACGAGCAAAGCTACAGGCGACAGCATTGGTTAAAACCAGATGTCATGTACAACTTACCTGGCTGATGCCTGCTGTGAGGGTCTCGCCCACCCTCCTGTCTCCTGGCAACATCGCCTTTCTGATCCTAATACACAAGAGAACAATGTTTGTCGTGATAAATTGAAAAGTATTGATATGACATGCTCTCTAGTTTAGTCCTTCCCATAGAGATAAGAATGGGTTTTGTTTCAAAAACAAACAATTATGCTCTTTTACAGGGTACGAAGACAGTACAAAAATTTATATGGGGCAACACTATAATTCAATTTTGAACAAAGCAAGATGACAGTTCAAAGAAAGCAAGTCAATCACAATTAAATAACACTCTTTTCGGGGTTGACTAGTGTAATCTCTGGAAAAGACAAGAAAATTCAACAACAATTGATTTTTTGTACGAGTTAGGCATGCGCATGTGTTATAGTGAACTCCTGAGATGTGTCAATTTCATTGTCACCTTGTGTCCAATTGGTCAATGTAATCATCATTTTGCGTCTTATTGGTCGATGTCATCATCACATTCTGTCCGATTGGTCATGTAATCTTCTTGTGTCTGATTTATCAATGTCAACATCATCTTGTGTCTGATTTATCAATGTCAACATCACCTTGTGTCTGATTGGTCACATAATCATCTTCCTGTATCTCGATTGGTCACGTAATCATCTTCTTGTGTCTAATTGGTCGATGTCATCATCTTCTTATGTCTGATTGGTCATGTAGTTAACTTCTTGCATCTGATTGAAAATGTTATCAACTCTCCTTGTGTCTGACTGGTCGATGTCATCGTCTGCTTGTGCCTCATGGGTCAAAATAAATGTCTTCTTGTGTCTGAGTGAATTGAACACGTCGCAAACGACTCATTGTACACACGATGACATGTTTTAACACAATTAAAGTATCCACCATTCATCTCTTAAGTCGCAGCCAGTTATACCATGTCACATGCAGGTCACATGACCAAATTCAAATTATCTGCAGCCATTACTACTGAATCTGGAAATTTACTTTGCAAAAGTGCTTACTACTAAATTCTTCATTTTGGCACGGTTTGTATTCCACTAGTAACAAACTCCTAATGATACATGTTTGAATATTTATAGCAAGGCAAATTATTGACGTGTGAAAGCATCAAAGAGATGACAGAGTTACTGTAGCTCTGGACCAGACATGTGACAATTCACAGCCAATAGGAGTCCTCCATCAGTCCACAAACAGGTCAACGCTGTGCACTTAGCCACCATAGTTGGCAGCTTACGCCACCTGTTGTGTAAGCAGCATATTAAAGCAAAGTTATCACACGAAAGTGAAACAATAAAGGTAATACCAGGCGTTAAAAAAGTTAAACAGACATTAAGAAACCCAAATTCATCATGTATCCTGGTTACAAAGAGCAATTCCTAAGCGAAACCAAAAGGTTTCTGCTAGAAGCAAAGGATCGTTTGGTTAAATCAAACCAGAACTTTCAGAAGAAAATTATAGCTAGAGGTGAAAAAAACACATCACTATGTTAACTGAAGAATTAGCAAGTAAGACCACACCGGAGATTGAAGAAGTTAGTGATAAACTCCGAATGCCATGTTTATTTCTACAGAGGACACGTGATATTACCTTGATTGTTTCACTCACCTGTAAATGACTTACTTCAGGATACTGGAAGAATAACGGCTCGTTGGCTCGCGCAAGGGATCTCTGAGACGCTTCTAGAATGTTCTGCGCCGTGTTTGGGGTCTTCTGCTTGGCAAGGTCGTGGGCTAGTCTGTCAATAAATGCGACAGGGAGAGGAGGTCTGGATGGGGGAGGAGATGACGAGTCAAAACTCTGGCTTTTGTCTCCGGGGACATTTTCATAAATAGGTTGAGCAGGTCCAGCGGCAGGCGGCTGTTGTCTGTCGCGCCAGTTTTGCAGATCCTTCATAGTGTCCTGTGGACGGGCTTCGGGTGGAGCACGCTGGGGTCCGCTAGTGTGTAAGGGCTGATGGGGGAAATGAGATTCCTGAGGTGGGTTATTCTGTGCATGTCTCGTAGGCATCTGGGGTTCTGGACGTTGACCCCGGCCATTATCTGGATGTTGACCCCGGATATTATCTGGGTATTTAGAATGAGGGTTAACGTTCGGCACTTCTGGTCGTTGACGAGCTTGACTTGAGGTAGTACTATCATAACTGCCATTATTTGGTGACTGCCCGTAGGGGGCGCTGCTGATGGGGATGGTCCGTCGTGGATTTGTTGGAGAATGGCTCGGGAACGTTTCACCTCTGTGCAGTGCATCGGGATATTCTGGGTAGTGATCGGACAAGGGTCGACCTCGATCGCTGACAGGTTTAGGGTAATGCTCTGAGAGGGGGCGACCACGGTGTGCGGCATCCCGCGGTGACCTCGGTGAGGGCTGACCATTGTAGGGGCTCGCAGGGGAAAGTGCGTTGCGGGTAGGACGGTGTGTGGAGAAGCCTGCGTCGCCATCTTTGTTGACATTTGGAGGCGACGGCATGCCATCTCCATCAGTTCTGTTGAACTCTTTCTCCATGCTGCAAAGAAATGAAAATTTTAGATTACACTGATAACACAAAATTTCAGAATAAACAAACCCATCCAAAAAGTATTACTTCATGTATCCCTCATTGCTATAGCAACAATTTGACATAACCCAACCTGCCCTTAGAATGCCTCAGGATATACCAGTCTTCTGAACTCTGAAGAACACAACGAAGTAGTGTCGTAATCACGGAATACTCAGTTTTATTGTTGTTACAACATCGGTGTTGATTTCACGACACGCAGCTCACAAGTTAAATCACTCTTTCCAGATAACAATTTTGATCTCATCAAGAAGTCGACCAGCATTAAAATCTCATCAATTTAGGACATAACATGGCTGTCAAGTGAAATTTTATTCTTAAAATTTTTCATAAAAGATCAGTAAAACCAAATAAATTCTGTATCATATTTAAACATCTATGTCATTGCTACCATCTGACAATGATTCTTATTTCGCATTCACAACAGTGTTAAAGGCTTTTGAAAAATCAAAAAAGGCCATTTGGCAATTATTTTGTCTAAAGATGATGCGATTTTACAATACACGCCGATTCAAAAGTAACGTTTATTATTACTTCCTACTTAAAGTTGTATAACATTGGATCCATGACATCACATTATATTGAGAAGAATAACTATCAGGGCTTGGAATGACCAATGACAAAAAACGCGGAAACTTTGAAACTTTTACGGCCCAAATCATGCCCGATAACCAGCCTTGAATTGGTCAATGTGAACCTTTCCCCGACAAAAATCGGGAGGACTAAAAAAAAAACAAAAAAAAAACGTTACCACCATCAGTACCATGCGTCTGCGTCCTATTAGCTCGCCCGTCCACTCCCAACCCAGACATTTTTGGCTGCAGAGCGGTAGTATTTGTCGCCGCGCTTAACAATAACACGAGATGCCATTGAAAATCCCACCACGCTGTCCCAGATGCCCCGGCAATGTTGACAATTTACGTTCCTCCGAAACATAAAGAGCAACTTCCGCTTTTCAAGGTGAACGTCGTCTGCAACGCCACGGTAAGAAAGGAATTTGCCGCGGAAATTTTATATCAAAACCGATTTTTTTACGCGGAAATATTTTGAAAAAAAGCGGAAAGCACATTTCAAAAAAGCGGAAATCCGCGTTTCCGCGGAAAATTCCAAGCCCTGAACTATGAATATCAAAATACCCCTCTTGCCACAGTCTCCACATAAGTTACCACATACAGTACAAACCAGAAGTATTCGGACAAAATGACGCAGAATTCCCAGCCATTACCGATGAGTGAAACCTGACCTCATTGTCAGAATAGTGTCCCCTGATGACCAAGAGTGAAGGGAATAACAGTTAGAAAGGTGGCTGAGCCATTCTGTGATTAGAATTTTGGCAAAATAATTCTAGTGTTTAGTTATGACGCATGTCCCACTATTATGATGCAATTTGGACCCACATATAGGAATAAAAATGCAGTCACATTACATTTTCGAAAACCTTGTCGGTCTTGGATTTTTTCCCATTGATATAACCATGGGGGCAATTTAGCACTTGAAATTATGAGTTTGGATTGATTGGTGTTGTCCGTTAACGGTTGCACCCATTGTATACTCCCAGAGAGTTCAGAAGGATAGGGGTTGATCAGATACGTGGCCATTTTCAAAGTGCTTGGTAATTTTCAACGCTGCGTAAATGTGACCCAATTATTATCATTGTTTTTAATTTTAGCATTTTAATTTTATTTGACTGGGTCCACAACGTCAAAGTGACGTCATATTAAACAAGCGAATAGTCAATACCTGTCATTTTTGCTGTAAACATAATTAGTGGTAATGACCTGGAAATGGTATTGTGTCTGGTTACTTTTGTCCTGTACCGTATTTACCAGCAGGGTATTTTCTAAATTCAAAAATAATAAAAGTTGTGCCTCTCGAAACAACAGTACAGCATTTTACATCCAGTGCTGCAGAGGCGTAGGGGCACGTAGGCGTAGCCAACTACCTTAAAGTTTTGGCATTTGAAAATAGCGCCTACGCACTGTAAGTTACGTTCAGTGCTCAAGGTGATATGGTGGGCTTTTGGCGCCTACTTACCTCTAATTGTACCACTACAGCACTGGTTACATCATGTAGACAAATACAGATACCAACACGTATTCCCATACTAAACCCCTCACCCTGTATCTAGACCAGTTGTGGTGGACAAACTGACAAGTACTCTGGGACTACTAAATCCATACCAGAGAAGAAGAAAATCCCATGGCCTCTTCCTCTAATCCCATTGGTCATTTTTGTTAACTCTAAGGCGGAAGATTGAATCCTGAAGACGAACATGTATGTGATCACAAGCGACTAGCCCGACTCCTAAGATTGCTCACATGGCCCTGACCAATCACCCGTCACCACAGCACCTCCGTGTACACAATTTGATCTTCAACCACTTTCTGACACAGAATATTCAGTTGGCCTCAACAGATTTAGTAGCCTTGATAGACTAATTAGGAAGGCAGCATTGAACACAGTCCTAAACCATGTAAGTTACACCAACTGACATCATTGTATAAAACATACAATAGTCAGAAGTAACACACTTTATCGATTTACATGAGATGTCGTACTCTTGCCTCTATCACCATAGCAACAAGCCAACAAGTCACAAACCCGACTGGTTTTTGTAAGAAGCCCTCAATGTTGCGCCATTCTGTTCAGATTAAAGCACATTTGCATAGCCTAGCAACAAGCTTCCAAAGACATCCTTGTAGAATGTCAATCTAGCACACTACAACAAACCCTAAACCTTCATGCAAATCACACTTGCCATGTCAATCCTCTGAAAATTCACAAGCAAACTTTCATCAAATTAGGTCAAAGTGTGTGTGGTTTCATTAGTCACGACACAAATTTTGCGAAAGCGAACACAACACAAATTGTTAGTTCAAAATTCACACGGTGGTTTAATCAGTCAAATTATCCAAATGGTTACCATGGGGATGCACGGCGCTCCCATTCATAGCTGAAAATGGTTTATCAGCACTGAGATTATTTATTGAATTTGAAATTAAAATGGTAAAATGTAGCCAAGTGTTTTTTTCGAAGTTAGGAGACTTGAACAAAAACATAAGACATGCAAAAATTAATACTGTACAGATAATCTTCTAATTAAACCCGATATTGATTTTTTAGCTGACATAAAGAACACATAATGACTTTGTATAACACAGGGCAACACGAACAATAAATGACTCAGGTTGGTGTATTGTACATTAGTTTTATACACGGTCTACGCTTCACTGCACACTGACATGCCAATTGAACTTGGTATAACTATGTTTACTTGAAAAAGAAATAAAACTATGCTATTCAATGCTTAATTCCCTTTGAGAATCAGACTACTGGATACTACCAAGAGTGCTTAAAGTAGGGATCTCAAAAATCATGGGTTAGGCATTAACCTTATGTAAGAACCTACAACAATGGGTGTGCTCCAACAGCAGATGTACCCATTGTGTGCTCCCAGGAAGCTGGGAAGCATTAAGATTGACTGAATCCATGGGCAGGAAAGAATTTTCGAAGTGCTTAGTAATTTACAGACCTACGTAACTTGGCAAATTTTTTTTTTAATTTTGGCATTTAAATTTTATTTGACTGGGTCCAAAACATTGAAATGACAATACTGAACAACCGAATAAAACGGTACGCAGTGTTTAAGTAGGCAGGAACAAAAAGCATCATCCCGTTGGGTATACGTGTCACGTACATCCTAAGTAGACACTGACATGGCGGGAACAACTTATACAAGAGCAGACAACAGACAGTACGTTGTCACGGTCTACATGTAAAGTACAAGGGCCTTACTTGGGGTCCCTCTGAAGTATTGAGGCCAGGCTCATCGCGTTCATCCATTTTTTCATGTCCTCCTGACTGTCAGCAGCGAAGTAATATGTCCTCATATTGGCATGCTGCGCCTTCAAACAAACAATAACATTTCTTTCTATGAATTGAACAGAAGAA
>NMRA01000468.1:169602-271041 GCA_002633005.1 Phoronis australis
TGGTAACGCACGCGCTCTCTATGCCCCAGGTCGTGAGTTCGAGTCTTTGGTACGTTCAGTTTTTCCTGTTTGACACGTTCTCCGTGTTTTGTTTTTTTTTCCTTTTTTTCTTGGAAAATACTTCAGGAATCAAGGAAAATGCTTGATTTTTAGAGGTAAAAACAGAAAAATTTCCTGAGCGGGAGGGGGGTTTGACCTCCCCCCATTCGGTGCTATGCGCATCTACAATCGTGGTTTAGTTTGCGCAAATGCTTACAGCCGGACAAAATGTTGACCCCCCCTTGTGATATCCTAGATCCGCCACTGATCACTCTTTACTGTTGATTATCTACAGATAACTTGACTGAATGATTAGCAAGTCTATGGCTTCATTGGTGACTTACTTTGAATGCAAACTTCTTGTTAATACTGTCTTCTGACAAACAAGGGTTGATTTTGTAACTGGGCAGTAAAATGGAGCCAAGGGTGTGCTGTTCATCAGGACCTGAAAAATAAGAGATATGGTGTGATGCACTGTGCATTTCAGTGAGAGACTCGGACACCAGGTGGTGCTACTGAGGAGGGTCCTCTCTTTATTACCTATACAAAGAGAGGACTGAAAGATGTTCCTTGGCACAGATCCATTCATGGGATACGAGTCCCATGAGACTTGAATGGATGCTCAATAGTGACACCTAGAGGACGTTAAGCTCCTCACCAGCTTGAGTTGCGTTTAATGTCTATGTAACAGTATATTCAATGAAAGACTGGGATACATCTCTCAGTAGGTCTGTTTTAGAAATAACACTCCTGACCTAACTTCGATTCTTATAGCCCCCATCTGCACCAGTGTCTCCCACCAACCTGTACTTTTGTGACATCTATCATCAAATATCACTTGTCAGTATTGAAACACTGGCCCAACCCACTCTACTCACCTTTGTAGTAAAACAGACAGAAGTCGGAGAGGACAAACCAGCGTTTCTTCCAAGACTTGAGACCAGTACTGTCCTGTTTTTGAAGCCAACCCCTCATAGATACTGGAGATCGCTCACTCCGTTTGGCCGACGGGGTCCGGTCCAACACTCTTTAAGAAGTAAACATTAAACAATCAAAATAAACAAGAAAACATCTGTATTAATAAGCATACTTTCAAGTCTAAGAATAAACTATATTGAATAATAACTCAATTTTTGTGGTAGTTACTGTAACGTCACCGACAGTAAAATCACTAGGAAAACAATAGTTTGGTTGGTAGGGGAAGGATTACGTTATTATCTGCAAAAACTATATCGTAATTATTTCTTACTGATTTCAAATAAAAAATTAAACTAATCCTAAAACATGAGAAGAGAATAAAACTTTTAGAATATAACTCTTACTTATGTTTGCCGGATCCTCTTCTGTAGCGACTTGGACGCTTTGACTTGGCACTAGGTGGCGTTTTAGTAGAGCTGGGTGATGTAGGACTAGATGGGGACGGGGCCTCCTTGTTTCGTGTCTCTCTCCTGCCCAGCACAGGACCAGACGGGGAACCCTGACTCCCCATGGGAGATAAATCCTGCCCACTCACAGGCGATGAACTTTGTTGTTGGGGTGACAAACGGGGCTCTGGAGGACCACTGTGGCTAACATCCAAATGGTGTGGTCGTGGTGGGCCATTGTAGTTTGGCATTGGGTGAGTGGGCACTCTATTACTAGGTAACCTGTCTTGTGGACCATGGCTGCCTGGGGGTCCATATGGCATTGGCAGATAGTTGTTGCTTGGTGCATGTTGGGATCCAGCTGGAGCAGGATACTGGTGATGGTGATAACCTTCATCTGGCCTAAGATTGTCGCTGTGGGGAGGAGGTTGTTGTCGGTCACCAGGCCTCAAGGGACCATTGGGTACCCTTTGAGGTATCATCTCTTCAAGCCTGGTGCTGTCGCTAGGGCTCCTATGTGTTGGACCAACAGGCATCTGCCGATGCGGCAGCATGCCTTCTGGTCGACTGGTACCATCATGGTGACTTAGTGGTCTTGCACCATCAGGCCGGCTCATTCCATCCTGAGGTCCACTTGGCCTCAAACCTTGACCTCTGTACGGTACAGAAGTGTCGGGTCTCCCACTCCCATCATAGCCACTGTGTGGTCTGGCAATACCACCCTGATGATCATGCGGTCTCTTTGCATCCATAAGTTTGCCACCATGAGGTTCCCTGACATTTTGTAAGCCTAGATGTGGACTTCTGTTATCCTGGTGCCCATGTTGCTTGGGATGAAGAGCCGGTGGTGTGAGATGATCTGAAGCCACAGCTGACTGCGGACCATGACCAGACTGCTGCGGTGGACTGAAACAGAAATTACAAGAGGTGCCAGATGGTAAATGATGGACATGTATATAAAATTAGACATTACTGGGAAAAATGAATTTCAATAGCAAAATAAAAGTGCAGCTCTTTTTGGAATAATTAGAAAATTGGCCGAGATACATGCACCTAAGACTGAATAAATAAAATTAACAAATCTGCACACACCAGATGCACAAATTATTTCACGTATGGACTAATTAATGTCAAGTGTATTACTGAGGCTAAGATTAACCCTATTACACAAAAGCGCCCAGTGATGATCCATGAGCATGAGCTAATGAATTTTAATTTTATACTAGTGCTTGTTTTGATAAGTATAACATCAAGGAAGCATCTTCCGTGAAGTGAAGTCATTTATATATATTCACCTACTACGCATTGTTTTCCACTCACACTACATTCCCTCTCTTTCATGCACTGAAGAGACAATTATATGCTGTTGCACAGAGAACAAGTGAAACCTGGGATCCATTCCATATTGTTATCTTTTTGCGAGGACATCACGAAAGATCATGCAAGTGAAATGGTGCATTCAACTTGACTACCGTACAGTATTATAATGTTGAAATTCTAGTGATTTGTCCTCGAGGCTAAATCTTTGAAAAATGGAGGAAAGTTCACATGGCAAGATTTTCTACCACCAGTGGCTCACAAGTGTCTTGCGTTATAGAACACGGCCTAGGATTCAAACACAAACCAAACCACTGTGCCATATTGTCCTGCTTTATGGTTTATACAGAGCAAAGAATTTTAATAGTCTGACATCTAGACAATGTTTACGATAATGACAAAAATGCCTCTGCAGTGCAGTAAATTTTTAATTCCATTGATGCAGTGCCCATGTGGTAATAGAAGCACACATCTTCTTGTAACTGAGCAACAGTTAGTCACACGCAGCTCAACAGTGTCTGTCTCGCAACATACAGTGATATTGCATGGCTTACATCAACATTCACCTCAAACAAGCAGACCACACAGTTTAATCCTTGCGACATTACAAATGTCACAAATGAGGGAAAGGCAAACAAAAAATTGGCTGCTGACCTTTTATCGCAAATTGATTGTTTAGCGGTTCCTTTACATCTATGAAATGCCTGCTTGAAACTTAGTCATCCCATGCTTCTTAACTGGGGGGGTTACTTCACTATTCTGACACTATTGATCCTGTGGGATTGGAATTTGGATACTACTCCTTTAGCGCACCAAAATGACTCTTACCCTCAAGACTCAGAACAGAGTCAGAAGCTTTACAGAAACAGACTATGGTAAAGAATTTCTTTGTAGACTTTTACTTCCCAAAATGAGTTCTTTTATGGAAATATAGTCAGAATGCATCATTTTGTTAGGAGTTTGTCAAGAAAAGACACAGTTTGGAACTAAACCCAATGCATGCGCCACCCATTAAAAACACCCCCAGCCTTGGGTATCAACAGTGTAACTCATCCTGGAAAAACTAAGGTGCTTACAAATCCTAACAGCAAATACTAAAGAAGAAAACTATTCTTTGGGCTAGCGCATGTTGTACTGCAATCCAGGTATTCTGACACACCCATGGCTTGAAATGTTACATTTGCAATTGAAATGAAATAGAGCGTTACAACCTGCACTAGACATATCAATCAAAATTCACTCTATCAGTTTCCACTCATTAATGAAATGCCTTTTGGCATATTTTGTTATAGTCAATTGCTCTACTTACTATCCCGAAACAACTGCAATGTGACTATTTCACAGGGTCTACGTAATCACAGCACAGGCACAGATGCAGAGTCCGGAGTAACAATCTCTCCCCCCCCCCCCACACATTCAATCGCTTTTGCACTGTACTATGATAATCTAAAGTGGTCTTTATGTTTGTCTCTTGTTGAACACCTCTCATCATAGACTGAAGTCATGTTTGCAGTAATGCTCACCTAATGAGGTCACAAATCTTCAAGATCAGCGATGAACGTCCACAAAATATGTCAACAAACACATTTCACTTTCGCCACTACAGTAAAATCTCACCAATTTTGAACAAAAGTAATCATCAAAAAAACTTTCCATTTTTCAAAAGCTTCTAAGATTCTTGTAAACGTTTGAAATTTTTCAAAATATTATTTGGTGGTAGCCAAGAACATGTAAAAACATTACTTTACTGCTAAATGTCTTTCACGAAAATGTCAAAAAAAAATTTCACTCGTCCACCATATTGCACCATAAATTAGTGAGACCTTACCATATACCCTTTCAGTGCCGACACATACCTCGTTTCGTTGGCGTTCCTCTCAGTAGCTGTTGCCTCCAGTGTGATAGGATGGACAAATGAGGTCTGTCGAGATATGTGACTGAAAAGAAATGACACTTTGACAGTCAAGACTGTAGATGAAAAATCCCAGAGCCTTGTGTCATTGTAAGACTCTCGGCAATAATGGAGACTTCAAATGGGCATTTTCCGTGCGGCGTCAAGGTCTTTCATATGAAATGAGTTACCCAAATTCAATCTATCTCCCCCCCTCCCCAGTACTTACAGTTGTAAGGAGCGCAGAACCACATATTTTTATTAAGTTAGTGTTTTTAATCTATCTTCGCATAATATGATAATTTTTTTCAGTTTGAAACATGACATGGCAGAAGGCGGACTTTCATTTGCTCGTGTTTCTCAACAAAAATAACTTTTCAGGAAAATCTGCTTTTCTTTTAGCATGGTTTGTATGGAGCAGCTAATATCAAACAACATTTGGTAAAATTTTCAGCATTTGCAACAATATGATAAGCCATTGAAAAATAGAAGTAAAGCAATTTTAGCAGCTATTTTGTCCATAATTGAAGAATTCTTAACGTAATCCTGGATATTGTGTATATTGTATTGCAACTAATCAAAGCCTTTTGGTATCAAGAAAATGTGCTATGTATTGAAATAAGAGTTACAATATACAAATCAACATTGACAATGTAATATTAAGTACTATTAATAACGTAAATAAATATAGATTATTACATGGCGAAGTCGTTATCCCCCGTTATCTAGAGCACGAGTGGATTTTGGAGAATTATCGCCCGAGGGGCGTCAGCCCCGAGGGTGATAATTCTCCAAAATCCACGAGGGCTCTAGATAAGGGGGATAACGGCTGAGAACATGTAATAATCTATTTATACCACATACTAAACGAGAAACATTGCAATGAATCGATTTACCTTTTCTGACTCTCCACAGCTTTGTAACTACATTCTATGTCAGAGGCCCGGGGTCGGAGGTCGTGACCTTTTTAGAAAAGCCCGGTTATTTTTGTCAAATATTGCTTTTACTCAAAACCAATTGAAAACTTAAACATTATAGCAAGGAGTACACTCCTTGATTATAGAAATAAATTGAATTTATAAATTAAGGTTTACCAACTATTATAGCTTAAAACACTTTTTTTTGTTCACGCTAAGCTTCGACCGGGAAATTATCGTCTGCTAAAGTAGGTTACCACTGGTAACTGAATATAATTCTCAAGTCAAAGATCGTGACGACACGATACCCGCATTCAAACTAGAGATCGGTGATTTACAAGTAAGAAGACATGAGAGAAAAATTTCACGGAATTAAGATATCATTTTTATGGAAATTATGTGTCTTATTTTCCGTAACGTATAAGCACAGTACAATGCGGTTTGTTGAACGTGCGATTATTGCGCGTGCTCATTTAAGTATTCTATTTTCACTATTGATGACGTCAGTCGCTGCGTGGTGTAGTGGTAAAGTCGGCGACCAGCAATATTAGGGTCCCGGGTTCGACCCCGTCCTCGGTTTCCCGCCAAATCGTTATCTCACTAGTGAGATAACTTTATGGGTTATTACACGGTTGTATCTGCCATTTGACGCTAATATCGTGGTATAAATTACAATATCATATTATCATATTCCTCATAAAAAGTGTGACCTTATCAAAACAAAAATGTAGGGATTTAACATTGTACCAATACCATAAGCAGTTAAAAATCCTACACTGCTCACAACAGAGGTCACTTCTGCAGGATGGCCCCTGTGCTCAACTTGCAAGAGAAAACAAATACAGTAGTCTGACCGCAGTACAGTGGTCACATATCATAGATGACATTTTAAAACCACAAGATGTAACCAGGGTAACGGGTTTTCTGTACAACCAGAAAAATTGTAAAAATGGAAGAATTTGGGAGATATCTGCATGCTTTACAAGTGAAACACATCTGCATACCACTGAGGCTTCTCTGACAGAATGAAGCCTACGCCACACTCATTGTACTAGATGATATCAGGTCAATACAGGAAATACTTGACACTCAAGGAGGGGATATCACTCAATAAGTAAACATACAAGTACCACACTATCATGTCATATTACAATTTTGATTACTGTCTTCCCAGCAGTGGACAGTTATTTGAACTTAAACAGCACTTTTCACAGGAAGTCACAGTAAACAAAATTCAAACTTTGATGTACTCACTTTGCACAAATGTGTAATACAACATCAGAGCACATTTTGATTAAGCCTAAATGAGCGCAATGGGCATACCCAATACTTGTACAGTTCTCATAAAGTTTATACTGTTTGTCATTACAATGAAAGGCCATAGACAACGTGACTAGCTGTCTTCTATTTTATGTCACTAAATAAAATGAATTACTAATAAAATTTTGCTCAGCTTTTCTCCATGTAACAAAATGTCAGTCGAAATGTTTATCTTTGATGTAAAGACGAACTTCAATTGATCTTCATAATGGCCCCTATCATATTACTGCTATAACTGGTCGTCATCAGTGTCCAAACCCCTTGTTATCAAATTTCCACTCCCTCAGCGGCTGGCATACTATCACCAAGTCATTTCCTACACTGGCAAAAATTATTGAAACTTGCATATCATATGCCCTGCTCTTCTGAGATTCACCCAATGAAGAAAAGAGCAACTTCAATGGATTATTTCATTTAAAAATAGGATTGTCACAAGACGTTGCACATAATCCGTTAATTCCATAAACTCGTTCTTCAAACAATAGCCTCCAGTCACCACTTAAATTAATTTCATTCAAAACTTTTTCTAAAGTGCATCCAAAACTTGCCAGTCGAGATTTGAATTCGGCCATATTAAATAAACCCGGGCAAGAATTCAGACAACATGCATCAATGGAACTAACCTATCAGACAGGAGGGAGACATCAGGTCATTAAGAACTGAACCATTTACTACACCTGTTGATTACATTTGAAACTGATACCCAGGTATGTACCTGAAAACTTGAGAAATACACAGCACCAAAAATGTCTGCGTGCTTTTACACACTTTCACACCATACTGTGATATTTCGTGAATGCCAACAATTTATATTAAACCCTCCTGCGCCACCTGTGACCAAAGCTGACCAACAATCCTAATATCTACAGCAAAACATCAAATTTTCAATCATCAACATCAAATCAAAATGTGATCAGTGTGCGCCTTCCACATAAAAGTGGGAAATGGAGAAGAAGTCTCCAGGTAATATCTCTATTGCTATTTTACATTACTCACCATATGAGTGAGTCACAACAAACCAAGGACCCAGAGTATAACATTGTAACTTAACAGGTTTCCTTTTCATTGGTTGAGAATGCTCAGAATACCATGAGACTTGCTGGTAGAGTAAACCACTTATAGGTGGGGAATTGGGATTTCAGAGTTTACCACAAGGACAGGAAATACTTTCAAACAAAGCTTCTAGGGCTATTCATGCACATTATGACCAACACTATCAATATGAATGTTAATAAATGAAATCACAACACTGCTCTACTGACCACAAGAGAGGTAGTTATATCAGACTAGTACCCAGCAGACTATGATAACATAATATGGAAGAAAAAGAAAATTTTATTCCGACGGATAATTCAACCGATATATCAATGAAAAGAAATTTTTGCTGGAAAGTCATTAAAATTTGCACTCTAAAGCGATTGCAAATTGCAGAATAAACAAAGTTGGTTAAGGTTATCCATCTGTTTTTTTATTTATATTTAATTGCATACTCCCTCACCACAATTGGCCAGGAGATACTCCCTCACTACAACTGGCCAGTAGATACTCCCTCACCACAACTGGACAGGAGATACTCCCTCACTACAACTGGCCAGTAGATACTCCCTCACCACAACTGGACAGGAGATACTCCCTCACCACACCAGGCCAGGAGATACTCTCACCATAAAACCATGGTACACTATGCACACTTGCAAACCTTCGAAAAACTGAAATTTGACATATTTCGTGAAACTGAAGAAACTTTAGGGTAATCAAAATCTTTCCATTGGCAGTTAGTTCTACTGAGGATGTGACAACAATTCCGCAATACATAACTGACAATTGATGATGCATTGGTCACATCTAGGACTTCATAGAACTAGAATACATTTACCATCAAAATATAAGTCTGTTACACCCATTCACCAAAGAAACATGCGATTTGATACAGGCCAACTGGTGTTTTAGGCCAAATAACTCAGTCACATAGTACTTCTTCAAAAACAGGAATATTAAGTTTCCAATCCTTTCAATTTGAATCACAAAAATGTTAATTTTCATCAAATTTTTAAATTTCTCACACCAGATGTAGATGTCCTTTCGTTCCTCACCGTGTGCGAGATGAAAAATATGATACAGGAAGAGCAACATTAAACATAGATTAAGAAAACTTCAGTCTATTATGGTCTTGATTTGCAGTGTGTAGATGTCATAACTCAACATTTGGTAAAGATCTCTTGGTTTGCAGTGTGTAGATGTCATAACTCAACATTTGGTAAAGGTCTCTTGGTTTGCAGTGTGTAGATGTCATAACTCAACATTTGGTAAAGATCTCTTGGTTTGCAGTGTGTAGATGTCATAACTCAACACTTGGTAAAGATCTCTTGGTTTGCAGTGTGTAGATGTCATAACACAACACTTGGTAAAGATCTCTTGGTTTGCAGTGTGTAGATGTCATAACTCAACATTTGGTAAAGATCTCTTGGTTTGCAGTGTGTAGATGTCATAACTCAACATTTGGTAAAGATCTCGTTACATGCAATGAGGTAAACAGCCTTGGAAAACTGGAAAAATGAGAATTTTTTGCAATTACTTTTTGTGAGAAATAGGCGAAGTGTTATCGGAGATCTTTCTGCGAATCAAGCAGTTGTAATGTATCTGAAGAAAAACTTCTGCAACAGCAACCATGGCCTTACTTACATGTTACACACTTCTTAGAGACAACTGACTATTTTTGATCAACTTGAAAACGGGGAAACTCTTCACATAAAGGAAGGTAAATACTTCTCATTTTTATTAAAGCAGTAGAATTTTTATAGAGTTTTAGTTTTTATTTTGTCAAATTTGTCAAGAAAAATGAGCATGAAAAGTTAATATTACTTCATTATTTGCATGGATTGTACTTTATAGCAATCATAAAACAAACACCTAAAAATAACCATCTTAACAATAAAACCAATCTCTGAAACTATAAAATTACATTCCAGGCAATCATTTTTATACGAAATTGAAGAGAAATTCAAAAAGTTTGAACTTAGAACACCAATGTGTCCATGTTGCCAAAGCATTTTCTCTGTTTACTCCCAAACTTGTTATCAAAAGAACTTTGGTTATTGTTTATGACTTTAATGGTTACAAATAATAGTTTCTAAAGGACTAAAACAAAAGCCTGTAAACATTGCCGAACTATTAAACAGCTGTGTGTCATGTGACTGACTATCAAAATCAAGCCATGTCAACATACTCACCCCATCACATGTAGACCCCATGTCAATCAAACAGCAGGGACACCAACTGATCACAGCATGTGACAACAACCGCCAGCACAAATGGTGCTAGCCATCATCCACATCAATGCATATT
The DNA here is from genome assembly GCA_002633005.1 of Phoronis australis. Classification (NCBI taxonomy): domain Eukaryota; kingdom Metazoa; phylum Phoronida; family Phoronidae; genus Phoronis; species Phoronis australis. The sequence continues at coordinate 179,796 of NMRA01000468.1, forward strand.
GCCAGACAAAAGACATAAAAACCCACCAACAGGAGGCACTAAGTTCATTTCCCAACAGGAGAACCAAAGATCAAATAGATAAAGCTATTGCTCCAACCTAATTATGGTAAAATCTACAAGACATGTTGTAGAGGCTAATAATTCCATGTAAAGAAATAAACAAAGACATTTGTTGTTTAGATAAAAACATGTTCCTCTTTTTTGCAGTTTGTTTACATCAAATGTGCCAGCTTTGACCTGCCTCTAAAGGGCATTTCACACCAACATGGAGGTGTTGATGTTTTGAGGAGTCGCGATGTTTTGTGGAGTGGCGGTTGTTAGGTATAGTTAACTGGATCCTGAAAGGTCCTGGATCAAAGTTTTAACTTAAAAGTCTGCAGTAAAGTAAGGTAGATTTCACACCAGAGTATCAATAGTTTGATGCGGTGTGAACGCTTACCTTTGGTATCCTCGGAGTTACTCCTTGGTGTCTGCCAATGACGGAACATATTATGGTATTACTTTTGAAATTTCGTTTGAAAAACATTCACCTTTCTACTAGTCGTCGACTACACACCCTTCATGTACTTTATTATCCAACCACATAATATACGACAAATCAAATTTGAGAAATACAACTGCATGACAATTTGGGAGCATCATCTTGCGATAACTTTGGTGACCCACACAACAACCTGCGAAAATTTCAGTGTCCAGTATCCATCAAAGATGGTTTGAAATGTTCAAATAATTTTGCAGTTTACATCGATGAGCTTTTGGTGCCGGAGTAAAGTTGGTATGACAAGTCCTTGACATCAAAACCTTCAACAACAAAAAAGCAACTAGGTAAAAGCTACATACCTGTACTCTTAGAAATTATTTCATTACACAGAATGGAAAAGAGTTTTTTTTTTNGACACGCCTTTGCAGCTTTCAAAATCGGGATGAGCGGCTTTCTCCTCTGTACCATTAGCCAGGGGAGATCTTCATTCACAAAGAATTCTGTACCTTTGAAATTCTTGCGCCCCGACCAAATTTTCTCTCTTTGTTCGAAAAAGGTGAATTTTGCAATTATTGCCCGAGGTTTTCCATTCTTTTTCACTCCTGTTCTATGCACACGCTCGAATGAGATGTCTGTTATGTTGAAAACCGTTTTCAAAACGGAGCATAACTTTTCTTTACAGGACTCCCCGTCGCTTTCTTGTATGCCACCGAATCTAAGGTTTGAACGGCGTGATTGAAACTCGATATTACATAGTTGTTTATTCAGCCTTTCATTTTCTTCCGTCAGCGCCCTTATATTTGTTTCATTGTTTTTAGAGCGTTCGCTACTTTCCTCCGCCAATGAGTGAGTTATTGCGATAGAATTCTTGATTTCCGACAGAGTTGAGCTCATACCTGCTAACTGTTCCTTGATAGATGAAAGCCAGGCGGGCTCTGTCTCGGGTACGGTACGAGTTTCGCCACTCATTGAAACTGACCTCGTAGCCACAGAATAATCAGCAATAGTCTTCTTCTGTTTGGAGCGGCCCATCATTCAAAAAACGTGCAAGCAGAAATACAACGGTATGAGAAATTTGAATTTCGCGGGGCGTCTCAGCAGAGCTCCTCAAAACACGTCTTCTCGCTCCGCCATTTAACCGGAAGTCCAGAATGGAAAAGAGTTGTTTCTAAATGTTACCACAGTGATAAAAATTTGAAGATCATTTGTTATAAACCCACGTCATGGTTAGATGCAATTCATGAACTTAATGCCGAATTGACATTGGCAAACTCAGCGCCAATTTAATTTGTCATTTAAGAATGACAAAGATGACAACAGCAAAATGTACATTGAAATAAATAGGCCTGAAATTGACAATATAAGCAAATCAAATCAGGCACTGGGTACAGGACAGGATTGCTACTCTCATCACTGCTTTTATTAAATTATAAAAGCATGGGATACAAAAACACAGTCAGATATACCACACTGACCAGTATTGCTTCCAAAAGACTAAGTACATGATTGGAAGAATTATTTCCACTTCCACACAAAGGCCTGGGCTCATTTTCATTGTGAAGCTTTCGTGAATTAATCAAGCAGAAAATATCCACTACACACCAATCATACAGTCATAACAAAGGTTACAATGCAAATGTTCTGGGTAGACATTTTTCTTGCCTGTGGTGTGTAGGCTTATTAATGTCTAAACATTCTGGGAGACTGGAGCAAATCAAGCATTCACTAGCAGCAGGTGAATCAGCAACCAGCCCTCAATGGAAGAAGGACTAGAAAAAGAATTTCAGCGAAATTTCTTAAGTTTCAGATGGAGAGTCCTTGAAATTGCTACTTTTCAATTTTCTATGATTTCACATGAAGGCTTCAAGTTTTATCAAGTACTATGCAATTATTGACTTACACAATGAAGGGTGGACATATTGACCAAAAGTGAAAGTCAATAATTGTTTCATTATGTAATTACATTCACAAAGTAATCCATGACATGATTGGAGGATTGAGCTTTTGATCATGTCATTCGATTGGCCGGTTAGCAACCAGTTTTTAAGATGGGAGAAAAATAATCACACCTGTTGACCTTTTGAACAGCCACTATTATTCAATCAAAAAAAATCACCAAAATGACCTTTACTTCACATTTCAAGGGTGAATGCTCACAACTTTTCAAAATGTCGTCTAAAGGCAGCTAGGGCACTGAGAATTCAGCAGAGTGTTTATTTTGGTGTTACATAACTTTTGTGAGAAAATAGTTTTAATTGTCCAATTCCTTGTGTCCTAAATTGGTGAGATATTACTTCAGTTGAGATATTACTTCAGTTAAGTTCTTATTTAAAAGAGATCAGTGATGTCCTGTGACTGACATGCAAATCTAAACAATAACAATTAACAAAACTGTCATTCTTTCATTTCTCTAAAGCTCTTTACAAGGTTAAGATGTCCAGATTTTCCTAGTGTGTTGAGTTTTCATGTTTATTTTTCTTGAAGCTGTTCATAAATACGGTTTCCGCTTATCCACCATAATGCCTTGCACACTCACTAGATGAAGCCGTGACTATGCCTCCATTTGGCAGCAGTCGTCATCAAACATAACACAAGTCACCTCTGTACTGCGAAAGTTTCGCCTAGAATCCCTAGATAGTCAAAAACGCATAAAGAATCTATATCTCACGCCATTCGACAATTTCATACTAGTTTATTTGATGATCCAAAAACTCAGAAGGATGAGTAGCCTCGTTCTTACTTACAGTGCACCGTTAGCTTCGTGCAAGCCGAAAATACAGTCAAATTCCTGACTGCATTCACCTGCTACTTGGAAAGTCATGCGACTTGGCAAGGTTGGCGAGGCTGATAGGTCCCAAATGTCCCATTACTTTTACATTAAAAAGAGGCTGCACAGAACACATAAAACTTAGGTCGTTTGTTTTATTATTTTACAAATGTTCAGTAGACAATGAATTATTCTATGTATCCTGTTAAGAAGACATTTGTACAGGTTGTAGGACTGGGCTTGAATCAGTGCAGCACATTTACCAGCGCAGTATACACAAAGAATTAGCTGATCAACGCATTGTTGCAACTGAAGGGCATCAATGTGGAACTATAAGTAAAAGACAATAGCGATGAGGGGACCAATTTGTGCCCTCGTTGGGAGACCCAGCATGCATTGCTCAGACCTCATTTTTCTAACCAATCAAGACCCAGAACGGATCGGAGTTCTTTAGTCTTTAGGTAAAAGGTGGATAGCTTTGATTTCCCTTCAAAAAAGAGCAACATGTGTTACATGTTCTTACTTATAATGATGACAGGACAATTCCTGTGGCTTTCCTCAGGTTGTTTTGAGACTCCGCTCTAGAACAAACTGAGTTCATTTCCACCAGACAGACCAGCTGAGGATAATCACCAAAAAATGTAATGTCTGTGAGATACCACTGAGATACATTTGTTTATCAAAACATGTCAAATATGAGGACCAGGATAGCCTTCACGCAAAAATGTATAAATATACAGCTTTGGAATGAGGTGGGTAAAAATATACCCAAATAAAATCTCAACATTTATGTCATTAAACACAAGTAGGTTTACTCTTGTTTGAGTAAAGTAAACAGGTTACTGATACTCACAAAACTACCATTGTAGCCTTATTCTGTAGCTAAACTTGCGGAGTAACAATATGAGTTAGATTAGATGGCCCAGAAATAGAGTGTCACCTATTAACCAATTTCTTTTTTCCACAATTCTTCAATCAAATGTTCTTCTTCCACTAGGTTGCGTAGTTTACAATACATTACTGTTATTGGATTCACAGCACTACAAATTTTTTGTGATTGATTTTCAGAAAATCGAATTTCTGAGCAAATTTTCCATTGGCAAAATTTTCATCATCTGCGTGAAGATGTCCGCAAAAATACCAAATGGCGTATGCACGTGTCACAAGCATACTATTTTCAAGCCGACAACAGACTTTTCCTTGTTACAAAAGTGAGAGAATTGTGAAAGAAAACAATATTTGTTTCCAGACAGTTTTTCACGAAAGGCAAGTGTCGAATGACCCACTCCCAAATTTTGAAAACACACCATACAGTTCTTAGCTCCACATGTTGATATAAGATTAACGACCAGGTGATGAGTAGAATTACCTGGGCAGAATGAAATTTCGAGGTCTACATAAAATTTACATGCATCTCTCCATACACCTGTAGCCAGCTAGCTAGGACAACGACTGGTCAGCTAATGAATGTAGTTCCCAGAAATGCAGCACTGCAAACAATTCTGAGAACACATCTTTGTGGGTTTTTTTTGTCTGGTAAGCAGTAATGATCTTCTGGCAATATGCGAACCAGTAAGTTCAGAAACTAAACAATTGGGGGGTTAGGGGGGGCGTGATCATCCTGACTGCGACCATATTTTATGTAATACATTCAGCAAGGGCACCAAAATGTTTGAGCGGAATGTTATTAAAACAGGAATCCACTGACAATAATATTAATTAATCACTAAGTCATAAATAGATTAATGGGATTCAGTAAAAATTATGCATTCTAAGTCTCCAAGAACAAATGCTCATGCTTTGAACATGCTCAGATGTATCAAAACATGAACAGTCACAGACAAAATCAGAATGTACAATAACTTAAACACTGTCATAATTTACTTAACACTGGGCAGAAAAACATCATAGCAACAACTGGACAACAACACAAGCCACAAAAAGTCCAATAAACAGGCAAAATTTTCTCAATAAGAAATATCCCCAAGTTCACAGCACATCACTGCAACCTGTCCACCCCTGCAAAATTGACATTATTCCATTGGTCATAAATCACCTGCATTTACAAGTAACAAAAGTTTAATAACCTGGAATGCCAGGGACACAATACCAGACCACTATAATGGTTATAGCTTGACATACCCTGGACTTCATCTCAGGGTACTGCTGCTCTGCGTACACAGCATAGGGTAGTGTGAGATAATGTTTCTTGGAAAATGACAATAATTGAAAAAAAAAATCCTAGAGGATACAGTGGAATTTCCATCAATTGCCAAAATAAGCAAATGGTTAAAGTGTACAGAGCTAGTCGTGGACGTTCTTTTGGATCAAATGCAAAAAGATTGTGTACGCAGTTCACTGATTTTTTGAATTCATATTCTTCAGCAAGAAAGTAAAGAATCCTTATTATCCAGGAGATAACTTACAAGTGAGCAATTCATTGACTAAACTTGTCCTTGTCCTACAGCTCATAAAATCTCTCCAAGTTCACCTTAGTTTGTGAAGTTGAACAGTTGATTTCAGGGATTCATTTAATCAACTGAATCATCTCAAAGTCTCTCACCACAAGAATCAGCTTCCAAGAATCAACACAAACATCACCAACCATATAATTACTAAAGATTGGCTGATGATAAACTGACCACCTCATGACTACCTCATGACCAGTAATAGTCAACTATAATGCGGTAAGTCTTCCCTTGTTTGAGTACAACATGACCAACACGTGAAATTCGGTTTTGTCAAATTTTTTCACAAAAAAGAAGATTAAGAAAATTTTAGTCTATTACTAGCACAGTGTGTACTGTGTAAATGTCATAAAAACAACATTTGGTCAAGTTTCCGTTATTTAAGCAAAAGTCGACCTTCGAAAATAGAAGAAATGGAAATTTGGCAAACTAAGCGGAGAATGACTGGTACATGGTCACAAACTGGCTAAAACCCGAACATTTTTACTATGAACGTGGACAGTTGCTTTCCCAGGCACATTGATGGCAGTTTGACTTACTGCAAAATTGCCAGCTTTACAAATAGCACTTCTGAAGCCAGATCCTTAACTTCCAAGTGCATCCATGCATAGAACAAGAGCACCTTTGTTTAACACCACCTTAATGAGTTTGATGCAGACAGTGAATGTGGTCTAATACCAATTTTCAGTTTGAAAGCAATATGAGGGTGGTGAGAAAACAAACTAAATGCTGGTGAAAATGACCCTTCTGCCTAATCACAATTGTATGTAGCCTTCTCCACAACCTGTTTTGACTCGTTAGTGCGTTGGGTTTGAATTCTGTAGCAACAAGTTTGAAACCTAAGCAATGGGTTTCAAGTATTGGGAGATTAGTCATTTCTTAAGGAAATTACAACATTTTGGATTTTTAGTATCAGTTCAAAGTATTTATACCAAGACGTCTTAACACACAACTCCCAACAGTATGGACATGGACTTTCGAACATGTACATGAATTTTGTAATTCCAGTCGAGTTTGAATTTTCTTTTGCAGAGAACATTGTATTTTCTAACACGTTAAAGGTTTTTGCCACTGAAAAACTGCTAGGGTTTTCACTACACACAAACCTTCCATTTGTGATTACTACATATTCAGACACAAGCAAAGTCCAACACTTGATGCTACAGATGGTCAACTCATTGTACAATAACAATCAGATATCACATTTCATAACACAAGACTAAGGAAACAATACTTCAGAAGGGGAATGGGCTGCAGCCAACACAAACTAAACAAGTAGAGCTGGAACGAAGCATGCATGAAGCTCCAAGGTCAATTTTCGTTTAACCTTTGCAGGAAGAAATCATCTACAGAATTGTAAGTTTCTGCTGATAACGACAACAGTCATTCGCAGGAGTTCCACATTTTTAGAACCAGTTTTTTTCCGCTGAAGAACAGGCATCAAACTTGTTCTCAAAACCTGGGGTCCCTGTAAGTAACTACAGTAGAATCTCTTTTAATTTTCATTCAAGTGACCATGCTTTGAGGTTCTGAGCGTAACATCCAACCTTGATTGTTTAGATTCTAGATTTAATTGCCATGGAAAACAGAAACAACACAAAGGAACCTCAGTCCGAGTGTGGGCCATTTCACTTAGCGTGGTTAAAAGATGCACTGTTGGACTTCACAACTTTCACCATAAGATTTCCACTGGTTCCAGTGCACAAATCAAATATTTTTACAGTCAACATTATACAATTTAGATTCATTCATTGCCACTTTTTACATATTTAGAAGGACGCTAAAAGATTCCGATTTTTCATGCGTCAAGAGAGAGAAATTCTTTTCACTACACGTCAAGAGAAATTCTTTTACACCCAACAGAAAAAGACATGCCTCAGTCATTTCGTACAAGCCAATCAATTTCATAAGGCTATTCATCCGGACAAGATGAACCTGGTAATTCTCTGCAAACCGTTCTATTGTGCACGAACATTTCTAACTGTTTTTGTCAACAGTTCTTTTTAACGCTCCTGCTGTCTAACTTGTTTGAATAACAAGACATACATTCAATATCCCGGACAAAAACTTGACAAGTCAAACAAACGTTGCTATGTTCAGATATGACAGCTTTTGATTCTGGCTATGAATTAGGAAATTTAAAGTATATGGATTTGACTGTAAGGCCAAGCCTCTGAACTGAAAAAAAAACTTGCAACAAAACATTTCGCACATGATCAGCCAACCGAGTTAACAAGGATCACCAAGAGCCAAGTAAATGACATCAGAGTCATCCTTTCTGTTAGTTAGATAGTTCGCTAATCAGAATTGTTGCATAGCCAACCTCTGTGAAATGTGACAATGAACTTACAATGATAAAGCATGACTTGAGGATCAAGTTAGTGCCCAGATGCAGCAGCTCATAAAGACAAAACCCTACAAGTGCCTGGCCTTGGAATGACCAATGACAAAAAAGAGCAAAAATATCCAGGAGGCGTATCATTCCACAAATAAAATAGATAGAAATATTTTTGTGCTGTAAAACTTAACTCAAATAAAGGTTTTTGCATAACAAAGTCAAAATAATGATAAAAAAGAGACAAAAAGAGAGGAAATTCGAAACCAAATAAGAGAAAATCTAAACCAAAAAAGAGGAAATCCTATTAAAACAAGAAAATTCCTAGCTCAAAAGTGCATTCAATCCTACAGAACCCAATTCTAGCAACTAGCACATAGCACCTAAAAGCTAGGCTCCAGCAAAACAACAACAGGCGCTTTTCAATTGAATGGTTAGCACCACTTGAAAAACCTAATACGTGAAACATTAATTTACAATCAAGTGATCACTATCCAGCAAGAATATCCTCTGTTTCAATTCAAATATTCTGCATTCAGGAGTGGATCCAAGAGGGTTTCAAAGGGTCCACACACCCCTCCCCCCAGGTCAGCCACTTTTGTATAACTATAACTAGACCTCACTCTAGTATTGACCCTGGGTCACCCCCTGCCAGTGATAATACATCATTCTATTGACTGTGCACGTGTAGTTACTAATCATCAATGGTACTCACTCAACATAATATGGTATTCCTTCACTTGTAATAGCTTGGCTCCACCCAGGGGGCAAATCTACAAAGCAAAAACATTGAGTCATTAAATATTTTTCAATGTCCCAACCAGCAGAATGTTAATGGAGAACACTTTGACAACAGTCAAGGATTTTTAAAACGTGTAACGAATAAAAACGATGAGATTTTTTATGACAGATCATATCAAGCGCTGGTTCATTTTACAAGAACCGAAGACAATTACTATATAATTTAGTTTTGTTTCACAGAAAACGGGTCCTAACATTGGGAAATACTCTTAACCTCGAACACATGTAAACAACTGGAAATTTTATAAATCAAAATAACTTCCAAAATTCAGGTGCGGACGATTTGAGTGGATTGCTCCAATTAATATTCAACTAAAGTTTGGAAGTGATGCAATAAAACGAATCACTGTGCATCCTTTTCTAAAAAATGGCTATAAACATACGGTCAAAGAAACTTACTTTGCCACGGCTAAAATTGGATACAGCTAAGTCTCTACTCAGGTGAGAAGTGGTTTTTGGGCTTGCAAAGACCTTACAATTGATAATTGAATACGACCACGCTTGGCTCAAAAAATGCTCCCCCTCCCCCTGTATTATGACAAGCCCACTTGTAGACCCTTAAACCAATAATAAACAGTAAGTTCTTTCAAAGTTCAGAAATCAAATTAAATTTGTCAAAGGAAAAATTATCAGACAATTTTTTTAATAAGTGGTCCAAATCTAACGTTTTTGAAGCCTGAAGTCAATTTTCAGAAATGCATTCAATATGGTAGTTTAAGATGAACTTTCTCCTGAGTGATCGCAACAAATTATCCTTCAGGCCGAGAAACCCTAAAGAGGGGGAAAGGATGGGTCCCATTACTGGTTCCCAAGTTTTTTGGCCCTTTTCCCCCATTCCCCCAAATTCGTTTCGATCTCAGTCCCAATAGATCTCAATTACCACCCACATTTCCCGAACCACAGCTGCAAAAGGGCCTGATCACGATTGCCAAAAAAACGTTCCCCCCCCCTCTACTCCCCTGAGGAGCAACAGCTCATTACCCTTTGTGAATTAGAAAATCAGATATGACCAAATGAATAATCACTTTTCAGCCAAGGTCAGCCTGATAAAACATCAATCAAAACTAATCCTGTGCAGGTGAATAACAGTATTTAGGAAACTAATGGTAAGTGAACAATCAGTGGTCAACAGGTGGGAGTAAAAATATATGCTGGCATGACTTGGGAGACATGCAAGCTTGTGGTTGACTAAAGTGTTACGTCACCAGCACAACGTGCGGAGTTAAGAAAATGTTTGGGTGACTCTGTGATGACTCAGCCGTAAGTCATTTGCTTGTCTGATAAACTGTCAGTTGGTGGATACTGCGATATTGTGATTGTGAACATTAAATTAGATTGTCCAGACAAGAAGTCTACGGGAATGAGTGAAACTATACGAAACTCATTCTACGTTCCCTGAAATCTATGGACTTTGGCTTTAATCAAAAATGGAAACTCACCGTCCGGCATATCCAATCCATCTTGAACGGGTTCGCCGATCGGATGAACCCATGTTGTCGTACGGGATCTGTCGCTGAAAACAGAAACGTGAAATAACAGGTCAGTTGTCGTGTAACTCATAAGAACTTCGATGCAAAAATAGATCACTCCATTTAACTTATACTTACTCTATAAAAAACACCCTGCCATCAGACATAACCCCGAAATCCCAGTCCTGGGGCAGAGGTTCTTGAACCAAGCTCTCAAGCCCCGCCATATTGTTTTGGTAAACGGTCGGACGCACCTGTCCCTAGAGACATCTGGTGGACAGGTAAAGAACCCCCGAGATAAAAGCCGAATGCCACGGCTTCGCACCCGAGCCACCACGGTGAAACAAAAATGCGTTAACTGAGTAACTGAAGAATACAGCTTGCATTCCAGTTCCATTACCGCAGTGACCTATTTAGTTGGAAGTGTTTGCGGTAAAGAAGAAAACCTAACCCGTGTGGCCGCCGACTACAGAATTTTAAGAATGACGCGAGAGGCCCAGGCCCAGAGTCACTGACTTCGAAGAACTCCGAAGTTGACAGGGACCTCGGCAGTGTGTACTCCAATAAATTCTTTTAACGAAATCGCTATTAAATAGTTAATGGCCAGAAGTTTCAGTGGTCATTGCTTCTGAAGTCGCAGGCTCTAGGACCGGGAAAAATCGGGGCGGCGCCGGGGCCGCCCGGCGCCGCCGGGGGACGGTAGTCACGAATGCCGGGCTGACCCGCAACTTCCCTCCGAAGGGTGCCTTTTCCAGCAATTAAGGATGTCTTTCTGACAATCTCCCACCAGTTAAAAGACATGAAACTGAACCACGTTTCAAGACTAAAGGGAGCCGTTAATCGTGACCCCGTGAAGCATGACAGCTGGATCCGGGCTTACCTCACCCGGGCCGTCTAAAAATGTCCCAGTACTCTGAACTGAAAAGTTGACTAAATTATGCATGGAAACCATTTTTACCATCCTCCGCTTTCTGCCATGCACAACGACTATGTTATCATTCAAGCCCTGGCATAGGCGGATTCAGGGGGGTTAAGGGTGTCCGGGCCCCCTTTTTCCATTGATTGTAATGATATCAAATCTAGAATTTTCAAATTGTTGACTGGGACCCCCTTAAAAATCCTGGATCCGCCCCTGCCCCCTAGTTCAAGAAGTGTTCGGATAGCGTGAATGTGTAGATTGTCATGTTCATAATAATGTGTAAGCCTATAGTGAAATTTGACCAAATATTGAAAGCATAGAACAGTGTCCCGAGTTTGGAATTAGTTCCCCTAGGTGAACCAGTTTCGCAACGATGTCATCCTGTGTAGAAGATATTCTCAGACCACACGATGTAATCATGAATCTACGGACTGACCAAGCCTCGTCTTAAATCGTTATCTTATCCAAACCACGCTTCAAGTAATGACGTATTTTGTGAAAGCTCCCTTAGTTATAATGGTTCCACACCATACAACAAGCTTAGTTTTTTTTGAATGGAAGGCTCAAATTCGTTGGGCGCCGTGTAATGGCGCTAGTGAGTGTATAAAATGAATGCTTTCAGTTTGTCACCAGACGTCGTTGTACGAAGGGCGTTTCATGCAATCTGGCACCGATGGGCACGGGTAGCCAACAGACGCCCTTAAGCCGTCTTTCTCCCCTCGTCATGCAGTTTCACGTGGAATTTGATAGCAAGACACTTTTTTCGGGAATCTGTCTCCAAAAGTCACCTGTCTGAGCACACACCATGCCCACTTACCTCCAGATATAACTTAATCTCAATTGGAATGCAACATGGGATTTTTCACCATCAGAATTTACATAATTATGATATTTTTGGGACTGTACAACCAACGATTGGTGATCGGTGCAATGGGCCATACCTGAGCAGTCTGTGCACGTCTTCTACATGTACCAGACTGCCTGTACTGTAACTATCTTTTATTTTAACCAATTATTAGAGAGAAATATCACTAACTTTTTTAACACTTTATTTCTTAACACAAACACTGAATGATACATTGAAAATACCAATGAAAGCAAAAGTTGAGAACTTTTAAATGTCTAAGACAACTACAAAGCTACTGATGCAGACAACACTTTTTAACACTACACTCCATTACAACTCGTCAATATTTTTACCGAGCATGTTCGCGGCTCATCAAACACACCACTGAGGTAAAGCTCTCCATCTTACCAAAACAACAAGAACCTTAACTACCTCCAGCGAAATTAAACAGAAACTGATACCTAGTCTTGCATGAAATCTGAAATTCTTTAATCCAAACAATTCCATGATTTTAAATACATGATTCAGGCTTGCATGTACTAACATTCTCTGAATTGCTTTCAAATTCACCAACAGAGTACGCCACGTGCAGTCCAACACAGGCAGCTCACTATAATGCATTCACTTCTCAATGTCACCAAGCATTCAATTATATTGACTGGTGTTATTCTCAGCTAAATCCAGAAAACTAGCGACTGTACAACTGATAAACTTATAAAAAATAAACAACCTTATTCAAGGCGGACAAATACCATAAGCGCTAGAAATAAAGTCTAGAAAAAAATTCACAAACAAAGAGTATAAATATAAAATGTAAACATGTATATGGCATTCCAATTGGCTCAGTGTTACACCTCACATCTAGCACTGTTCTTCAATAGGCTCAGATCTTCGGACCACAGTTTTGTTTCAAAGCCTCCAGCTCATGCTCACACACACACAGGTCTATTGGAAACATGGAACTCCAACACTACCACTGTGTCCGTGGCCACAGACTAATAAAGCCAGGTTTATGAATTGCATTGTGACATTCTCACTATACATGTACTGCTGAACAAGCAGGCGTAAATTTAAAAAAATGATACAACAACTTAGCATATGAGTACGGTGATAATACTGCATAAAGCGTTAAAATCTCGTCATAACCAAGATATCCACCCGAGAGATGCATAATTAACAATAGATTACACAGGAACCTGTATGGCTTAAGGTTGTGTTGGACCGGAGAAAAATGTCCAGTTGTGGTAGTTTTGGCGCATCACATCTCAGTAATGGCCGACTGGATTCACTTGGAGCAGTCACGTACTATGTTTGACCCACTGTTCTCTAAAAGGTTGTTAAGAATTGCCGTTAAAAGTTTCTAATTTTACATGAGGGGATATGAAACATATGTAAATTGCATAAATGAAAATGAAATATTAATCAACAGTAACAGCATTTTGAGACTTTATCATGAACATTTATCATGATCATTTATCATGAACATTTATCATGAACATTTATCATGAACATTTATCATGAACATTTATCATGATCATTTATCATGAACATTTATCATGATCATTTTTCCTGAGCATTTACCATACGAAAGTCGGCCTTGTTGTTGATCCTGTTGTTTTACTACAAATGTATCTTTCTCTTAAGAAAGCAAGGTCACGTGACCTAATTAGTGGCAGTGAAATATATCTTTTCGTCGAGTTAAATGCTAGTTTTGTAGATATTTGATATTTTGGCTAATCATTCAGACCTGTCGATGAGGTTCAACATAACCTTACGCACAGTCTTATCCGATCAAATTGACCAGTGAAGTAACATCACATGGACGAATGGGACCATCTCCTAACAATACCACTAAAAGGCTAATGACTACAGTTGTACGTCATACAAGTGCAGTGATACATCTCAAGAAGAAATCTAGGCTATGTACAACTGACGACCATACATCCAGCCTATTTTACAACACAGGCTTGTTTAAATCTTTCCCCACCTCTTCAACAGAACTGCCAGCCAAATACGTAAACTGTTATATTTCACATTGATAAATATTGACCACACGTACACACTATTAAAAGCAACACTAGAATATTTGTTAGCACAGTGAAATTTACAAGACTCCACACACAGCCAAGACATATCTGTTAGTACAGCGATACACAACCACTTAGAAATCTATAACCTCTTGCTTCACACCACCTTCCCTAAATCACAAACTTCGGTGTACGTTCGCTAACCCCGACTTTGCAAACAAGGAATTTAGTATGAGCCATCACAGCTAGTCTCCCTAATTGAACAGAGTTCCTCTACAGTGCAATAGAGATTGATACACAGAACACGACAACTTGAGTACTGTCATTACATTTAAGCCAGCGTAATAGGTACGTGTAAATACTCAGTAATATAACAGCAGGAAAAAAAACAAATCATTCATAAATCAATTGGAAAACAATTAGAATCCTACTAAATGAAATTCTCAAAAAATTCAAATGTGACTCCTTGAATAGTATTATTATATTGTTATACCACATTTGTTCCTAATACGGTATTTATTGTGGTAATTGTGAATCAGCTTGCGTATAAAGTTATCGATTTGCGACGATAATGATGTCACTTTCATTCAATTTCTTAAAATGAAATAAACAGTTATCTACTAAGAGAAAGAACAAACCAAAGTAAGAGGAATTTTATATAACTCAATTATAAGAATTACAAGAAAAAATGTCCTCAAAATCTACAGATTATTGTCCCAGTAAATAAGTGTAACAAAACAAATGTTTCCCCACGAGTCTTTAGAGGCAGAACTCGTCCTTCTATGTATCGTAAACATGAGCACAAGCACACCCAAAGGCTCAGGTTGCCACATGTCTACACACCGCTACTTTCCCATGGTGACAATTAGCTGGTCATATTACCAAAAAATAGTGCGGAAATGTTGTCAAGGAAAACCCTTATTTTCCGGCTTGAATTCCAGAATTCAAAGCCTTTGCTGATTTAGTTTTTCGAATCCATACTGTAGTGAATAATCCACCTACCCTAACACAATTATAATGTTTTGGAAGAATTTAAAGTTATTTACCACTGAAGCTCTGCCACTTCAGCCGAGCAGAGATTGTACAAAGGCAGTGCCAGTCTTTTAATATCCAACCTACAGCACTAAAATCGTCAGCAAACAATAGACAATATAAATACTACCCGCTTGTGACGATGGTTTTTGGAGCACATAAATCACATGGAAAACAACGTAGGTAGTATGGCACTGAGGTTTTGTTCGAAGCAGCACGTTAAAACAATATCTCGAGACAGATTCTTGCTAATGCCCTAGAGGTCGCCTAGAGCGCGGTGGGTGGAGATGTTGTTTTGCCTTCACCACCGCCATCTTTGACCTCCACCTCAACCTTCTTCAAGTCATCGTCATCCTTAGCATCCTCCTATGGACAAGTCAAAGGTTAAAGGTCATACAAGCCACCCGTGTACAACTTTTACAGCCTTAATTAATGCAACTACGCCTTGGGAATCATCAGAAAGCCTTGTAACAGATTTTCTAATATTCCCAGAAAAGACTACATCAAGACAGGCCTAGTACTAAATAATAAGTGAGGCCTGCTCAATATTATGGAAACACTTGGATGACAGATTTTTGGGCACTGCCAGCACAAGGTGTTGCTCAACGTAGAATGAAATTAATTCTCAAAAAGTTCCTTCTAAACAACAACAACAACAGTCTGTTGCCAGTTTCTATTAATTAGACATGGTCAAGGAAATGTACAATTTTCAACACAAAAAATTGACAAGAGATAAGAATCAAAAAAATTGTTTCACTGAAAGTTGAAATCTTGCGAGATATTTTCAAAAAATGAAAATTTTGATTAAACAATCGAGTAGAATTGTGGAGCTAGGACAGTTACTCAATTCAGGAAAATCTGAACAACAAGGGATTAAAGGAACAAATGAGTCTCCCAAAGACAAACATTGAGTATCGTGATTACTTCAACATTGAGCACTTACTGCTTTCTCATCAACAAGAGCTTTTGAATCCTCATCTTTCTCAGGGTCCTTCTTTTCACTATAAATATAAGACAATTGGCCGTATATAAACACCAATTAAGTGACCACAGGTCAAGAATTGCATTAATTCTCAACTTATTTCACAAAAAAACAAACTAGCAAAATTACTATTTTTTATACGCTGTATATATATGATGCTTGCTACAAGTCTAAACTGCTAAGTAATGCTAAACAATGAAACTGACAAACATGACATCCTCCGCAGACATCTGAGTATATTTTCCTGTGTTCATAATTTCACACGATCCCAGAAACCAAGTGGAGTTTGTTAATTATTGCAGTCAACAAGTACGCCTACATCGCAAATTTGTCATACTTCAGTATGACGTTGATAATTTATTAATTTCTGATACAGCAAAGCGGTAACATCTCACCAGTCTTAATTAATCAATCAAACAAAATAATTTCCATGATTGACATTCTTAGACATTTGAAACGTCGCAAACTACACGTCAAGACAAATAAGCCAACATTAGAAAGACTTTTCATTAGTCTAAACTTCAGATTTCTCCACTATGACAGGTGATGAAGCTAGTTAAGGGTTTGGCCAATGGGCATTCACTCAGTAGAGACCGACGTGTTAGTGAACATACTCAGTCACAGCCTCTAATACCAATAGATGGCGCTAGAGACAGAAGGTTCCACCTGAATCACAAATGGATGCATATGGTGCCCAGAGGCCAAAAAAGATCTTTAGTTTGGGTTTGAAGCAGCAAGAAAAAGTGAAATCACACGTCCGCAGCACCTTCTTAGTAAAATTCTAATTTTTTCAAGTCTCATACATACAGTTTACATAGTTTCTAATTAATGCAGTCACTTAAAAACTCAGCTATAACCAAGAGCGTGAAATGACCATGAATCAGTGGCGTTGGAAGTTCGGAGTGTCACAAATGTCAATGTAATCCAGAAAACACAATAAGTACAATCATACGCAGAACACAAACAGGACATCGAGCAAGTCAAAATTACTGGGGTTTTAACCAGTCTTACAGACAAGAGAACATGTTTGTGTATTGATAGTCATACCATAGTATCGTTTCTCAGCATACATAATTTAGTCACAGGGTAAATGATTGAACATACATTACAAAAAATGATAAGCAAGGCTTGGAATGATCCATGACAAAAAGAGGAGAATTTTCCAGGTGATGTATCGTTACAGAAATATGTTTTGTGTTGTGAAACTTTACAGCAAGAATTTTTTTTGCACAAATTAAGTCAAAATAATGATAAAAAAGGTGAAACTGGAAATCGAATAAGATGAAATTGAAACCAAAAAAGAGGAAACTTTCTTAAAAGCGGAAAATTCCAATCCCTGAATAAAGAATGAAACTGAATGGCTTTCACCATTAGAGCGTGCATAACCGTGTGTAGAAGCAAATATTATACAGCAAGAAGGCTTCAGAGGGAAAGCCAGTGTTTTTGGGTTGTAATCTTAGATACATTTTTCAGTTATAGTCACTTACAGGGGTTCTGCATTGTTTTCTCCACTCATTGAATTGTTTCTCAAAATCTGGAACCCTTAAAAGTGACTATTGTCATTTCCTGAGTTATGGTTTCCCTGGTGGGGCCTTTACCAATGAAGCATGGAAAATAGTGAAGTGAACGTGAACGACTTGGTGTTTGAGAGTCAGTGAACGGTGTTTGCAGGTACGTGAGTCATGTTCATGCGTCCGTGACCATGTTTTTGAGTCCGTTAACCATGTAGATTAGGTACCTTGAAAAGCCCAAATGGAGCTTCTGCAATCACCTCCATTAAGCAAACAACACAGACAGTATTCAATTGCAAGTCAGTCACTGAGTGGTGCTGCACACAAGTAAGCATAAAGTACATAAGGGTCTTTGTTGGGTCCTCCGTCTGTTAAGCTGTTAACATTCTTTCACTATTGTTGCATGCAAGGGATACCCGAACAGCAAATTAAAGCACTGAAGAATGTATCTTAGATAATCAGTAACTTGTAATCTTGGTAAAGATATGGCCACAGACATTGGCTTCCACATCAATGGCAGCAGGCATGATGGCCTGCTGCAGGTATCTCATCAAGAAAATCAGAAGTCTGTGGCCAATGTATTAATTACATTAGTAAGGGATCAGGATCTGTCTCCCATTTGTTTAGTTACTGTAGGCACCAGCTCTGCCCAGATGTCAAATTGGCCAAGACCAGTTAAGCTTCCTGCCACATGGCTTGTGACCACAAGCGATTGTTTGCATATGTCAGGAAGTATCAAAGTGCTGGTGTCAAACTACCCAGCTGGTAATCACTTTCTATGACTCTGTCTAGGAGGACAGTAATATGGTAGGGCTAGTTGATCTGGACCATTTTCGTTCATGTAGACAGTGGTGCAACTATTGACTGTCTGATCACAGCTCACATGCATGTGTTGGCAAGACTACATGAAAATAGTATATTAATTGTGAAATACGATAATTCATAACACAGCAGTGTGAGAAGCATTAAGCAGGAGTACGAGACTGTGATGTCGCTGGAGCGCGACATCCTTCACCTGACCAGAAGACAGCTGCAACAGCGACAGCATTAGAAGTGAGACAACAGAGGGCGCTGCACAAATAGCCTCATCCCGAAATCAAAGAGCACGATTCTCACTCCCTTTGGGTTGTAATACACACAAATGAAGAATGATTGATCACAACTTTACCCAGCTTTTGAATTTTTGGGCGTCTCCACTGCAACTCACCATATAAAAAAACTTCATTTGCATTAGAATGACGAGCGTCAAACTAATCATAATTACAAAACAGTAATTAGCAAGACAGCATTGTAACTGTGGGCCAAGATTAGTTCTACGGACACACAGTGATTGTGGGTAAACATTGCAGAATCAGAGAGCGCTCCAATTGGTATTCCGGGTAGCGACTATCGCCATGAACTAGACATTGACAGTGGCACCGTAACAAGCTCATCAGTGTCGTAATATTTATTAGTAACACCTGTTAGCATTAATCCCATTGTGCCTGACCCATAATGCAATGCTTCTTCCTGTATGATGTAGTGTGTTAAGACAATAGAATTTTACGTTTACTTCCATCTTGTGATCATCAAGTAACCACACTTCATCCAATAACATAACAATCAGTTTCGGGACAATGCTATTAGTGTTGAGAGATATGATACACCATCGTGGACAAAGAACAATCGCGAGTTGCGTACCTGTCGGTCAACTCATCGCCAATTCTGAGTACTGAGTACCATTATCATTTTCACTGGTGGACTATGACAAACAATCTGATAAACTGACTCTACCAATGAACCAATGAAACAAGTTTGGATCCCCGTAAAATCAGTGACAGCAGTTGGACAATATCGGAATGTAGTGAAAATTTTTTTATGGCATCTCAACGAAGCCCAATAGGGTCAGCGGGTGTTGATTAAGTTGACCAGATATAATGTTAATTCGATTTCCAGGCAGTAATATCATCTTTTTGTATTTGTCTATATTGATGAAATATAATGTGAAAAATAAGTTGCCACTTCCCAATTAGCACAAGTTTGCTAATCAAAAAAAACTCAGGAGGTAGAACCAGTAACAATTGTCGAGACATGTGCTGCCACTTGGGCGTACTCAACATTTAAGGAAAACAGAATTAAGCAGTCAGTCATTCAAAAGCTGGATGAAAGTCACTGTCAGTAAAAGCTTTAGAGCCGACGTAGAGTTGAAGGATTTGAACTGCTAGTGCTTGTCAATGACGGGAGACAGCTGAAACTGAGAACACCAGGAAGCAGACAGGGGTGAGGGACAGAGACAGGGGTTAGGGACAGACACAGGGGTTAGGACAAAGACAGGAAAGAGTTAATCTTACTCTTGTTCAGGTTTCAATGGTTGAGCTTCCTCATCCTCAGGTAACGCCTCCTTTTTCCTGTAAACCAATGGCGTTACAGTAATCTAGGGATTGACAGTTAGTGGAATACTTGGATTTCACACAGACCTTACACAGACAACCTGGTTCTAGTGTAACTAAGTCAAAGGTAACCAGACACTTAAAAAGTAAATGAAGACAACTGCCACGGTGATGAATGCAACATCCACAAACACAATACACAGCACATTTCAGATTGTTCAGATACAAACACAAATGGGCGTTTTAAGCATTTTTTCATGTTTGTCTTAGTTACTATGTCCTACACCGGTCACAGACAGTGAACTCTTTGAACTGATAACAGAGGATCACAAGGATAATATAATCTGTCACAACAGACGCACAATAAGTTAAAATGAAATTTTTCACTATTTGGTCCACTGTGTCTGAAAAGAAACAGTATCCTGCCTGAAATAAAGATGAAAGACGTTAACGAAGACAGGTTCTCCCAACAGATGTGCAAGTTATTAGTGTTCAGTACATGCAACTGCAAGGGGATTGTGTGTAACAAAAATAACTAAAACAAAGGAGCACATTAAAATTAGCGCAGTTCACAGTGAGCCAAATGTAAAGAAATAATTTCTGCAGGTATGGACAAATACGACACATGCGTACTTGATATAACCACCATAAATTTTCTAAAATCATCAAGAGAAGACGATCTCAAAAATGACAATTTTTAAGAATTTATAAGTCACAACCACAGGAATTTGTAATAAAAAAACGGCAACATACTGCGGATAATTTTAAACATTATCGTGGTGCCGACAATCATCCTCAAACGGAGGCGGCCTAATCAACATGCGCCAAACTAAAGACATTTAATATTAACCATAAACGAAAATGGAACCGACTGTTTCACTGACTACGTGTACAGTGCTACTCAAAACATCAACAAAAAACGAGAACGACAAGAACGATGAGAGCTGAAATGAGGAGACAACTCCTAATACTGAATCCACAGACTACGTGGAGCATAACAAAACTGAAAACGGAAGAACCCAACGGACAATGAGGGCATATCATGCTGCTTACTCCGCGTCGGCCTCAGGGTTCTCAGATACAGTCAACACTTGTTGTTCTGCAGGCTGGCCACTCTCACCCTCACTACAATGGAACGAGCCAGGCTATCAAACCTCTTGGGACTGGCGATAAAACCTGAAGGAAGCTCGACCATACTTTGAATGGGTGAGCCTTAGGAAATAAGAAACCTCGACAAGATCAAAAGATTTAGCAAGAATAAGAGACCCATTTGTGGGTATAGTTTCTTTGACAAAAATCACCCTTTTGTAAATTTGTTCCCATAACCTAATCTTTTTTGAAATGTCAAGTTTAATCTTTATCCATCCAGGAAAGTTCTTAATGAAGGAGAAACTAAACTGTTCTACTGGACTATGGTACTTAATTGTTCAGTAGAGCAGCACACAGCATACTACCCCAATAAAATGCATCGATCCAGACGTAGTACGCCATTATCACACGAAGGAGTTGAAAACAAAGCTAATTAACCCAATTAACAACAGTTGTGTTCATAATTTGGAAGGGACAAGAACGAGCTTGATGTTCCCGTTGTACAACAAATCAAATGTCACAAAGCATGATCACGTACCCTTGTCCCTCTTCCATCTTCAGTTGCTCTTTCTCCGTCGTCTCCGTTGCAGGAGGCTTCTTACCGCAGCAACTGACACAGATACACATGAGCAGGCCACACTGGTTGCGGAAGTAACACGTGACGTCGATGATGATTAGAATGATCACGAATAGAATGATCACTATGACGATGATGACACCTGTACTAAGACCACCCTTGGCAGTGCTTGGCTTTGTATCTCCACCATCACCTGCAGAGAGGAATAAATAAACTTCATGTAGCGTACAGTACACAGGGAACAGCCACTAAGTGGATTCAGTGTGTTGAGACTGTAAGCAAAAGTACGAGGTAATCAGTTTAGAATTATTGTTTTAAAATTATAATTACCACTACAGCACACACTCAAATTAATCGTGACACTTTTGGACACAACAGGAAGCACGGTGACCAATCATGCAACACTGATGAGCTCATAGCTATCGTTCTCTTGCTGGTCACGTGTCCTCTTTTCACCAAATAGCGTTCTTTTCAGTGATACAAAATTTACGTTCCGCTGTGCCGCACACTGTAAAGCGTAAGTACTACCAAACACACAAAAGGTGGCAGCAGCTGTTTGGAGCCTCGTATGACTCGTGTCTCCATATTGCTTTGCCAACCTCAGTTAGAATTAACGTAGCTATGATAAGACTTAAAGTCAAGTTAAACACAAGCTCATAATACAGACTACACTGAGCCAAGTACAAGTATTGAGACAACAAAACAAAGTCTGATAACATTTGTAACTATGGTAACTGAAGATGCTCTTTAAGGATTGATTAAATGAAAACTGAACCAGGGTAAACACTGGTCCCCAGCACAACCTGAATTTCATTGTGTTTACAGCACTTAATCTGGGGGTACCGTGACATTACACGTGCAAAATGATCGAAGTAACTTGGTTAGGTAATTATGAGCGAGATTACGCATGCATGATGTCGTGGACAAAGAGCGAAACGTAATGTTCATACAGACAGCATAAAAGCGCTCATTCGTTCAATTATCACACTTCACTTGTGTTACCAACGACACAAGTGGCATTGTTTATTCAGCTCAAAATTATTTTTAAAATAAGGGACATATACCAATCCCAGAAAAACTCAACAATTAAAGCTGATAAATTCTGTGAAAAAAAAAAAATTTCGATTTAGACCACTTCCAACTATGACATTGGTATCGATCCTCGCTCAACTCAGGGCGCTTGCAAAGAACTGGCAGCTAGATATTGCTTGAGGCAAAGCTCTTTGAGTTGATCATGGACGCGGTCAGTTTTCATGCCGAGTATTAATAACTGTTAGTTCTTTCAAGTCAAGAAACTATTGCTAGTCCGAGTATGAGCCGAGACCAGTTGTACAAGGGTTAGTAGTCGAAATCAAAATTTTACTTTGTTTTCTTAAACGGAGTTTGAATTTACAGAGAAAGCGGGAGATGTTCAGCAAGTGCGCGAGTTTACTTTATCAAAATAAATGTCATACAGCATGAATAAAGATGTGAAATCAACAAGAATGAAAACAGAGAAGATAGCAATTAACAGAAAATTCATGCTTGCAAATATTACTCATGAAAAATTTCAAAAGGTTACATCTGTTGCAGTACATGATGTAGAATAAAAAGTGAATATAAAGTAAATTGGACGTTTGTGTAGCTGATAATCAATAAAAGTGTTCGATGGTAGACTAAAATAGGATACAGTGTAAATGGCAGAAATGTTGATAAATGATACATAACAAAACTAAAGATAAAAATTAAAAAATGAAGACAAATAAAACTAAAAGAAATGAACCTCCATGCAAAATGAGTCACAAGGGCAGAAGTTGTGTCTTTAAGTCATGATTTTCCAATGTTTTACACCATTTGAAACATTAAAACTGAAAAAATGATAAGCAATTGTGATATAAGGACTACCGTACTAACACTGGGTTTACCTTTCAAAATAATTTGCAAATAAATGAAGAAGCTTAAGTGTTACTGTTAACACCTCACCGAAAGAACCGGACGACAAACAGAAGAGAAACAACACACCGGTTTCGCAGCTGTTTCCTGGCCCTATCGCCTACATATAATTAAAGGCAACCCCAAAAGTTACCTAACTGGCACCACTTACGAATTGCCAAAATTGCAATTCATGATCTAAGAGCATAAGGTGCGTGTTTAAATAAAAGAAAAATTACCCTTTTTTACCATTTCCAGATGTTGACTGCAATTTGCATATAATCAACGTCCCTTTAACTTGTGTCACACCATTATATTTGTATGTTGGCTTGCTCCCTTCAATGTGTAAGCTAACAGTTCTCATTGACCGGCGCACTTGTCATTTGCTAAGTAAACTTCTCATACGTGATGTGGAGATTTGTGGCAAAATTTGTAGGAATGAGGGAACATGAAACTGAACTTTCGTTGGTTTTAATATGGCACATTGAAGCGTGTGTTAATACACCAAACTGCATTGTGTATTGCGCAATTTATTTCTAGGACATATTCGCCGCTTTGTTTAATTAATAATATTGCATAAATACAAATTTTACATAAGTTTTAGGTGCTTTTCTCTCGTTAGTAGATTCACCATGATACACAACTACTTTTTAGCCACTGCATTACGGCATAAGATTCTAAGAAGACCATGGAAATAAACAGTGACACCATGTCCACCGACTATCCAAGATCATCGACGATAATGCAATCCGATGCAACTGAAGACCAAATAAAACTAGATTACTAACATAAGCCAGGGTCTTAAAGGCAGAGTGTCAGCTCCAAGAGAACATTCTTTAGTATAACATGAACAAGTAGACTTATGAGATTGAAGCAAAACAGATGTCTTAAGAGGCACTGGCATCGCCAGTTTTGTCATGCCAGCAGTGCCACCTGTTGGGACATCTTGCTTGCCAGTTTTCGTGACGCCATCCACTTTTCGAGTTGTTGTTGCTCTTGTTGTTGTCGTTGCTGCTCTTGTTGTTGTTGTTGCTGCTGTTGTTGTTGTTGATGTTGTTGGTATCGTGATGCGACGTGTTGTGACATCACGTACCCCACCACTTATAGTGCTCGACAAGTGGTACGCACTTTCTAACCCCCATAACAGGAAATCTTTTTATTAGGTCTATATCTCTTCACGTCTAATTTGTCACATCTTATTTCAGTTACATAAACATTTCAAATGTACAACCAAATCAACTCTTTGCATATCATTTGCATATCAGGAAACAAGCGATAACAAAAAATACAGTAACAAAAACGTTCACATTACAAATGATGCACTTTTAAATGAACAGTGAAATAAACCATAAAAGAAACAAAGCATTAAATATTTTTAAGGCAACTGTCAACATTTTGCCAAAATATGAGCCTTAATACTAGCAAATCAAATTGTGGAATATATACGAAATCATCGAGGTTCTCAACAAAATTTTCTCGTTAGTTTAAATTATCACTTTCCAGACTTACCGGTTGGATTCTCAGAAGTTGTATCTAGGAAATAGTAGTGTGAAATAGTAGTGTGAAATAGTAGTGTGAAATTGAGCCAGGTTGTCTCCATTGATTAGTGACAGAATAATTTGTCATCCCAGGTATGAAAACAATTTGCCAAAGACGCACGACATTTTAACAGTAACTACGATAATTTGGTTGCAAGCCTGACCCAGCTAAGGCTAACAGCAATGGATTCACACGGGTCGACACATTAGGTACGGGAGTGGGATAGTCCCTAGCGATATCGCGCACGCTATCGGAGGTCTTAAAAAATCCTAAACCTAACTTCAACCATAAAACAAGTTTTAGATAGTTTGACATGCCAGAAATGCTACATGGTTTTCAATATATGTAGCACACTATCATGCTAACTTGCTGAATTTCAGAGTCATTTTTTCTGACAAATGCAAAATTCAAACAAAATTAGAATCGTGACGGAAATCCATGCATGCTCCCCCCAATGGCCGCTCTAACTACGAGTCTCGCCACGGGATGCGTACGTGCGATTTCCGTCTAAGAACTGAAAAGAAATGAGAGATAGATAGGCTTGGTACGGGGGTAGACTTACCTGGTACAGAAGTTGATACGTAGGGTTCTGGAATGTGAAATGAGGCATGACGGTATTAATAGGTAGTAAAAACCTCACTGGAGCCAAGGTTAGTTGAAGGAACAGCCAACAGGAGGCAGTACTGCAAGCTCAATCAGTTGCTGCTTGACTGAACTTATAGGCAAAACAACAGAACACATCTGACCATATAAAGGAGTTTGGAGACAGACTGGCTTTCAGAGATGATGCAAGGTGAAAGATAAAAGAGGATAGTTTCTTTTAATGCACCCAGTATTGCAAAAAAATCATGCCACTTTAACATGCCCACGTACTAAACACAATCTCTGCTTCTCGATATTCTTCCAGTTTAGAAGAGATCTTACACATATTATTTATTTATTCGTGAAAACCTGTACATTATAACGCCTTTCAAATAAAAATATCTCGAAAGGAAACAAAAAGTTGGGAATGCAAAGGAACTAAGACGAATCAGATTAAAAGACCATTTATTCAGTTGATGTTCTGATTAAACAAGTATACTGAATATGCTACTTGATAAGCTTTCAAAAAGCACGGACTACAACTTCCAATACATTTTACAACTTATTTTTAGCACAAACAACATTTATTTATAGAAAACCGTGGTCAACTCGTCTGATGCAAACAAAACGCAAGTGATATCGTTCGTTTTCAACTACTCAACAAACGAACAGTTCTTTTCAGACCAGTTTGCTGAATAAAAATTATCAAAAACTAAAAAATAGTCAAACTAAATCTGGACGATTGTAGAGTCATTCAATATTAATTCATCTGTTTTTTCTAATTGACAACATGATTCGAATCTTCCTGAAAGTACAGGTAAATGTAAAACAGTTCTTATTCAATGGCATTAACCAGTATAAATAATCACAACTTGTCAATGATCTGATACAAAAGATTGACATTCCTGACATTAAGCAATAAATAAAACTGGAAAATATACATCAATATCTAGGGTCCATCTAATATGAGTCTTACATAATAGTTTATGAGGCAGTATTATTACACCATCATCAGCATAAATAAAATGCAACAACATTGTTCTTTCTTAATCCAACGGACTTTAAATTTAAAACGAACAATCCGTCCACTCCCAAAAATGTAAAACCGGTTCAATAGCTTACATGTGCGGTTACGTTGACCAAAAGCAAAGTGAACTAACCTGCCTTTCAAGTAACAATCATGCTTTACAGATACGTAACCATGGCAACAAATTTAAAGGAACACGTTAACTTAAAAAGTGCATTTCGTGTCATAGTTTGAACAGTCCAGGACAAAGAAACAGTCCAGTGTAGATGATCAACTTAGCCTAAAGCACAAACACTAAACTAATAATATTCACGTCACCCTCAGCTAACCCTGGCATGATTTGAAGGTAACCCGTGACTGAAAACCTTGCAAAGTTATAAAAAAATACATTTCAACATAAGTTTGTGTAAAAACAACTTTACAGTAGAAACAAGTGAGGACGTGTCAACTAATTACACACTTATATACATCACACATTCACAGCACTGGCTTTCAAATTATAATACATTTAGATACAAACACTGTCGCCTAACACTGTCAACACCTATTGTGTCATATGCCATCTTTGTGGCCAAATCAGCAACCGGTTACAGAAAGACGCTTCAATCAGCCATTGGACAGAATAACTCGCGCACTCATCAGACGTGAACTTTATTATGCATTGAATTGAAGCGTTACCAGTAGCGCCACCTGCCAGCCACAATATAAGTGCAAAACACCAATTCCAAACACAAGCGCTCCAGTGAGCTCACTCTTGGAGAACCCCAACACATTCAAACAAATATCTAAAACAAAAGCCAATCATATGTTCATATAGGATCAGCTTGGTCAAATAGATCAAAGCAAAAGCCAGTAACTGTTTTGACTATGTGCACATCTACCGATTGAAGTGGGTGAGAATATAATACTCCACTGTAGGCGCCTGGTGAACTCGAACACTACGCCTTATGCAGGCAAGATACAGTATACGGTCTGCTTAATAGTTGTCCTGGGTTTGACTGAAACTGTTTTTTGAGAACTGAGCAAGAACAGCGCGATCAGCAGTAACTATCACTTGGCATAGTATAGAAAGAGTTAGTAGACTTTCCTGAAGCATTTGATGTTCTGTAGCACAGAGGCGTGACAATGACACGGTTTTAGGAGAAAAGAATGAGAGTGACGAACAACACAAGGACGATGGCGTGGTGAGATGGTCTGTAGGTGACCGCGGCGCCGACTGCACCCACTTTGCCACTATTCGAATCTACAAGAGAAATGGCGAAATGAGAAACTGAAGAGCAACTGAAAAACACCCATTGTTTTCAGCATAGAATGAAGAGTCAGATCAAACTCACTAAGATAATTTCTGCATATTTTGGGGATTCAGGGAGCATAGGAAAAATCTTATCACGAAAATGGTGAAGTTTTGCCCTCCTCCACAAATGCACCCATAAATGTCGTAAGCAGAGTTGTACATCTAGTCAAAAATCATTCTCCAATAATGCAAATTTCATTACGCTGCATAAAGAAGGCAGATTTTTCAAAATAATGTTGTTGACATCGAAAATGAAGAGTTCTTTTCGCGGTAATCCATACAGCATCAAATTGCAATGAATATACGCAACACTGAACTGGTTTGAGGTCAGTGTTTACCCATCCTCTTCATTCTATGCTGAAAATCAATTGACACCATTACAAGAGCAAGCCCAGACACACACAGGGGGAAACACATTTAAGAGCCAGTTCTTTGTAATAATCAATAAGTAATAAACGTGTTAATGCCACCAGTACAGAAACAGTAGAGAGAACAGTGTCACCAGCGCATCACTGCAAACACTGCAACACATTGTAGCCACATGTTGCGACGTAGCTTTTTCCAAATGTGAAAGATTGCAACCGTCCAAACTGCCCTTTTTTCTCTACGTTTCTGTACTTAGAAACTTTACGACAAGGCCGTTTTACTCAACACAATCTCTCCGTAAAGCTTCTATTTTTGCAAAAGCTTCCCACATTACGGTTTGACTGAAAGCTCTACAAAAGATTTACCTAGCTTGAACTATCTACTGAACAGGTAAGTAATGTATCCTAATTTCTGAGCGGCGTGCCCAGTCAAGACAAAACTAGTCAAGTACCCTCTGCGCACGATACAACAAAATTCTTTTTGGTCTTCAAAACAGTAGCCCGGTCAGGAAATATGATCAGTAGGTGACGTGAAAAGATTAGTACATAGTTATGAACTACATCTGCATGCCAACTTATAGTACCATGATGTTCTTTATCCAAAATTTCCCAAGAACCGAAGACCCGTACCGATTCCACACAGCAACGGCACAGAAACACCACTGCCTAATGCCCACTTGTTGACAGGTTGTACATAATGAGGGAACTAAGATTATCGTTATTTTATCGTAATCATTATCATTATCAAGAAAAATCATCCTTTGTGAAAACTGGCCAAGTAGCGTTATACATAAAGTAGATACACCAGGTAACAGTCTACACTACAACTGAACAGCTGTGAGTCATGACTAGTGCTTAGTAACGCAGAAGCCCGTGCCCTTGTCTTCTATGTGGCAGTGTAATGTGACGGTGAAATGTGTGGGCATGACCACAAATCGATTAATCTAAATTGGAGATATATTGAGAATATACTATTACCGTCAAATTCTCTCACTGAGACAATGAAAAATTAATTATTTTGCTCAAGGTTGGGGACTTTGCCAAATTTTACAAATTGGCAATTAGGCAATATCGACTGTCCCAAATTCAAGATAACTAGATACGACCATTCACCTCAATATTAGACACAATGGGAGCACGTGAAAAACCCTCTGACAATTTTCTATGTTTTTCAGATTGTTAAGTCTAATCACATTCCATTGATTCAAAACACTATGTCCAATATTTGACAATTTTTGATGAACACCAAAATCGGCCCATTTTCTGAAACAAGAAAATTCAATTTCGGCTCACATTCCAGTCCAAAATTTAAATAACTGTTCCAAACGAAAGAATTTTTACCATACAGAAGGGTACCATATGAGCAGATTATAAAAATGTGTTTAGGAATGAAATTGTCTTCACTCCAATTTACATAATTACAATTGTACCCCTTCACATGCTAGCAAAAATGTGTTTTCACAAGCACTTTCAGTCAAAAACACCAGTAATGTAATGTGAACGGTCGCAAGGGTTAGCTTTGCTGGCGCTTTGCTGGAGGTTTGAGTTACCCCAACAATTATGTCAAAAGACACACCTGCGTAGGGATAAGAGTTATTTAATTTATAATCCCGATGCCAGAGTGAACACCTTTTGAAATCAATTTTCGCTTTAAAGCGATTCCAGTGGTAAGGACACAAACTAACTGCTAGCAAAAATGACCCACTCGAGGACAGCTCCTCTGTTTGGCCGAAACGCTAGATTTTTTGCTACTCATGTGAACCTAGTATATATTCGACAATTTGAGCTTGCCCCATCTTTGTGTGTTATGTTATTCCTCAAATCCAATTTTATCCCCGAAACAAGTTTGAATGTCAATTTCGTTATTCCCATGGGAGATAACGATGTGGTGGGGAAAACATATGGAAGGCTGACATCAGGCACGGTGAATGTTGAATACTCTCATTCCTGTGTTTGAGAGTATTATAGAGCTTATTGCTCAAAATGGCAGGTAAAATGTCTTGACAGTCAATCTTGGCAATGCTTTTTTAAGTAATAAAGTGACAAAAATAAAACACATTTGTCATTGTGGAAGCTACGTCGATCAATCTCCATGGAAATTTTAAAAAAATTCTTAAAAAAGAAAAACGGTTCCTTCAACCTAAACTAACGAGCATTATATCTATGCAAGAATACATGTCCGCGATCATTTTCGCTCTTTATGAGATGATGAGGTATTGTAAGAACTGTAACTTGGACATTATCATTATCAAGACAAAGGAGTGTTCCAAGAAGCAGATAAAAATTAAACTTTAAATAAAGACAACAATGGCAAAAGCACTTAGCACAAAACTCATGTCAAAACAGTAATGACTTAACTTAAGCTTACTGGCACAATGCTAGAGATGGATCTACTTTTACTCAACTACCATTATTACGACCTAGGAAACAACATACTAGCCAAACACACGACCAATATTGTTTTGCTGAACATTCAAGTGCCCATAAAGCCACTTTCCATCACAAAAACGAACTTATTTAAACCTCTTACTGTTACGAAATAAGTCCCAAATTATTCCGTAGTCAAATTGGGGGTGATTTCAAGGCTTCAAAAGAAATGACACTTCGTTATTTCTTAAGTTAAGGCTCAACAAGGTGTGTTATTTAATAAACAAAGCATGATCTCAAGGAAATAAAATTTTCAGTTATTTAGAAAGACAGAAATCCCTTCCCGTTCGAGTAAAGGTTTAGTTGAGACCAATTTTATAACGTGGTGGACCAATGTGGGTTAATGGCTCCTTTAATCCAGTGAAATACCTACATAGATAAAGCATCAAATTCCCGTGTTTGTATTATTGCTTTCACTTATGCTAGTTTAAATTAATCTTTGTACACTTCATCACCAATAAACTAGTATTATGAAGTACAGTGAGGTCTCTATTCTTCCATTTTCATTTATTATGTCATAGCAAATGCTAACAATTTTACGAAATGTTAGTGAAAGCTGTAAGGTACGGACTGTATCTAAAGCAAATTTTCCTGGAAGTCTTTTACTAAGAAATATGACAGAATATAGTTTGTCTGCTACATTGTGCACCAAACTGAAGAATTTTTACTCTACACCTAAACCAACTTTTCGGTTCGTTTTTTAGCTCACGGTTTAATTTTTCGGATGTTTCTTCTACGGAAAATTAATAGAAATACCAAGAAATTGAGCCATAACTTTACTAAGCCCAGGCAATGGTAGTAACGTTGTTTTTATGACCCATCAACTCGGGGAATGACGTGAACTGTAATACTGGCTTTCTACATACAGAAATTATACTAGGAACAACCTCGACCAATTTCGGACATAAATATTTGCCAAATTCCCCGTTTTTGTTTTTCAAGATCTTCTGGCATTGTTGTAGATGTCGATGTATTTTCTCGCTATTTTCTGATGGTAGCTATGGTAACAGAACTAAGACAAGGCACAGCATTAATTTGATGCTACACATCCTTTATAAAAAATGATAAAACAAAATTTCACTAGTCTGCCATACTGGAATTGGTGAAATTTTACAGAACCTTAAAAAGAGCTAATTTCTACATTTTCTAGATATTTCACGGATTAGGGACTTGTCTATAAGGTCCTACACAACCATAAATTGGTGAGCTTTCACTTTCTAACATTCACCATTACTTTACATTTAAGATGTACACTTAATGGAGTCAAGACAAGTTTTTATTAATAATTAATATTCATCACAATATTGCATACAAGTTAAATTTCATTTTGTCAATTTTTCAACTAAAACCTTTTTACAAAATTGTCATTTTGATTACAATTGTCTGTGTGGCATATCTGCCACCAAACAGCATTTGGTAAAAATCTGACACCCTGAAAAATGGAAATTTCAGAAATTATTTTTTTATTAAGATATGAATTTTAGCACTATTGAATTTTGTCGCCTACAGACACTGTTTGGTCAACAATATTTTTAACCAAGCCACTCAGAGCTGTCCATTATGTCAGGTGTTGTTTCCAAGATGATTTTTACAAAATGAATTTAATGTTCAAGTAGTTTCGTTTTCCATTAGTAAGAGCAATGCTTTCATTCTGACAACAAAGAAAACTTTCTCAAACTATCTTTGCTTTGTTTATTAGTTATATTTTAAACATCTTCGCATACCAATGGCATTCTGTCATATGAAAATGTACCTCATTTTTGGACTGAGCAAAATGAAACGTACTCTTAACGCCACAGAAATTCCAGCCGACTGTTGGCCACAGGTTATATACCTAACAGATTTGGTCCCGTTTCTTCAATTTCAAAGACAGTATGGCAGAATATTGAAAAAAAGTTTCATTAAAATTTTCAATAAATGTAAACATGAAGAAAGTTTACACCATGATTCCATAGTTTAAATTGTGCAACTGTCATCAACAAACACACAGCGAAATTGCAGCATTTGTAACAAGACAGCTTTTGAAAGTTGAAAAAACGATGGTTTTGGTAATTGTTTTTGTTTGAATTTTAAAAACTACTTTAATTGATCAATGGGAAGATGGAGCTTACTTTGAAGGACTTTTCACTAAAATGTCAGAACTGTATGCAAATATCCATTGCCATTGAATTAGTACATTCAAGAACACCACAAAAACGAATAGTCCCGATACTGGACAACTTACCTATTCAATTTAACAAGATCATGAAGGAGCTGGAACCATCAGACCGCGACAGATGCACCAGACAGACACAGTGTGTTATCACGCACATATACGTTAGCAATAGGGGTACTAGTGGGGAGACAAAGGCTGTTTTACGTCAAGGAGCGAGGCCAGCGCATGGGAGCACGCCACGATAAAATGAAGGTGTCTACTGCTCACGTGACCCTGGTTTACTGTTAGCAGCGCTCATGAAAGAAAGTTTGTTCTTGAATGTTGGCCTCGAATAAAATTCATGTCATTTTGGCGTGAATGGCATCTTTTGAATGTTGCTACGAGTCGACAAAAGAAATGTGGTTTATATTTTTGCCGAATTAATTTAGAAGTTTTCTAACGTGGGGTGATTGAGCCAACGCACGGAAGGGTCGAAATCATGCTGATGACGAAAACACAACGGCATGCAATCAGGGTACGGTGTGTGTTTAGCATTAAAAAAGAACAGACCGCCGTTGACCTGGAAACGTGCTCTAAATGGTTTTCAGCATGCGCATACAAGTAAAACCATAAGAAAGGCAGATTATTTCAGGTGTTTGGAAATCATACTGGGGAAACCTCCACCTTGAAGTAAAGCAGTCACCATAGCCTGTATTTGCTAAAACATGAACGTGAATCGCAACCTATGATAATCCTCCATGCTTACGGTTTGCATTGTAACTGACACGTGAAAATGTACAGTATGCTCACGTAAAATATAACCTTGTTCTTCGCAATCTAATAATTACTTAAGAAGCACATTGTGGCAAGTCAGCTAATAGATTAAACACTGTGATAGCAAATGTTAGTATTCAAAGTGCTATTTATGATCACACTATGCTTAGAGTTATCATTTATTTATTGCGAAAGGCTTTTAATCGGCTACGGCAGAAGAATCTTAATCTATGAAGCATTGCCAAAGACATCAAAACTTCAAAGCAAATTTCAACTTAGACAACGGCTAATTAGAAAACTAACACGAGATCAACAGTATTAAAATTGAAATAATAACTAAGCGCAGAAAAAAATGTCCACTGCTAAGATGTCACACACATGTATGAGGGAAACGCCATCTATGGGGATGATTCACGAGGAGGGCCCCAGAACATGGATATGATAGAGCACTGGTAACAAAAACTGAACACAAAATCTTAAAAAGCAAGCACGTTAAGGTTATCGGGAGTTGTAGATATCAAAATCATACAGCTCAGATACAATGCGATTGTTTGCACTGCGACTTCGTTGTAAAATGCAACCAAGCACAGAGCTGCCTTCAATGGTGCCATTATACCATGAGACTATCGCATGCATATGACAGTGCGTGTGATCCAATCAGTTTGCAAAGTTAGCTAGCATGCACGCCACTAGATGCCACTAGCGTCTTGTTAAGAGATCTAACACCAAGATGCATCAAGTCTTCCATATTCAGGCCGTGGATTTTTCCTCATCCTCAAACAAAGAGCACGGGCATTGTCATCGACTTTATTACAAAACAACTTATGTGACAAGTTGTATTTTTGCATGCACCACGATTCTGAAGGTACACACACGTCTCTCGTGAACTGCAGCTCTTTTCTCACTCTCTGACAGCAGAGAGAAGTTGTACGTGTTAACACCGTGTAGCATCTGCACATCAAATATGAGCGAGAGAAGAAATACCCCATGAGAAAATTATTTTCATGAGAAAAGAACGCGGTTAACGAGAATGCCAAAGCCGTCCCTAAGCGAGGAAAATCGTCTGACCGAAAGACGATTGTGGAGAAGATACTAGCTAAAATCAAACTTCTGATAACCTTGTAAAAGCAAGATGCCTATTTAAGAACAAGCATTCCTGTGCAAAATAACAGCAAACACAAAAAACACAGACAACAAGTTTTAAAGGTTAAATGTTACAGTGACCCAAAATCATTGTTAATGTATTGTACTGTGCTCTGTGTTGGAAAAGTACAAATAAGACGACATGTGGAAACTACCATGACACAGTTGCTGGATCCATTGGTAAGCAGCCATGTAAAAAGACACTTCCAACAAAAATTTAGAACATCAGTGAGTCAAAAAAGTTTTAGGTTGCAAAAGAAAGCGGTACTCAATTGCCAAACTAATAAAGCGAATCACCTGTCAGGCAGTTTACCCGCTAAATTTGGTATTAACATTGCACGACATGTGACAACACAGCAACATAACATGCTGACAAGATCTTGGAAACACTTTTCAAATACTACAATGTGGTGTCTTATGGTTTTCACCGTTCATTCATAGTTCTGGTGGGCGGGGCAACAAGACACATAGCACAGTACACCAAGCTCGACTTAGAACACACAACAATCCTGTCCCGGCAACAAATCAGTTAAAGGACGTGTCTCTGGCAGTTGACATACTGTTATCACCGTTTACGAAAACAGAGACCGTCGCTATAGAAAACTATTCCCATTTTGGAGCCAAGTGACCAGTGATTGCATTTCCGTAACTTTTCTCAATAAAAAGCCATAAAACTAATCATTTAGTCAAAGTGTGTGCAAATGTGCCAGACAAGGATGTTGTGTGTGCTCGTACAGTACCAGCAACAAGCAGACTTACCTGCCATGGTACGGAACTTGAAAGGGGTGGTCTGCTTGGCTGATTTGCCCATTCCATTCTCGGCCACTATCGTCACCTCATACTCGGTGTCTGGCAGTAA
The DNA here is from genome assembly GCA_002633005.1 of Phoronis australis. Classification (NCBI taxonomy): domain Eukaryota; kingdom Metazoa; phylum Phoronida; family Phoronidae; genus Phoronis; species Phoronis australis. The sequence continues at coordinate 215,525 of NMRA01000468.1, forward strand.
ATTTTTCAGGTCCACTTGCTCGTCGTTGCCCTTCGCCGACACCTTCTTAGTCTTCTTCGTAGATCCCACCTGAAAGTAACATCCGAGACACGTGATTACCTACACGATACACAAAATGCATTTTAATCCAGTCAAAAAATTCGTTAAACAGGTTTACCTACAACACACTGCGTCTTGACAAAGCCAAAATGTGAAATTACATTCACAATACAGCTGAACATTACCTTTGACACTAATAATTAATAATGCAGCAGTCCGACTACTTCACTCCCTTCTGGCATGAACATGTTTAATGATACCACCAACGAGGAATTATATCATCAACAAAGACTACATGGTTACACACAAAAAATAGGTGGAAAAAGAGCTTGCATTCATTTCCAAGTCATCAGTTCCTATGATTCAAGATAAGTGACAATGCCCCCAACTGGCTACCAGGCAGACCCACCCAGCTAGCCTACTACTTCAACCTAAGCACATCCAAGTACAACAGGACCCGTCACACTCTTGGAGACCCTGGTTTTCCATTTAGAAGAACAGGGACTGAAACCCTTTCAGCAAACTTACATTTTTCCATTTTCTTATGTAGCAACTTCTGTTTCACTGTTTTGAAGCATTTGGGAATGGGCTTACTTGCCGCTGTTCAGTTTACCTATAACTTGATGCATGCCATTTTACTGTTTGTCAAAACTGGTAACAGAACAGTCTATCTTCACAAAGAATGGCCAACTACTTGAACATGTCTGTCCAAAATGAACCATTTGTGGTCAGCAAAGTCGTATTTAATGGATCATATTCTTGATTTTTGGCAACTGAAAAGCCAAAACCATGCGATTTGTCGAATGTACTACTTAAATATGTTAATTCCATCCCAAACGTCAAATTCTGTGAAAAAAATCAGATTCCATGAAATCAGTAACTGAGAGCCAGCGGAATTTCTGACAAAGAAATTTTGTCACAGTGGGTAATAAGCAGTCAGGACAACTGAAAGAAAATTTTAACGCATTACTTTCCATGTGATCCTGTCTGCCAGTTCACTGGGTAAACCACACTTAATATCAGTCATGCTAATGCAATTCATAATTTGTTGATGGCTGAGTCCTACCTCCTTGAGCTCAATGTGGAAAGCGGTGACCTTATCACCACCGTCAGACGGCAGATTCCAACGCAGTGTGTACGACTTGGAGTATGTACTCTTGGTTGGTGAAACAATTTTGACAACAGATGGCTTTTCTGCAACACAGCAAACATGAGGAATCAGTTGTACATCTGTACAACCAACTATATTCTAAAATAGTAGTTGAAAATGGCAAATTTTAAGTCGTTGAAAACCAGGCAAAATCACACAGACAACTTTTGCATACATTTTTCCAGTGACTTACAATTACGAACTCCGGACAGCAAAGCGCATGCCTGAAGAAGTAACTAAATCATTGGTGACTCATCAAGCTAACGCATGCACCCTATCAACACCAGCGCCAGTGTAATCATGGAACAAATAAAAGTGTTAACTCTACTAATTTCAAAACTTGAATTATTTCTTCTTCTGAAAAATGCAAAATCAAATAAAGATAAAAAGCAGAAGTTGTCAGTGAAATAAATACATGCGTGTTCCAAGATAATAGCTACACTAGCTGTGAGCCAGAGATGTGCTCGCACAACACTCACTTATTTCTGGTTCAAATTAACTTAACTTCTTCTCATTGGTCACTTCAAGGCAATTTTGCTCCAGCGATTTTTCTCAATCAACTGCTTAATAATGTCAAAAGAAAACAATAAGACATGCCTGTAAGGAGGCTAAAGGAAACCCGCTTAACATCCGAGTGTCATGAAATTATATCTTTAATATTCTCAAAAAAAATGAGCATGTAGCTGAAAGCTTTTCAATCAAGCTCGATTTTGTGAGCATAGCCTGGTGAACATTCTATCAATCACTAACTTGTTTCCTTGACTGTAATGGGTGCATATACAAGATATTTAAACATCACACATTCCAAACAAGCGACATTAATTCATTCCACTCTACGACTTAAAAGAAAAAGAAGTTATGCAAGACCTTAATGGCAGGTCTGCTTACTTAGTCAAATATCTAAAAATTCTATAGAGTTTAACTCAGTGGGTTTTATTTATTAATCACATCACATCATATATATTGGCTGTACAATTTTATTGCTAGTGAGACAATGATACTGTTGAACATTTAACACGGAAGATTGCACAGGTATTCCATGCTCTCTGATGACCTAGATGCCATTCACTAGTCATAAGACAGTGGTCAAGGCACAGATGTTGTAGTAGCCAGACTACGTTTCAAACTCAAAGTTCTACAAGGTCTTTTCACGGCCTATGGTATCCGAAAGTCATGCGGCAACCTCATGATAGTTCAGAAGTTACACGATAGACAGCGTAACGCTATGCTTTGGTTCTCCGTATATTGACTTCTCTTACGCAACGCATTTGTGCACATGTAGTGAACAAATGTGTTCGTAGTGAACAAAACAATTTTGTAACTGAAACATTTTGCCAGCTCCTAAAAATGAGCCAATAAAATAACATGCTAGACTTTCTAGGCAACTCACCAATCTCGGCAGTTTTGGTTGAAAGCGTGAACGGTTTCCCCCGGAAAGCAGCATTCCGGCTGAGCACCTCCAGTGTGTAAGAAGTGGAAGGCTGCAGGTTCTCAATGACCAATTCCTGACTTGTTCCTTGGGCTGGAAAGGTATGACAGACAGTGTTCTTTATCAGTGTGCCACCAGGTGGCAGCACTACATTAAGGGCAGAGAATGGAGTCGTGTTTTAGTGACAAGTCGCAATTTGTCACATCTCAAAATTTTAAATGTCACATGAAAGTCTCGATTACTACACGTATACGAAAGATGCGATATTTGTCAGTGATAACGAAGAATTATGTAATCTCGCAATTAGTGAAAAAATGAATCACCACTTGATGCAGCATAAAATAACTGTAAACCTAACAAAACACAGTGTTTCCCCTGCATGTAAAAATCTGGGTGGCCCGCCACGCTCCTGGCACTCGTAATCTTGCCCAAATTGACCACCACACACCTAATCCTGAGAGGGAAAATTTCACTGCTACACAAACAAGAGCAACGCGGAGCGTTGAAATGCGCCCATGAATGCATCGCAAATGGCGTGCTGTCAGGGTTATTTGTATCATAAAAATGGTCACTAGATGGCGCAAAAATGTACAATCCATCCAAAAACAGGAACATGCCATATTTCATAAAAATCTGTCAAGGAACTTCAGAGAAACAAAGGAAAACAGAACAAAATGAAATTGCCACTAGGGGGCACAGCGTCCATTGGATCCACCTGAATGTAGTCTGTTGTTATCTTCGCATAAATTCACTTATTAAATTTAATAAAGATCCTGCAGTGAGTTTTGAAGTTACAGTTATGGGCACAAAACAAAACAAAATTACCACTAGGAGGTGCCACAGTAGTCAGTCACCATCATCAAACTTCCTCTTCACACTGAAACCATGTACGCCAATTTTCAAAACCATCCTTATAATTATTTGGTTGATCGAGGGGTGAACGCCAAAAATAAGATTTCAAAACAGCAAAAATGGCCACCAGGTGGCGCAAAATACCTAGATTCCATCCAAAAACAGGACGATAGCGTCATCTCACCAATAGATGCTTATATTCAAAATTTTATGAAAATCTGTTGAGCACCTTTGAAGATACAGACTGGTAAACGTAAAAAACTAAAATTGCCACTAGGGGGCACACCAGTAGTCGGATCCGCCCGAAAGCTTGCTCATGCCGTCTCATCTACGAAAGAAACACTTGTGCAAAATTTCATGAACATAAATTAAGGCGTTTTGGAGATAAAGCAGTGGACGCTGGACGGACGGACGCCGGACGGAGATAATGGCATTACTCGTCCACATATAAATATGTGGGCGCATAACAACGCATGTAAAAATGAATACACAACACACACTTTACATCGCAACTGTCCATTTTTGTGGATCGAACGGAAGACACTAATTGAAAATCGGTTTCTGATTGTTTCCCCTTTTTAAAGATAATCCTTTTATTCCCTCTGCTTTCTCACTAAGTGACCAGACATTCGGTACTGCTCGGTTACAAGGCAATACAAAGCAACTGAATACAGGCAACGACCTCGACATTAGTTTTCTAAAATAGCAGGCCACCACGGGCACAGCAATAGCCAAATCCATCAAAAAATCCATCGTGATCAACACGATACGAAAGCACGCTAAATTTCACGACGATGCTTAAAGAGGTTCAGGAGAGTCACTGCCACAGAGGTAGGATATCAGTGCTCGGATGTTCAACAGGAATCTGCACAATCTGCACCCAAGTACATTTGTGGGAGGTGTGCAGCTGTGACTTACCGAAAGGGAATTTTTGTTCACGATCTTCACCGTACTTGACAATGTACTCAAGGACCTCCATGTTCTTTCCGGCATCTTCGCCAAGTGCGACAGAAAGGGAGATCGTCCGGGGTGACTTTTTATCAACGTTCTCGGACACTACTGGAGGAGAGGGTTCAACTGAAATAGAAAGACGGCAATTGAATTTAAGGAGCAATAATAATGAGAGGCAGAAGATTGCACCAATACACATTGAAGGGAAAGAGATCAAGCCAGTCTTGATGTCGTTTGATGTTGACACTTGGTAAAATTGCATACCGCTCATTACAAGTTTCCGTATTTTCAATGGACCAATAGAAAGTGACGTAAATGGTCTAACAAAAAAGGCCGGCATTTTGGCTCTACAAGCACTTCCAATGAGGAAGCATACTGCCCCACTCCCTACTGAACAGTCTATGCAGATCATAAGTGTTTGCTCAAAGGTATGCATTTGCAGAACAAAAATATCCAGACCAATAGAATACAAAGTCTTCCTTTTTTACTGCAACCATGCCACCATGGAAGAAACAAACAACGGAGATGTTACCTGCAAGCAAACAATAACCAGCGAGCTACTGGTATGTCCCCACCAACCCCTCCCACATCCCCACCAACCCCCCCACGTCCCCGTCAACCCCTCCCACGTCCCCACCAACCCCTCCCATGGCCGAGTCACCCGAGTAGGTACCTTGACAGCTTACCTGCTTGTACCATTTCAATAGTGTGAGAGCTGGTGCCCATGCTGTTAGTGGCATTACAGGTGTATGTACCGTACACCTGGTCATCTTTGTCACCTTTTCCAAACACCTGAAATACACAAGCCAGCATCATAATTGTGTTGTATAAAATGTGATCAAAGACCTAGCACAGAAAACTGGTGTTAGGCTCCGCACAACTATTTCTCAAAAATGATTAAATCTCACCCGAGCAAAAGTGTTAAGTTTGAGAATATACGCGTAACTGCTAATTGCCAAGATAATTCTTCAAATTATTTTAATTTGTGATGCGCTGAAGAGTTTGCCACTCTATTCTGTGATTTCAATACCAGACCGCCTAGACTAAAACTCAAGATTTCCAGGAACACTCGCCGCAATTACCCTGACATCAAGATATGCTACAAACATTGGAATCTTGCTACTTCACCCCATTTAGCTGGTTGAATTGGGGCTTTTACTGTCATAAAATTGCTATCATAATATTCCTCATTGTGATAGGATTCTACTTTTTGCTTCAAAGGGACATTAACGGTTTTACATCGAAAAATGCATTTTCGGGATAACTGTTACATGAGATGAACTCCTTGAGGTAATTAACTTTGACCAAGGCGAAACAACAACAAAATCCGTTTCCTTTTTGTGATTTTGTCACAAATCCTCAATTATCACCATAGTCTGTCAGACATTCACTGAAATCAATACTCTTGCTGTTCAACTACTGGTATTCGGCTCACCAGCAGAGGGTTTGGCTACGACTGGGAATGTTATGGATTCAATTCCATGTTACTGCTAATTTCTACAAAATTACCTTTTCTCGCCCAGATGTCCCTTTGTTAAGTCAAACGGGCAATTTTTACTAATTAAAAGCTGGGAACCGTCTTCAATAAATGAATCTCACCTCCAATGAACCGTTGAGAGCTGGTTCATTGAAATACTTTGTGTAAATAGAGTCCGCGGTCATCCTTCCAACGACGACTCCGTTCTTGATCCACTTCATTTCTGTCAGTGGAGGCTCAGCATCGAACACGCACGTCATGTTGGCTTTATTACCCAGCCAGTTGAAGACCTTTTTGTCGCTCTTTGAAGCATCTACTTCAGGCTTATCTGTAAGAGAAATAGTTTCACATTGTACGTACGACGGAAATTAGGGTAAAAGAAATATCCTATTTGCAACAGTCTCCAGAATTTGGGACAAGGAAACTCCCGCAAAGATTGAGTTTTCTTATTTTAGAATTTGGGACAAGAGCGATTTCGGCGTAGGCCATTTTTCCCAAATTTTGGATAATGTGATTTCAATCTAGAGAGTGGGTAATTTTGCCATCTTTCCAGTGATTTTTGAATTTGTGACGGCCAATATTTCCTATTTCTAGAATACTACATGCACACACAGCTACTCCGGCAAATCTCTGCAAGCTGTTCTTTACAGCAAAACACTTTTGAAAAATCTCATGATACACAAAATGAAACGAATTAAAAAGGGAAAGGAACGCGAGACCACATCACTTAGTGGTGCATCGAATCCATCTTGAAAGTCTCTTTGCATATGAATGCGTACCAGCTGCGTGTTGTCATAATTAGAAGCCGATATCCCGGAAGCCGATATCCCGGAAGCCGATATCCCAGAAGCCGATATCCCAGAAGCCGATATCCGCGAAGCTTAAGGCAGCTTTGCCTGCACTTACAATTAACAGTTATGGAGCCATTTCTCAACATGGATCCCCCTTTGTTGACAGCGATACATGTGTAGTTGGCTTTGTCCGTTTTCTTCAGGCCAGTGATGGTAAGCTTGATGGCTGTGTTCTGAGCATCAATGGGGTCAGCAGGAAGGTCGGTCACACAGATACGAGCATCAGACTGAAAAATCGTTAATTTTCTCGTCATACACTGTGCCTGAGAGCGTAAGTCCTGCTTTTGAATATTTGCCAGGAGATATATCAACTGAGACCAGATTGGGGGACTTTTTGAGACAAGTTCCTCTTTGGCAGATATTAACAGTGACAAGGGCGTATTTTCAAAACATAAACAAGATTTGTAATAATGACAAATTAAGCCCTCTCTCCAATTTCCTTGTGCTTAATAATACAAGAAATCCCATTTACAGTGGTCACATATTTTGTGAACCAGTTTGATGCATGTTATTCAGTGGAGAAAACAGGTTTTCAAAATGCAGGAGACCAGTTAGTAATTATGTGAACTTAACCTGCGTGTTTCTAGGAGTTCTCGAGAATCCAGCCGTTACCAAATGGAAAGGGGCACAAACCCTAAGGCTGCCTCATCACTTACCGCCTGACATCCTTTGGTAAAGGGCGCTCGTGAGCCAACTTTCTGAAACTCCAAAGTCATGTCTTTCAGTGTACCATCCACACGGCAGATGAGGTCAGTTGAATCACCCACGTTAGCAGTCTTGTTGACGAATTCTCGGATCGTAGGTGGATCTGGTAAAAACACACGATGACAGTACATAACCTGACAACAGTGATGACAAAACAACAGATCATACATAGACTATAATAGTACATGGACCACCAACTTTATATATTCTTAATGCATGAGTTCTGGGATTTCCACACAAGCCGCAGCGTCTTTACTCACTAGGGGGCGCCTGCCCGTTTAACTTCAAGCATGTACATCTGAAGACTGACTACGGCGCGCGCTAATTCAACATAAAGAAGACTGATCTTAACCCAACAATAATCACAAAGACGCGTTTAATGGCCACTCGGGTTATTCCAGTTTAAGGTTCTCAATTTTAGGATGGCCTATTTGTGGGACTACGCAACATAACTCCTAATTCCTCCTATGGAGGTAGTAGTTACCTATCACTTCAAACTTGAACGTTTTCGCATCATCCCTGACTTGATCATTTCCATCGTCATCTTTGCCATATGAAGAGAGTGCTCTGCACGTGTAGTCTGCTGTGTCAGCACTCTGAAGGTTGTTCACTGCCAGCACACCTTCACGGCACATCGGTTGACCTGCAACAAAACGGTCAAATGCGAATGAGTATATTAAACAGGACAAGAGAACGCGGAGCGTTGAAATGCGACCATGAATGCATCTCAAACGGTGTGCTTTAAGGGTTGTTCATTGGTCATAAAAATGGCCACTAGATGGCACAAAAATGTACAATCCATCCGAAAATGGGCACTTGTCATAGCTTCTTTAATAAAAAGGTATTCACCAAATTTCATAGAAATCTGTCACGGAACTTCAGAGAAACAAAGGAAAACGGAATGAAATGAAAACTGCCACTAGGGGGCACAGTGTTTATTGGATCCGCCTGAAAGTAGTCATTGTCTGTTGTTAGCTTCATATAAAAACACTTACTAAATTTAATAAAGACCCAGCAGTGGGTTTAGGAGATACAGCTATCGGCACAAAACAAAATTACCATTGGAGGCGCCACAGTAGTCAAAGTCATCGTCAACCATCCTCTTCACACAGAGAAAATAAACACCAATTTTCAAAAACATCCTTTGAATGATTTGGTTGATAGAGGGGTGGACGCCAAAAAACAGACTCGAAAACGGCAAAAATGGCCACTAGGTGGCACAAAATACCTCGATTCCATCCAAAAACAGGAGGATAGCGTCATCTCACCAACAGATGCGTGTATTCAAAATTTTATGAAAATCCGTTGAGGACTCTTGAAGATACAGGGGTAAATTTAAAATCTAAAATTGCCATCAGGGGGCACACCGTAGTCAGATCCGTCCGAAAGTCGTTGTTCTTTGTCAACATCATATAAATACACTTGTTAAATTTAGTAAAGATACTGCAAACCTCTTAAGAGATACAGCCATGGGCGCAAAAAAAACAAAATTGCCACTAGGAGGCGCCACAGTAGCTAAAGTCATCGGAAAATCATCGTTAGCTGTCCACTTCATAGTAAAAACATACATGCCAATTTTCACAATTATCCTGAAAGCGATTTGGTTGACAGAGGGATGGACGCCAAAAAACAGACTCGAAAACAGTAAAAATGGTCACTAGGTGGCGCAAACTACGTCGAATCCATCTGAAAACGGAAAGATAGTGTCACCACACTAACAGAAGCCTGTACCCCAAATTTTTTGAAAACACGTTGAGGACCTTTGAAGATACAGAGAAAATAAAAGGGCACACCAGTAATCAAATCCGTCCGAACATAGACGCCAGTTTCTACAATCACCCTTAGAGCGGTTTGGATGATAGAGGGGGGACTAAAAAACAAACTCGAAAACAATAAAAATGGCCACTAGGTGGCGTAAATTACGTCGAATCTATCCGAAAACTGGTGGATAGCGTCATCCCACTAATAGATGCCTACATGCCAAATTCTATGTAAATACGCGGAATACCTTTGAAGATATAGAGGTACGCATAAAAACTAAAATTGCCACTAGGGGGCAGACCGGTAGTCGAATCCGTCCGAAAGTTCACTCATGCCATGCCATCCCATCTATGAAAGGAACACATGTGCAAAATTTCATGAACATATGTCAAATGATTTGGAGTTAGAGCAGCGGACACCGGACGACGCCGGACGGACGCTGGACGGACGGAGATGACCGCATAATGCGTCCACATATAAATATGTGGGCGCATAAAAATGTGTTATTGTCAAGTGAAATGTGGCGACCAGCAATAAAAAAGATGGAAAAAATGCTAAGTCATACTGATCATAAACCACAAAAAAGAACAATGAATTTTAAAGCTATTTTAGATTACCAACTGAGTGTCCTGGGAATAAAAACTTTTCACAGTTGCAAATACTGAAGAGCACACAACACCCTTATGTCTCATTATAACGAGGTGTCCGCTGTGGTCATAACACAGTCAAGTACCTGGAACGTTCCTAGTCGTCTTCTGATAGTGGCCAGAGTTGTCGCAATCGAGCGCCCCCGGCAAACACTGTTCACCCAGAAAAGCAATGGAGCCAGCTTTGGTGAAGTAGAATTCTGGCGTGGGTTTACCGCACGCCTGGCAGATCAGCTCCTTCTGTAGGTCGCCGCGGGTACCACTCTCGCCGTTCTCAGGATACTTAGTGATCTTTGGCGGAACTAAGGCACAATGATAATAATTGCCCAAAAGGAAGGAAAATAACTGGAAGGCATTTTTAAGTTACTACGGTAACAAATGTTCAAACTTTTACCACATGATGCAAACTTACAATGATGTATTCCTAAGTACTTCAGGCACTACATCAAACTTGCTACCATCACAGGTTTGAATAGGGCATTATCCACTCACGAAGAGAAGGTCAATTAATAAACATGATAGTGAGATGTAGTGAGCAGACTTTTCTTACAATCAGGAATTTCAACCTTTAACTGTGTTGCTTAAACCACGCTGGTTACTTTAGTAAATTTCCCAAACAGCTGTTTTTGACAAAAAAAATAAACAAAATAAAATTCCACTTTTCTGCCATGTCGGGTCCTAAGCTAAAGAATTTTTGACCCAATGTGTAACAATATATTCAAGGTAATTTTCTCTATACTTCTTTGCAAGAGGGAAGCACTGTGTTGGCGCTGTACCAGTTGGGAATGGTAAAAAGTTGTGACACCAAATGGAGACATCTTTGAACACTGAATATTCATACGCACATGTCGGGCATGAGCCTATGGCCAAACTGTATCACAAGACAAAGGGCAATCAACAAAACCAAGTACCACTTTCAGAAAATTGTGTAAAAATGCTTTTGCGAATTCTGACTACGCAGGCTAGCAGCAGGGCAAAATGACATTTGTTGTACGTTGAATATGTTGAACAATACTTTTGACACCATGCAAAACAAATGAAGAATCCGATCTTGTTACGCCACTGGTGCGCCTACTTACTGTACACCTCCACTGTGATGCGCAGTGAGGGAGATCCCTCGGTAGAGATATCATCAAAGGGAAATGCACTGCACTTGTACGAGCCCTCGTCAGCCATCGTCACATTACTGAACTTCATCTCGGTACCCACCAGCTGGATGCGATCTGAACAACAAGTAGGGAATAACAGAACACAATATGAATATTGCGAACATTGTGAACACTGAACACTGTGAACATTCTGAGCATTATGAAAATTGTGAACATTATGAACATTGTGAACATTATGAAAATTGTGAACATTATGAACATTGTGAACATTATGAACATTGTGAACATTATGAACATTGTGAACATTATGAACATTGTGAACATTATGAACAAGAAACGAGGCCAAGATGAGATCCCACAGGTAAAAGCATGGAGATAGATTGGAGGTCTTAGGTTTGACATCTCACTCTACATAACCAGTATGCTTATGCATCTCCTGCTTAAATGCATACTGAAACCCTCACAACACGCTTGCAAGTCATGAGAAATTTTCAAATGCTGCAAATCAGATCAGTCATCTTAGAGATACGCTGTTCCAGAGTTAGCCAGTTTTGGACACTTTTCTAAGATTCCACATGACATCATGCGTTTCAAGGGAAACGAGCAAGAGCAAAAACTGTACCAGAGGAACCGAGTGGCTCATATATCCCTTGGTCATTCAGTCGAGCCCACGTGATTTCAGCTTGTGCGGTCGTCTCACAATTGATACTGCCAGGCTGATGAATAAACATGAGTTGCTTCTCCTTTGACGTGATCTTCAATTCGACTGAAGAAGAGAAGAAAGGACACATTTACTGCGGTGCGAAAGGACATATGAGAACACATTAAAACTGCTCTTAAATTTCTTTTGCCAAGAAAGCTGCTAGCATTTATAAGCTGCTCCCAACTCTACTCTCGCTGTCGTTAATATCGTGGTTTAAACAACTGGGAGTAAATTCACCGCCACGATAACGCTGATCTGGCTGAATGTGAGTGGTCACACCAAAGATGAACTGCTTGCAATCACTAAAGACTATTACTCCAAATTGAGGGATGAAGTTATGTATGGGGCTCTATCCAGGAGTATGTACAAACTAGGCAGCTTAAGTTGATGCAAAATAATGATCCCCAATGTTTTTCTCAGACCCTGCCCAAAATGCTCACAGCGTTGACCACCCATTCCCAAATTGAATATCGAAACAAAATAATGTTTCCTCAACAGGTCTCTCAAAAACTGAAAATAATTTCACACTTCGTATTCCGGTTCTGTCAGACATGAAACAAATTCATGGCAGGTCAAAGCTTTTGGGGGGACCTGAGCTAGATTCAGTTTGGGGGACAATTTCGGTACAGGCTGCACTTATCTCTCATTGTTTCGCGTCTCCTGTGTCCACTTACATTGAACGTTCCTAAAACAGAACTCGGCTAAGTTCTCTAAATCTTCTGTGTATTTGTCTCGTTCCTCACTGATTAACGTTATCGTTTTCTATCATTTTATCTTTATTGCGACCTCCAATCTGACTACTGACAGTTTCCAATGACATAACTAAAATTGAACTAAGACTTAGTTAGGGGCATTGCAAAAAGGTTTCTACTTATTTTAAATGACATTGAGAACTCAATATAGACTTACTTCACTCTCGATTTGTATCGAAACCAAAAATTGACTTGGCATGTTATAAAACAAGAACAGCACAAGAAAAGTCAATCGACAAATAAGCAGAAGACTTAGGGTATTTTAAATGAGCGCCTATTCGGGACTGTTTTATGCAACCAGGCACAGGAGATCTGAAACAACGATCCCCTCACCAGTTACTAATATTGACTACTGAAGACCAATGGACGTGTGGCATGAAACCAAGCTTTCGAAGAAACAACACTAAAGAAATTCAAAAAGTACTTGACAAAACCGCTAACTACTAATATTAAAACTGTTACAATGGAGAACGTTTGGAACTATAATCTGACACACGTGGAGAAAAACATTTGCAAGACCCACTTAATAAAAATAATAGTTATCTTACCTTTAGCTCTAATCTGTATGGTTGCTTCAACTGGGTCTACACCCGGTCGAATCCCAATGCATTTATAGATGCCAGCTTCACCTGCTGAGAATTTCTTGAACTTGAGATAAGACTTTGAGCCGACTTTTACCTGGTACACAGTTCTTGAAAGCAAGAGAAAAAAATGGAAATTAGTAATGACTAAAAGGGGTTTCAGATTTTGAGAACCAGTTTCCCCCACTGAATAATGGCACCAAACTGGTTCTCAAAATCAAAGAACGGTGTGAGAAAAACTAGTGCTTAAAATTTTACGACGACTCTGCTCATGAAATTATCTTAAGAATATATAGAGCATCATGAAGAAGCAGAATACCAACAAAACTATAGATTTAATGCAGTACAAGTATAGATCTTTTGAAAGTGGGAATCTTGTAAAATTCAATTTTTGACTTCTTGCCAATCTCCCATTAATTGTGCCACACAATTATGTCTTTTCAGTAAAATTTCATACCAAAATATCAGTAAGATAACCAAATAACATTTGATAAAAATATTCAAGGTAAAATCTCGCTAACGCCGTTACAGTTTTCTAAATTATTTCATTTCGGTATGATGCATTTTTTTTAGTTTTGATGAAGATTGCACAAGTCCTATTTTTGAAAAGCCCTGAAAGTTACGTACATGTATATAACTGATCAGCCATTTCTGGGACTGTTCCGCACTTAGCCAAATTTGGACACTTTTCAAGGAGCCTACAAAACCTCTAGTCACACACTAAATGTAAAAACATCCAAAGTAATTTAGCTCTAAAATCTTTGCCCATCTCGATGTGCAACAGAACTTTTTTAAAGCAGTAGCTTGGCCCGTTTCAAGGACAAAGAAACGAGTCACAATAGGCAGCCAAGCTCGTGAAACGTAATTTCTATTTTGACTACAACGATGCCAATCTCTGAGCAGACAACACTCCAACCGGAAAAGAGCCGTTGCATTTTCACAACTCGATGAAGAGCAAACTTAAAATGGGTGGTTAGTTAGCAGACAAAAGCTACAAGAGCAATGTGAAACACGTCCACGCAAGCAACACAAATGTTATGCTTCTACAGGTGTTCAATGATACACACAATACTTACATATCTTGACTGTCACTGGCAGCCACATCTACACCATTCCTCTGCCATCTGATATCTTGTATATTTGTACCATCTTCCTTCACACATTTTACACTGGATTCTTCACCCAGGGTGACGAACTTCTCATTTTCGGGGTCGATTTTAACTGGAAAAGCCAACAAAACAGATGTTAAGGGTAAATTACTTCTCACAGCCACTAACAACAGTAATAAGTCAATAATTATTAACTTATTACAGTCTATTCAATCTCAGACAGTGGAACTTGTCAGAAGGCGAAATTGACTAATTTTTCCTTGAAGAAAAAGACATTTTTCGTCCCGAAATCATTCCCATATTTTATGTACTAAAGGACCAAATTTTTGTTTTACCTTCAAAAATATTTAAGTAGCCCCAAATCCCTAAACGTTGAAAATGATTTCTCAGGAGAACAAACCGAAGACATTCTCCTGGCAAGTACTGAACAATTCAGTGACAAGACTTTCAAAACACATTGCCCCCAGTCAAAATGACACAATGAGAATGAGCCAACATGGCAAGTTAGTTAAACATGTCCTAATTGGGAAGACAGCACACTTCATTTTACACCTCCCCATCAACAGAGTTTGACTAAGATTCCCCACACCCACTACCATTCCAGCCATGTGATTGGGCGTAACAGGAGATTGACTGAATCGAAGACTGTATCTGAACAGGTAAGGAAAGAATAAACGACAGGTACTCATTTATTGGCAGGCAAGAGGAGCAGGGTCTGAATATTCAGAGTTGAGAAAAAACTTCTCATTAAAAAGTTGCGAAGAACTGCTGTACCAGCTTTTCAGTGAATAGGTCTCTTTGCAAAATGCTTGCCAGGTGGCAGCACATGATTCACTGTTACATACAACACATCAGTAATTCATGTTTTTACTGAAAACACCTCACACCATTCACGTAGGCTTCAGAACACAAACTTTAGAAGGTAAAACGACTTGACTTCTTCTACCATGACCTCTCGTACAAAAGCAGAATAGAATGGGCGAACACATAATTACAACCAACTGACTTAACTATTTTTTGAGTAAGTAGACATTCTTTGCGAGTTCTAAAGGTCATTTACAATGTGAAAACAAAGACTCCACCATCTGAATACCTGCTTAAAATGATATTTACACAGCATGTCCGAGGACCACATGACAAGCTTACAGTTGAGCGACACACTGCAAGAATGTTTTTAATATCACCAAGTTTAATTGTCTACTAATCTGAAAAGCCAACTAGTTGGCTAACATATTCACAGAGACATGGGTTTCATATGCACTGCCCCCTCTTGGAGCTTGCACAGACCGGCACCACTTTTAGTGTTGTCATGGAAAATACAATTTTCAATCAATGACATTTAGCCCAGATATCGGTCAAAACCAACACAGCCACCAACCAGCTGATTTAGACAAAGGTTTAGGAGTTAACAATATTAGATGGAGCTGTAGACAGTCTCCAGAACATTCTTTCTGTACCACAATGGTACACATGGGAGGTATTCACAAGGCATGAGTTAGATGGTTAAGGCAAACTACCTCACAAAGATGGGGGGCATGGAATTCATGTCTTGTGCTTAGCACATGATCAGTGCACTCTAGAAAAGCAGAAAACTGGCTGATTAATGCAAGCCTTTAAAGTAAAGAATCTTTAATCAAGATTTAAACACGCAGGCTGAGCATCCGGTTTAAATTTCCATGTGGAGTTCCAAGCAATCAAGCTCCAGAAAGGCTATAAAATAAATGTCAATATAGTTCATGTTTGTTTTAATTTTGATACCCCTGAAATGTCACAGGACTCAAAGGTATCCTCTGGTGCACAAATCCGATTCAGTCAACAAAGTTGGAATCTAAACGTTAATCTCGCAAGCAAAAACTTTTTTTTCAAAATTTCGAAACTTGGAACAAAAGCACGATCTTTATAGTTTTGTGCATGTTTAACTCAAATCCCTTCAACTGCTATACACCCTGTCTCCAATAAAATGTCAGTTTTGACAGAAAACTCCTCCTTCTCAAAGTCAAATCAGTTAAACAATTACATAGAACTAATGGAGTGATTTGTCGTCAAGTAAAAGTATTAATAACGGCCATTTTCCGACACAGCCCCCAACAAGATGAATTTAGCCGCATCACTAGATGGCGATAAAGTAGTTGGTGGATTAAACACAGTCGCATTTCTCACTTTGTGCTTTCAATGGTACTGTTGTGTAATAAGGATATTCAAATGACCAATGCAAAAAAGTCCCATCCCAAAATGTCAGTGAAAAAAGAAATTGTGTTTCGTCTTGCGGCGCAGCAGAAGTAGAAACTGGGTCAGGCGAAAGAAAGTAAGTGATTGGAGCTTAGAGTAATTATTCAAAATGGAGTTATTCAACCAAAAGCAGTCTGTAATGACTGTAATGTACATTTACCCAGACTGGACCATGTGTAAAAATTATTGAAAGTTGGGTCCACTCCAACTCAACACAGTTTTAACTAATCCACAATTTTAATTAGTAAATAATCACTACCATTTATGTTGCTTAGACCGAGAGCTAGGCATGCTTTAGTATAAACAGTACAATAACGCATACAGGTGAGAGACATAAGACACTGAATGTTACAGAGAGTTAATGGACCTACATAAAGTTTTACATTCCCTAAAAGACTGGATGGCCACAAAGTGATAAATTATTTAGAACCTCAGTCGGCACTCTCAACATTCCTGGCCAACATCAGTATGAATAATTAATCAAAGCCTTTTTAATCTTTAAGTGAGAGATTACGTCAACTCAGTGACCTGCACAGCCATTAAGTGGGACGAAAATAAAACAACATTAAGCAAGACAAAAAAACAATGTTTTAGCTCTTATGCCATACAATTATCTAATGTTATTGGCGGGTTTCAAAAATATAAGGTAACAGATGTTCCTGTGCATGTTGATACACTTATTTGGAATTAACTTTGTCATATTTGGAATGGATGATGAATAGTGCTTGTGTACTGCCACATTTAAATCAAATGTAAAACAATGAACATTTCAACATTCCAGCCTAGCTCCGTGTTCAAACTCATTTTAACCTTTGTGTTTCACCAAGGTCAAACAAAATCTAATCTCTGTACTCAAACCTGAACTTCAAGCTAGAATTTGTAGAGCTCCTACGTTCTAATCAAGACTGAACTTGAATAGAGCACTCATCCACGTAAAACAGAATGCACGCAAGCACAAGATAAAAAAACGCATATCTAAAATTCATATCCAAGTACAACGTAAGTAGACCACAAATAGGGAGCTGGAATTTGAGTTTGAGATCGGAATCTGTACTCCAATCTAGGTTTTGTTTCAGAAGCAAGTCCCGTGTACTGTGGTTGAAAACAGTTTTGATGCGAATTGTACAAAAAATACAGACAATTCGTTTGATCACAGGTCAATTACTTCTCGTCAATGATTTGTCATAGACTTGATGAATTAATGAACGCTTGCACTACATCTTGCAAGCACGGGGAATAGACAAATTCAGTGACCTGTATAAAAACATAATGCCTTGCCAACAAGGCGAGACAGGCATCGCTTGTATTTGTTCTGAACGCCGTGAATGTATTTCTACATCAAGTGAGTCATCCAACACGACATTGATTTTTCAACAGACTTTTTTCAGTATCAACCTTATAAGGAAGTATTGCCATGGTGACCTTCATATGCACAGAGCTATCTGAATGTCTGATAGGCAGTGGAAGTGCACCTCTCACCAACTGCACTTTGTTTATATAATATAATATATTGTCTCTACAACTCCAGCATGACTGAACCACTGTATTACAAGGCTAATCACAGCATAACTCCATTATGAAAATCACTTTATCCAATAAGCCTCAAGTCACTACCATTAGGTAACTCTGAGTTGATGGACCAAGAGACATAGCTCTACCAACTCTTCCAAACTTCCACGAAGTCCAGACTAGCCTTCAAAAATTTTGGGCAAACAAGACTTCAGTTTCATGGGGTTCAAGAAAGCAGTCCAGAAATCGTTACACTGTATTCTACCTAAAATTTCAGACACGAAAATCATTGCTATATTGTAAATATGTCCACTTTTCACATTGTTTACGTGTGCAAAATTTTGTCAAAGTTTTTATTAAAAGAAATATCTAGAGGCTACGTTAATGCTGTTATTTTTGTTCAGAAATTTGACAAACTAAAGTACCATGCGTCAGTCATGTTGTGTATTAAATTGAAAACATGACAAAAATTATATTAGAAATGAGGGAAATCAGACAGTTCTGTTATACGTGGGAAGAACAAGATAAGCAAGAAACTGGTGATTTTAGTTCCTCAGTTTTACTTCTTATCAACATTGTATCCATGGTGATGCACCTATAAATTCAATAGACATATTCCTTAGCTTAATTGCCTCACATGACAGAAACACAGCCTCGGACAAACACAGCAGAGTGAAGCGACAATCTTGAATGACAGGATTATGGTAAAAAATGAAGATAGTCATCTCAACTCTCAAAGCCCAACCAACACATCAACTCTACGTTATACCTTATCCATCACATTTTGTCCCATTTTTTCATTCTGAAAATGCACCAAAAAACTGCCAGCTGCCGAGGCAACATGCATTTTTTACCCTCTGAAGGACCTGCACTGGGAGCCACCATTTAATAACCAAATGACAGGCCATTTTCACACTATTCAGCACAGGATGTTTACAAACCATGATGGGTATAGTTTACAATCAATCACCACTCATAACATGTTACTGGATTGCTTCAACAAAAAGCAGCCAACAAACCTTGCAACTGTAGGATTTCAGACAGACTTCTAGCTACTTAAGACTGTAGAAAAATGTCACACTTTGACTACATTCACAGCATCCTATTTCGGATACCCATGCTCAGAGTCAGATCAAACTTTCATATACTGTGCTTTATTCACTATTCTCTGAAATGGTGTTTGGAAATGTTTTCAAAGTACTCCACTTTTGCGTTAGGGGGCTCTTGTGATTTTCAAGAAAAAGGCGATATGTTAGAAAACTGTAAGATCTAATCTTGAACATTGATATCAAATGAATGCTATCAAGACACCGTGATATCTAACCAAATTAATGGCAGATTGGTAAAACGACAAAAATTAAATTCTGTAGTACTTTCACTTTCAGAAAATATATCCTTTACCAAGATGAAATTCAGTTCTGTAGGCGTTCGATTAAATACATAGATTTGTCAATAAGGTCCTGCAAAGCCTTAACAAGTCACTCTAAGAAGCCATGAACATTGTTGGACTGTTTTTTCACACAACCAAACAGCTGGGAATTTTATAAATTACCTTGGTTGCCTTATGCAGGCCATAAATTGCCTGTATTCACCGAAAGCACACGAATACTGAATGAAAAAAGGTGCAAATATTTCTTCAAGATGAATGAACAGTATGAATGTATTGAATTTACTTCAATACTGTCTGGGTGTTGCTCAAATTTGAGTAAGCCATCTCAATGCTATGTTCTATGGAAATGAAAAATCAAACGTTTGTTTCAGCTGTAACAGAAAACCTCCAGACCCAATGAAGGACAAAGCTGTCAAGACATTTAGACAAAGCGACACCAAAATGGTCCAAAGTAACCTTTGCTCTCATAAGAATTCACTAGTCTGTGCGCATGAGCAAACAATACAACCTAACAAACCTCCATCATTCTAACTTTTTGGGTTTAAAACTTGCGATGAGATTACAGTGAAAATTCTCTAGTTTGGTACAATGAAAAATTTTCCAATCTTGCTCAAGGTTGGAGCTCGTACCAAATTTTAGAAGTAGGCAATATTGGTTGTCCCAAACTCAAGAAATGCGAGAAAAGCAAATTTTG
Organism: Phoronis australis; assembly: GCA_002633005.1. Classification (NCBI taxonomy): domain Eukaryota; kingdom Metazoa; phylum Phoronida; family Phoronidae; genus Phoronis; species Phoronis australis. Next base: position 235,463 of record NMRA01000468.1, read on the forward strand.
CATTAGCCATGTTCAATGATTTTATCTCATACAAAATATGATGAACACCAGAATAACTCATGCCTCAGTTTTCAAACTAGAAAATCTAACGTGACTGAATTTCAGTGTCCCAAAACTGCGAGATGTCCCAAACTAGATAATGTTTATGCAACTCCCGCACAAATCGCAATAAGTACAGTTGTACTTGACCGATACAAGGTGCATATGCCAAATAACCCCCCAGCTCTCAACAGTTCAAAATAAAACCTGTTCGAAATCCTCAAAAATGGGCAACATTCCCAAAAGTTACAAAGGAAACACTACGTGTAACAACCTTTCTGACGCGACATTCCAGAAGTATACATATATGTGCGGGAAATATTTGGTGCATTCAGGGAAACATTCTTGGACATCTCTACAGAACAAACATGGACATGAATGCTTTTTGCAGCTTCCTCAACACTCATCTACATCATGATATGTGGGGAAATGATAATATCCATCAAGAATATTGAAAAACAGTTATTCACACTCTTGCCTCAGGGGCACAGGAGTTCTATCAGGCACAGGTCAGTTTTTCATCCCATTAACTGACCCTTTGGATGTCATAGTAACCATTTGTGACTACACTCTGATTTTTACTTGTTAATTGTTGTTATTTTCCTTTGTCAGAACAACTGATCATTTCAAAGAGAACCGGCTTAGCTCACCCTGACACAAAACAATCATAGGTAAGATCAGGCACAACGCCCTCAGGCCTATTGGACTTAACTATTGGTCATGAAAGGCCAAATATTGATCAACAGTTGACAAGGCAGAATTGATCAAATCCTTGAGAAAAACCAGGTAGCATAGATGAATGCACATGTCAAAAAAATTCTTAACAACACATCTGTTCAGCTAACGATTTCAAACTGTAAGCACAACAATGGAAATCCATACACTGTATCAAGGCCCTCGCTCACTTCAAGATAAGGGTGCCTAAGCATTCCTATTACACTCTCCTGCTATCAACACTGCCATCCCACGCACATTCTAAAATACATATGAAATATTTGCATATTCCTAAAAATAAGCCACTCTTTCATATATTAGATTTCTGTCCTTTTCAATCTTTTCATTTTGCATTCCTTTTTACTTGAGTTTTAACTTTCTTTCTAAAATTCCACACAAGTCAAGCAGCATGACTAAAGCCCCTTTCATATCAATTAAACTCGGATGACAGAGGAGCATCAATGTAAACTGCGAGGCTAAAAGAACCTTTCACACTGACTTTAATAGTTGTGGACACAGAAGTATTGGAATCTGGTGTGAAAGTCATTGAAGTTACTTCTTGCAAAACTGTTGTTCACAAACCATTACGAATGGGTAATTTTCAAATTTGAATTATGGATGCATATATGTTCAGGTAGTAAAATGGAGTTTTTATAAATTGTTAAAATATTGAATATTTACAAACAATCTCAAGTAATACCAAAATACACGGTGCTCTTGACAATGACAAAATCCACCAGCTTCATGCAAAGTTAATTGGCATTGTCAACTTCAATACAACACCAAAGCTAATCGTTCACACAGACCGACACTCCCAAAAGATCAACGCGTTGATGCTAGTGTGAAAGTGCCTATAGTTGAAACCTGTGAAAGGACTTCTGTATATTCGTAACTTTGAAGATGATCAGAGTTCATCAACAACTTCGGTATGAAAAATGTAGAAAACATTAACCAAAAATACTTTTAGATTTAAGCTGCATGTTATCTTTGCTAAAACCCAGAATTTAATTATGTCTCAATCTCTCAAAGCTAGTCTCAAGAGAATCTCACATCAGAATTTTATTTCCTTTACCATCAAGACGACCGAAACCATAGTTTATTGGGGTTGGAAAACTTTGAAAATTTCAATTCACAAATCCTGCGAGTACCTCATTGTCTAAGACTTGACTTGCCAGGGTCGCTCAGCACCAATTTAATAACAGATGTGCGTTGTCATGTTTTGAACCACAAAGCCTATGGTTAAGAACTCAGTAATGACAGCTAAAGAACAGCAAGATGAAGCTTCAAACAACTGCTTGAAGAACAATATCCAGGCCAATCTATTCTAGCAGAAGCTGCCAAAAGGAGAAATTGCAAATCAGGAAAAAACGCGTATGATTGATTATAAATAATGTGATCCTATCCCTACAATAAAACACAAAAGCAAGAGAAGTGGCGGTAGATGGAGAGAGAATATTATTAGTGGTAAATCAATCTTGATAAAGATTCATCACTTGAATAATCAATATTGAGTTCTGTAACATAAATTAGCAAGCGAGCACTGGGTGAAGTGATGGCTGTGCGCTAAATGCCATCGGCTCCACCAAGTTAACGTCCGTACTAGCGGAGTGTCGATGTGAAGTGCGAAATTAACTTGTAATTCCCTGCAAGCTTTGATACTTAATCAAATCAGAGTCAAATTCATATCAGCCCCATTTCCTTATAAAAATACTTAAAAACTGCGCAAAATTCCTCTCCCAGTGATTAAAAAATTCACTTCAAGGTTTGAATCACTTGTGCAAAACAATGGTTTAAGCTAATTGCGACATTGCTGATGAGGGGTAGTGATTGGGGGGCCTGGAACTGTTGAGACCGCAGGACGGGCTCCCCTCAACCAAAAAAAATCCCCTCCTGGAAGGCACAGGCACCTGTCCCCTCACAGTTGAACGAAGTTCCTGTGTAATATTCTCTTTCTTTTAAGTCATCCAAAATGAGCAGCGCAGAAGTAGCAACAAGACGCTGATAGTAAACAGCCTTATACAATAGTTCTAATCTCATCAACCAACCTTTAAGAGGCAGGCAAAAAATGGCCACCGTCATGTTTGTATAAACTTTATCATTCTCACAACCAAAACATTTGGTAAACAAAAACAAGACTTCTCCCTGATCAGTCAAAAATGCTCTGTTTTGCTTCACAACACATTTGGTTTGAAAAACAATCAGATACCATGCCTAAAACAAATATGAATCATTCCAGTTTCAACAGCCAAACTGATTAGTCATCTTAACTGTCCCAAAAATAATGATGTAGTACTTCCAATGGTACATGACATTGACATCACACGGCCTGGGCTGCGTTAATTCTAAAAACCATCAATTCAAGTATTCCCAGGCAAATGATCAATCTGAACGGAAGTCGGAAAAACTATTGACCAACTCCGCTGCCAACTACAACAGCAATGAGGGTTGTCCCAGTCAGACATGATCACATGATCACATGATCACCACCATAGCCATTGTGAAACAGTGTGACCTCTGATTGTAGAAAGCCAACACTTGAATACCTTTGAACACTTAACAGGAGCCAGATAAATATGGAAATTCCATACAGTTGGTGTGATAACAGCAATCCAGAGCATGTGACAGTGCGAATGGCTTTACCAAATGGCATGTGAATGGACAGCCATCAGTGGAGGCAAACAAAAGACAGTTCCTTTGTGAAATAATACTAGTGAGTGGGTACTGAGAGATCCTGCTGAGTAATTTATACTTTATCTTATTACGCTCAATTTAGTTATGACAAAGAATAGTACACAATACACTTTATCCAAGCTTAGGCAGAGCTGAAAGATTGATTGCCCTTTCTTAGCAAGTGGTCATGAATACAGCACAAGTCACAAACAAAGACTACCTCAAGACTTCTCAATAACAGGGCTTGATTTGGCTACTTTCATGTTGCCAAGGTGAACTCAGATTTTGTTTATCAACATTGTAAGAATTCCAAGTCGCCACAAAGTCCCCAGTCACGCATTCAAATACTTTGGAAAGAAAACATGGGAGTCAGAATCATACGCCAAAAAGTGGTAGGGCCTACTAAAAGTCATTCACATGTGCCTCTTGTCTGCCTCAGGTGGTGAGCACAGGGTACAGTCATTTGTTCTTGATTCAGGTATCTCGTTTATATCATCGTTTGTAGGGGCCAGGACTCTAGCAACATCCAGTGCGTCTTTCCTTATGTTTTGATGACCTTAGTTCGGGTTTTTTCCATTTTGCATTTGGCGAATCTAGTCCTGAATAAACTGATTTTTGTGAGTGAAGACTATATGTAAAGCAATGAGAAGGCAGGATCAGAAACACAACCTTAACACTCAAGACCATCAACAGTATGGGTGAGTAATATATCAAGGACAGACTTTCCCACTTCAAGAAGGTCTCCTTCTTATCTCAGTAAAATGACCTTTGTCTGCTAAGTCAATTAAAATGCTCAATCAAACCCATTTGTCTAGCCGAAAAAAGTGACAGAAACTCAAAGAGACCTGCAATAGATCACTCCCAAAACTCGATTTTGAGATTGTAGTGGCAAGTCTCGTCACTCCATAACAGTGCAACAGTTTCAGATGTCTCTCCAGTTACATTTTGCTTGGGTATATGTAAAGTTGGTTTATTTTACCACAAGCTTAGAGGAAAACATGACAGAAGTGCTTGCGATGGAGACAGCTGCATAGATAACACATAAGCTGGGCTGAACAGTTTTGTCGTTTCTGAATGCTTGATTATTCGCACCAATCAGCAACGAGAACAGTTCCCAATCTTAATTTCAAAAACTAGCGCTAAAACCTAAATGAAGTCAAAAACCCGGAAAGCACTCCAGTGGGATGTAATGTGTGAAAATCCAAGTCAAACACATGGCCTGGTTACATGCAAGAGAACAAAAGCTGACTTACAAACAGAAACATCTGGGAGACATTAACGATTATTATCTGATCATGCTCCAATTTCATAAAGGCAGGTAATTTTAGATGTCCAAAATCAGGTGCTTGTAGAACTGAGTCTGTTTACACATTCCAATTTTTACTATACCGCTAATTGCACTGTGCGGCCAGGTGTTCCAACTACTTTAGCCAAGTCATATAAAAAGTTGGGCTGCATAAACGGTGATCCCTAAGATCCCAACACTGTACAAAAAATGGATTAATGGGGTCATAATAGGCCTGCAAGAAATGTAAAGTGGTTTTAATTTGTAACTAATGGGCAGCTTAAGAATTTTTCACTGATGAAAGCTAACTTGGCAAATGCCAGACCACGAGCATTGGATTTCTGTGAACTGAACAGACACACAGGTAAAAAGGATGTCTTTGTGTAGATCATAAACGGAAGAATTATACTGAAAAACTAAGAAGTTAGAGGTCAACTGCGCAGCCCTGAGAGAGGGCAGATGCCAACTACCACATGCTGGCACAAAGGTAGACAATTTGTGGTAACTGGAAAAAATTGATTTGCACTTCCGAGAATTTAAAATTACCACTAGGGGGCACAATGCTCTTCAAGTACACCTGGAAGGTGCAAGGTTCTGCCATAGGAGGTGTTGAACTGTCACTTCGTTAGGGTATTACTTGAGAACAGGTCCTACAAGTTAACTTGTCATAACTGTCATTGTGCCATGATCTCCAGGAATAACAACCCGTCAGTTCTTTCCAAAGTGTCAATGTCTCAGATAGGGTTAATCATCGTTTCCCTCAGTACCCATTTTCAAGGTTACCCATGTAGTTGGCTTGGTCTAGATTTTGAATGGGCGATGACATCCGTTACCCTATCCCACGATCCACTCAGTGTGTAAGTTGACATGAACCATCTGCTTTTATTAAGTATTTGCCAAATTCTGTACCACCTTTTGCAGACAAAGAAGTGGGCTCTGTACGCCTAGGCTGGCACAAATGATTAGGGGTGCCCAAAAGTCACACTTTGCTAGAATCCTTGAGTGGGAATAACATTTAACCTGATGTAGCATCGGTTTATACAATTAGTGAAACAAACTGTAAATCCCCAAAGCACATGAACTCAGGTATGAAGATTTGCTAGCCAGGTGAGTCATACCTGCAGAATAGCCTCTAATGGTTCAGTGGGCAACTAGACCTATTATTCATTCATACTACAATAGCTTTGCCTGCATTTAACAAGATCTAGGATAGTACACTCATATTAAAAATTGATCAGACATGGTGAGCAGAGCAGAATGCCCTGAAACGGCGATGACTCATCATGGCGATGAAATAGAACTACGTCCCCGAGGACTGCGCAACATCCAATAGAATATGGTCTCACACAAAAAACCAATTCAGTGACTCAAACAATTGAGATACAGTAATCACGAACAATATGTTCACAAACATGTACCGGCACTCGGAAACGTCTCCGTCTCTATGCGAAAGCTTGGTTTAGTTTGGTGTGCCGAGCGCAAACAAATGTCGACTGCTTACCATAGGATACCCATATGATGAAAAATACATGATTTGTTTTGTGACAAAAAATTATTGACCGTCTGACTTTGCGAGAGATAATGCTAGCTACCAGTCGTCTGCAAACAAATCTAGGTTAAACATGAGAGAAGTACCATGAATCTACTAGGCATGCAAGGGTTAATAGCCAACACATAGGCAGGATTCCTCTTTGAATAACAACACAAGACTAAGGCAGTCTCACAGATCCACTGAAAATAGAAATAAACTGATGATGTCCACGAAAGAATAGATTACAGGAAGTTGCTAATAATTTTGTTGCAAAATACAATTTTCTGCAATTAGAGCAGATAGTTCAAAATATAGGAAACACAATCTTCTTTTAATTTTTCATCAAAATACAACCAAATAAATCAATCACTGGTAATTGCTCTAAAAATTACCACACCAAAGAATTTTAATTTTGCCAAATACCTCAAGTAAGCCTAGAACATTTTTTACAATATTGCAAACATGAATTGTAGGGATTTGCAATCAAAAACAAAAGTTGTGAAATTTGTGCGTTTCAACAACTTTTTTGAATAACTGAAAACATGCCTAGTTCAACATTGCTTTTGTGGAAAATTCTACACTACTTTGGCAAGTGGTTCTACAGTCAGGGCTTGGAATTTTCCGCGGAAACGCGGATTTCCGCTTTTTTCAAATGTTCTGTCTGCGCATTTTATTATATTTCCGCGTAAAAAAAAAATCGGATTTGATATAAAATTTCCGTGGCTAATTCCTTTCTTGCCGACGACGTTCACCTCGAAAAGCGGAAGTTGCTCTTTATGTTTCGGAGGAACGTAAATTGTCAACATTGCCGGGGCATCTAGGATAGCGTGGTGGGATTTTCAAATGCGTCTTGTGTGATTGTAAACCGCGGTGACAAATACTACGGCGCTGCAGCCAAAAATGTGTGGGGGTGGGAGTGGATGGACGAGATAAAAAGACGCAGACGCATGCTACTGATGGTGGTAATGTTTTTTTTTTTTAGTCCTGCCGATTTTTCTCGGCGAAAGGCTCACATCGACTATTTCAAGGCTGGGTAGCGCGCATGTTTTGGGCCGTAAAAGTTTCCGCGTTTTTTGCCATTGGTCATTCCAAGCCCTGTACAGTAGACACTGTTCAAGTATGTGTAGTCCATGTGCCATATCTCACAGATCCTCATGGTATCCCTCTGTAATTCATCACATTTGTTTACTCCAACTGTGCCATGTTGTCAAGTGTAACGGGACAAATTGAGCCAAAGCACCTGTCTTCACAAGGATGAGACTTTGAGTAGGTCTTGAAGGTTTATGAGCCAACACTGACATCAAAAGGCCGAATGGTTATAATTGAATGACCTTTGTGAAAATGAACATTTAAAATGTGTTGGAGAAACATTTTTCAATTCACATTTTTTTATTATAATATACTCTCTCAAAAGAGTAATTTATATATCCTTATTGCTAACAAAGCAACACAAATAACATCAACATTTCTGTACAAAAAAGATGTTTTTTTCAACTCATTTTCCTTGAACTGATCTTGTAGTGAGCAATACAAGTTTCTAACAACAGCCAGGGCATTTTTGGCGAAAGAGCCTCCTGGGAGCTTTTTCAAGATGCAAAATCATTCCAGGCAAAATGGATGTTTCCGTAAGTTCCGTAAGAGCCCCTAGAGGGCTCTTACAGAAATCCGCGGCACTAGGCTAAAGATAGACCAAAGAACAAATCTTCGGTTTCATTGTATCTACACATATAAATTTCTCATGACGGGAGAACAAAGCCTTTTTCAAATGTTATGTCTAAAATTCATATTTGTCTAGATATCAAGATCAAGTCCCGTGAACCATATCAGAGGACCGTTTGATCATGCGAGTATATCGGTAGACAGCCAATACTACCAGTTGAAATACATGAATGAATGGCATTAGACAAGTCTATCCCACCAAAGCACAAAGGAAACAGTATGTCAAATATGACAACTAGCTCATTTAGCGTCTTCATTTCAGCTAGAATGTGAGACGTTTATCACAGACCACTGCACTAATCCAGCACTTATGTGCTACCAAGGAATACCAGTACAACAAGAAAACAGGTGCTAAGTTTATAAACCACAACACCTTCAAAGACAGGGAATGCAAAAATTGGAATATCATCAAGCTGTGACACTGAGGCTTGTGTTAAGCCCGCTTTTGCAGCACAAATATACCCAATTAGGACAGCTAACTGAAATAGTTCAGCCAAGATTTGGCCTTCAGGCTCTCGATGCCCCAATTCTTGGGTGGAATATCACTCCCATTCCCCTATGAAAAATATTTAAGATCACAAGAATTGCCCTAATCAGGCCCAAAAAAATTCTTCCGCCTCCAGTGATTAAAAACCTGAAGGTAAGAACCACTTCTGCAAAACGTTAGTCTTGGCTACCTTGATGGTGGCGACAGACAGTGGATGGGAGAGGAATGTTGATAGGATTTCTGCTCTCAGAAGGCAGTCAATGTGGTTTTGTGACTTTTAAAGGTACGAGAACAACAGCGTCAGTAGTCTGAATACAAAATGATCTTGAAATCGAAGAGAACGACTTGCTGAATTCAATATGGGTTAGTTAATTCTAGTTGACCTCAGGCAATGAGCTGCAAAAACAGGGCCATGTTGAATGTCAAATGTAACTATGGCTCGAAAGGTCCACGCTTCGCCTCCTCATATGCAGAGCAAAAAGTTCAGTAATGGCTTCCACCACACACCATTATAGCTTTCACAGCCATATATTGATCGTCAAGTCACATCTAAAGGCCATGCCTAGCAGAGATCATTTTTTAACATAATGGAACAGCCACATGGGAAATTGCAGCCAACACTGTACACGATCAATGTTGTAGAAAACCTCGCCTTAATAACAGATAGCTGGCTGCAGACAGCGTGAAGGAAGGCTATTCAAGGGCAAATGGATTCTGGAATATAATTTTGCCAGAGATAAAAGTGTTGGAAATTTTACTTTAGGAGCATTGCATGTGTTAGCCTTTATTCACAAGTGAATTTTTCCTTAAAGGGAGCTTTTGAATGTTATTCTTTAGTTGATATAACAGATTATTTAAATTGAAAATGTTGATTTTGTATTGAGTTCTTGTTAAGACGATGAGAAATAATAACGTGGTGCATCAAATTTCAGAATGAGGTTAAACAAAACATGAGTGCAGGCAAACACAAGTTCCGGTATTAGCTGTGAGTTAATTCATGATGAATACAAGAGTACCCTGACCTTAAATTATTCACATCAACTAAACTTACCAATTCACAAACTCAACAACACAAATGCCACTAATGAAACACTACAAAGCAACCGTTACTTCGAAACTGGCGAGCTTTTGTGGTCAAATCGCCCATTCTTAAGGTAACAGTTTTGTAGTTAAAATTGCTCAAAAACTACTTTTTTCCGATTTCATGAATTAAACGCAAGGGGTATTAAATCCAAACATGTAACTTCATGAGTAGAAATCAAAACAGTAAAATTTGAAACATTCGAAATCCAGAAAAAATGTTTACCAACGCCAAATTAAGAAAATCGGTATACCAGGAAATACTTTTGAGGACATAACTGACAATGTGCAACAAAACTGATTCGGTTCCAAGAGGATTTCCATCATTCATTTAATTAGGTGGCTTTTCAACAACCCACCATGTAAATGCCAGAGGTACCTCTGTGCAGGCACTTATGACAGAATTAATCCCCGTGACACTCTACTTTATTTTGAAAATTTGTGTTTAAAGACCAGAATACAAAACTATCAAAATTTTGAAAATTTAAAAATCAATCAAAATTGTGTTGAACACCATTACAACAGATGTGTAGAGTCTGCATGAACAAAAATATGGCCGATGGGCAAAATTATCGAACGTAGGAAGGAAAAAGCATTCCGCTAATGGCTGATATCAAAATGATTGGCAAGACTGACTAAAATGATACATATTTTATGGTTTCTAATCAGTCAAAAAACGGCTGGATTTTGTGTTCATTTACTGGGAGACCACATTTTTATCAGGCTGCTAATGTAAGGCATGTGATCTCTCTATCATAGGGTGGGGAAGTTGGCCAAGTTTGTTTATATAGATAATGACTAAAATGCCAACACAAGACCGCAATTTGTCCACAGGATTCTCAATTCAGGAACCAATCAAACTCACTATGGACACTCTCTAGTGTAAGAAGGATATGGGTCTGTACATGACGCCTGGAAGACGTATCCAACTAAATTCACCCAATCAGTGCTTGCTTGACATGGGTGACAATGTCCACTCAAAACTAAGCATAACGGCACATTTGCACTATTTTTTCCAGATCTGGACTCGGAAGAAGTTAATAAGGGTGACAAAAAAAACAACTGCTTGGCGCCTGTATGAAGGATACGAGTGAGGCAAATTTTGTATTCGTATTTGACTTCCCACTCGTACTTTCAACCATTTACTCGCTCCTGTCGAGTAGTAACTACAGTATTATAATTTAGCGTAAGCTGATGGACAAAATGACCGTGGTTTTACCTGCTAGTGTTATTAATGCTTTGGAACAAGAGACAAAAATGCATGTAACTACTTTGCTCTATCTTAAATCTGTGAAAAGCTTTTGGCTTACAAGTTTTGCTTCAAATTTCAAATGTTAAAAGTAAAAATATGCTTGCGAGATTAAAATTTATTTTTCAGTCATGACATACTCAACCTTTAACACCACACTAACAGTGTTAACTCCAGTTCAGAACACCATTGCCCAATGTACTGAAATCTGTCTTTCCATAAAGGAAACGCGTCCCAGGAGACCATTGGGGACACCACCATTGGGGAAAGTGACCCAATGGCCATTGACACACTGGCCACTGCCAGGTGCTAATTAAAGGAGACAGTCTGACAAGGTGACCCCCCATGTCATCGGTTTCTAAAAGCTGAGAAAACCCCCAGACAGAGTGACACCCAATACCAGCAACACAACACCCCCACTGTAAAGTGTGGCGAGCTTATCAGATGAGACTGTTGGTAAATGGTGAGAAACCATGCATGAAACAATCTTAAACTGGTCCAATATGACATTACAAATGACTTGAGCAAGTCAGCCAGAAAGTAAACAAAATGGTCCTCTTACAAAGGGAAAATTTGGGTGGTTTCATTGTGGCTGCAATTATAAGATAAACAAGATAGAAAAATACTGTCAATCACTGGAGGGCAAAACCAGGAGACACTCTGACACCACTCAGGGCATGAAAACACTCCTATTATATAACTAACAAGTGTCACATTAAACTTCATTTTGACAGGCTTCTTTTGTGGCTCCAATAGTAGTTTTCATAGCAAGACCCAGTCAGAAAATCTGAAAAAGAACCACTTGAATAATAAAGCATAAATTCTCACTTGAAAGCACTTTCATATCAGATTTTAAGTTCTTACACCGACTTATGGGAGTACTTAAGAATGACTGAATGAGCACTCCTGGCACATCACTGATGGTTTAGTGCGCTGGCTTAATATTCATCTGTTTCTTTACTACTTAGGCTCTTTATTTATTCACAGCATTGATCAATAGTAGTTCTTAGTCATATTCAGCTAGACCCAACCCAAACATGAAACCTACTTGGTGGGGACAACTGAGAAGGGAAAGTCAGAGTGGTATTTTGAAAATAACTGGCTGACCAACCGAAACAGGAAAAGTGACACAGCACGACACAGGGTACATTGAACACCTATACGTAAACCTCCAGATTTATTTCCAGAACAATTACTTTTACATGGCAGTTATGAGCATCAAACGGATATTTGTCAGACTTCCTCAAACCTTTTCAGTAATAAATGCTCAAAAGGGATAGGAATGCTCGTTAATGAGGCTAATTTCCACCCCATCCCAGATTATTTCCCCAACTGAGGTCAGCCTATGTAGACCTTGAATGAAGAATGGTTAAACCTCAAGCCAGTGTTTGGTCTACTAATAGTCATGTGGTACTTATTTTAGATAGATCACTTACACCTAATTACTGTCAATGTGTTCCTGCAGCTTTGAAAATTTAAAGAGGGAACAAGAGGAGTGCACAAAGCAAGAGGATTACATTGGGATTAGCTTGATGTGGCTTTCCCACCAAGGTTGCAAATCACCTGTTTTGAGGAGTTGCAGTCAGTGGGAAAGTATTTATTTACGTAACTCCTGTGAAATGGGAAAGGTTAAATCCACTCTTACAGAGTAAAGAGGATGCGCCACACGTAATCAAAAAAACTTTTGGATATTTAAAACTCTTAGATGTAATACAATCGCCTCATTCACAAGCTTTTGACTCCTGAAACTTCTTAAGAAGCTGATAAATAGATCTTCAAATAGCAACCAAAAAGTGGTTAGAGACCGAAGTAAACATCCTTGATAGAAGAGAAAAATACTGAATCAGATGAGAAGATTTCAAGCACACGAAGAGACAAAAAGGGCAATAGTCGGATATAACATGCACGTATTTTGAGAACCAGTTTGATGTCAGTTATTCAGTGGAGAAAACTGGTTCTCAAAATTCAGGCACATTTTATCCGACCATTACCACAAAAAAATAGAAACTTGAGAGGGAATTAGCACTGGTTAGTTTTGGAATTATTCATTGAAATAGGTGGGAGAATACGCTCCTACTGAATCACACAGCGATACTTTAATCTCATGCAATTTGTCCACAATACTGTAATATCTGTCAAGCACTTTTAAAGTTCCTCGTTTTCGCAAAATTGGAATCACTCATGTTTTTTGTAGGTGTTTTGATTTTTACAAGTTCTTTTGGATTGCATTACAGTATTTTACTTTACAGTACCAGCAAAGTTTACCGCCATGTTGCAGGCTACAACTCTGCTGGTGGAAAGTTGGATAACCCTCATACGTATTCATGGATACACAATGTTTACCCCCCCCCCCCCCCCACCATCTCTGGACTCGGCCAAATAGTTCCAAAACAAGAAAAATGAGAGTTCTATGTGAGACCGTCATATTGTTTACTGAACTTGAATACATTTCTCAGTTATGTATTAATTAGAGTACAATTTAACAACGCCAACTGGTGTTTCATCCAGAGAACTAGCAGTAGCTTCAAAAGAGTAGCCAGTGGAGAAGGTAAGGGAGTCGTGATGTAGTCCTCACAGACTGGAGTTACGCTAGTGGGAGAGTGACGTAAGAAAAATTTTATGGATATTCTACAAAGAGTTTTTAAACCAGATGAGTGTTTTACCACATTTCAAAGTCCACAGTGTTCAATCACCCGCATAATGAATATGTCATAAGGTGAAATCAATAGCTGTAAACTAGTTGTAAAAGTATTAACCTACTTTCAAAGAGACAATGTATGTATCATGGTTTTTCCCACCCAAGGGACAACTATCATGGTTATTGGTAGACTGTCACTCACTTACATTAGATGCTCCAGATGTTTGAATACATTCTCTTAAGCTAAATATCAAGTCAGTGTTTTCCACGGCCTTTTCCAACGCGTCATAACGATGCCTCTGAAAGCATTTGCGACACGTTTTAATGGCACGTGACCTGTTAGAAAAAAAAGCGGCTAAACATTACACACGTAATGGGCTGGTCACGCGCTGCTTGAAATGTGTATGCTTTCACCATATTTGTACACGAGTATAGTATTAGAATGCACGAGTGTTAAAAGAATCATTTCATATTTCCTTCCAAGGCTCTGCTGAAATTGATTACGGCACTTCAGAAGTGTCCGTAAAGGTGTCCTAACGTCAAAAAGGAACACGTTCCCCTTTAAATTAGAATTGGAATCAGAATTACAAACTAGTACATTAGGTAACTAGGCAAGTAAATGTGCAATTAAGATCATGCAACTGCAACTGCACTTGCACTACTGACAATGCGCATTTGCACAGCTGAGAACATGCATTTGCACCATGGAGGACATCAGTTTCTGCAACAGATCTCAGATGCAGAAGACCGAAAGTCTATTTGCAAGTATTACAGGAATGGCTATCATAGCACATTTTGTAGATTCTATAGTTCAAACCTACTGAAAGACAACAAGAAGACACCACTGTATTAAAAAACTGAACAAACTCAGAGTTGTCTTTGTGACTCATAGTTTAGGACATGAAAGAGGCCAGCTGTGTCCTGTGTAGGTGTTTGATAACCCATTAACAAAGAACCATTGATATACACCTGAACCACACTGGGGTGTCACATGACTGATCCAATTTTGTAAAGGGTAACAGCCTCTAAGTGGAGCAGGCCAACTGTGAGCCTGACATTTAGAGCCAGCTTGTCCATCTGGATTCACATACCAGGGAGTTTGGAAACCAAACACTGTCAGCCACAGGGCCAGAGTGAGGACGCAGACCAGTTCCTACTGTAAAATGGTCAAGCCAGACATTCTGTTTTGTTCCAACTAACCTCTGATTAATGCTGTCCACTAAATAACTAAATAAATGTCCAACAAGCAAAAGAAACAGTTAATCATAAAAGTTCAGGTCCACCGATAACCTAACAATTACAAACAGAACTTGCAAACATGTTGAAATCTTTTCCTGTTCGCATGATTTTAAGAGAAGCCTTTAGACAATGTTACAGGCAAAGAACCCGTACATCAAAACAAAACAAGTGTGTATGGTAAAATAGGAAACAAATAAAATTCATTTCTTCGTCTTTTCAAAAACAATAAGTAACGCCAAATGAATGCTATACCATTTGTAAAGATCTATACCACAGCTACCGTCACAATGATTCTGAGATATCGTGGGCGTTCACAACAGTGTTAGAAGCCTCCGAACGATTCAACTTGGTCAATTTAGTTAATTATTTTTGGCTCCAATTGGTGGGATTTTACCAAACACTTTGTATTTGTCAACATGGACAATCCGAAAAAAATCTATTTCAGATCCAGCGACTTCTGAACCGTATAAACATCACCCTTCTATCCATTTGAGAATCTATGAAAACCGGACAAAGTCAACAGAGATGGGGGAGAGGGAATGGACGCCTTAGTATTTGCTATGGCCTGTTGGCATCACCAACACAAAAAAAGCAAACAGCCACCACAACTCATCACCACTACTCGTCACCACTACTCGTCACTACTTCTGGGACTTGATTTAGCAAGCTTCAGCTCGCTAGTGCTATTTCCAATTCTGTTTGACGACCAGGTAACATTTCCAAGTGGCTAAGAAATCGCTGCAATTTTGCGAGTTACAACCAGAACACAGATGAACTCTGTTATCCTCTTAGGTAAGAGCTTAACAGGAAATCCAGTCACCATTCTTATTTCTCCAGCAGCTGGGTCACTTTCCAAGGTTTCGCGGCAGACATTTGCTCTTGCGCTTTGGTGTGGTTACATTGTACCTTCCGCTTTTTCAATTTAGGTGTCCAATTTTTTTCATTTTCGAATGGCAGGAACTATAATTCTGTTGTGAAAGCCATTTATTTTGCACTAGACGGGGATTTCATGCTTTAGTGAGATCACTTCCCAGGTTGCACTTGCCGACTTCCCAGGTTGCACTTGCCGACTTCTCGTGGATTGGAGCACTGACTTCTTTACAAATAGTTTGAACTGAGTGACATTAAAGTATGCCTATAGGCAACAGCACCTCAATAAATAATCTTAAGCTCAGGCCTTCATGAACTAGGCCTAAACAGTTTATTCCATGTCTATCACACACCCTGTTAATTGGGTGCTTAAGAAATAATGTCCCCTAGTGTTTGCATTGAGACTGAAAAATGAGCCTGTGGTCTGTGTATTCAAACATGATCCAGTGGCCCAAGAAAGGAGACCCAAAGATGCTGTCTTTACTAAAAAACAGTCTTTGAAAATGAAGGACAATCTGTCCAAGTCAGATAGAAATAACTTCCTTGGTAACATCATTTAAGTTTAGGAGCTTGACGTATGTTAAAGTTGCCCTGTACCCAGAATATGTTGTTTCACAGCCACAATTTCTCAGGTGCCTCGCATAAATTTTATTCAGGAGAGTTTAAAGTGAGGCAAGGCTTATTCAAACCGAACCTGTCCTAGTTTGGAATAGTACACATTCCATTTGAGAAACGATACTTTATCATAAGGCTACCTGCAATAAACGTGAAATTCAATGCCACTACGCAAGCGATTATCTATGCAGAAAATCCTGTAAACAGCATTTTAGCCACTGACCTGTGACAGAAGCATTAGTGATAGTTACCAAGGTCTGTCCAGAGAGATAACACAGGGGCACTGCTGCCCATGAAACACAATTTCAATACAGTAGTGGTGCACTAATGCTCTTGTTCCTATTCATTTTGCTTGTAAACTTAGCAACACGCTCGAAAATGCTTGCGACGTACTATCATTTATAGATAATGTACATAATTATTCATTCAGGCATCTGAAGTATTGACGCGAAAGAAATAACGAAGACTGTACACTTCTGAAAACAACATCTTTAGGTAATCGTTGATAAATTAAGTTGGTTTTAAATCTGCTAACACCTTTTAACTTCTTGGTTTAGCTTGTTAGTGAGATTGAGATTTAAGTTCTGATGGAAATGTAAACGACAAAAAAGGCTGGAATTTTTTCATCCAAAGCCGACAGATTTATTATAAATGACACCAGCTGACAGATCAGCATCGCCAGTTGACCATGGACCATAGCAAGCCTTGATAAATGAACACAGCAGCATAAATGCTGTTTGCAGCTTCCAATGGAAACGAGATTGGATTCACAGATGCAGGAGAATAGATGAGCCCTCTGTGTCATATTGAGCTTCACTAAGCACAGTCGATCTAATTAACCAGTCTTCGTATTACTGTGAGTCATGATTCGATTTTCCAAAAGTCACAACATGAAAGCGAAACAAAAACGACAAACGGATACGTTTCATGATTCATTTTTGTGATCTGCATTTGATGACATTGGATACAGTGATCAGTTTACGAGGTTAACTCTTACGGTTACGTGTCCCCTAGTTCAAATGTCGTCTGCATCTTGCAGCATCGTAGTAAGCAGCAACTATCACCATAAAAAGTATACGTTTTCTGATTTTAAGGGTAAAGGTGAATCCTTTACTGTCATCCAAAGCACTTAGGTCTTCCTAGTTATGTCATGACCCTGCATATTTCACTTCTGCAGCATAATTACGCTACTGAAATGCTTAAAATTTCAAATCAATAATATTGTAGACAGGTGAATCACTCCAGGAGTGGGTGGGATGACAGACAATCAGGCGTTATATTGCAATAGGGAACTCAACACTGGTTTATCAGAGTTAAGAGGTACGTGAAGTGAATTAGGAAATATCCACTTAAATTGCAGGATCTAAGAAAACAAAAATGTTCTCAAAAATTTTACCACCAGTTCAATCTACCAATTTTTTGAAAACCCAAAAGATCTTAAAGACGCAGTCTCATTAAATTGTGAATATGCAAATGAAGCACTAATTTACAAACAACCCCGGGTTCTCCATCCGAGAACCAGTTATCATTACAAACTTGCGAAAGTCTTGTTTCACAAGACTATCTTCTTTATGTAAATTATTATGGTAATATTTCATCGTTATCCTAATGAAACAAGGCAGTTTATTTTTTTATGTCACTGTCAAATAACGATTACGAAATATTTGGAATTACTAGGGTTTTCTATATGTTCACACTTGTTTTTGTGTGCATCAGTTGAGGTGTTTTCTTTAAAATGTGGTGTTTTCTTTAAAGCTGCATTTATTCACAAATTGTTTCTTTACATGATTATACTTCAGGGCTTGGAATGACCAATGGCAAAAAACGCGGAAATTTTTACGGCCCGAAACATGCGCGCAGCCAGCCTTGAAAAAGCCGGTGTGGGCCGATCAAAATCGAGAGAACTAAAAAAAAAAAAAAAAAACGGTACCACCTCCGGAAGCGTGCGTCTGCGTCTGTCTTAGCTCGTCTGCCACTCCCCCCTCCCAACATTTTTTGAGAGTCGTAGTATTTGTCACCGCGGTTTACAATCACACGAGCCGCCATGCCGCCATTGAGGAAATCCACCATGCTATCGCAGATGCCCCGGCAATGTTGACAATTTACATTCCTCCGAAACATAAAGAGCAACTTCCTCTTTTCGAGGTGAAAGTCGTCGGCAACACGCGGTAAGAAAGACATTTGCCGCGGAAATTTTATATCAAATCCGATTTTTTTTACGCGGAAATATAATAAAATACGCGGAAAAAACATTTGAAAAAAGCGGAAATCCGCATTTCCGCGGAAAATTCCAAGCCCTGATACTTGTACACACAGTTCTCCAGGAAGTCACTAGGTGGCGCTTGCTACAAATTTAAATATTCACTATTTTAACGAGGCATTGCATCTTTAAGAAGTAAGTGAAGTGAATTAGGAAACATCCATTTAAACTGCAGGATTTAAGAAAACAGAAATGTTCGCAAAAATTTTACCACCAGTTCAATCTACCAATTTTTTGAAAACCCAAAAGATCTTACTCTGTTCAATGACAAAAAAGTACTTGTTGGCCAAGTGGAAAATTGGTTTTGAAGAAATCACCATTGCAATTGAACACACTAAAAATGCAAAAACTCGATAGCCTCCTAAAGAAGCATCCTGGCTTGATTCTGTGCGCTTCGTGATACACTACTTGCACGAATTCGATATTATGTGTGAAAACGAGGTGTAGTGTCCAAACTACAATGGTTTATCACACGAACTTCTAGTACTTAGTGAATTTCTCGCACATCTTCAAAATTTTCGCAAACTACGAAATTTTGTCATTTGTACTTTTACTCTTAATTTAAACACAGACTATATAGTAGGAGCACCAACTTCATACACGACATCTAAAATCCCAGAATGCAGCTCTGCTAAATAAGGAATAAGCCGTTAGAGCTGGAATTTTGTATTAAATTCCTGAACTAAACCAAAAACTATTCACAAAACCAAGAATTCTACTGCAGAAAGGTCCTGAACCACTTTTCACTGCTAAAATGTTTTCAGTAGTAGAGCTAGGCAGTAAAATAGATAACAGAATTTCCAAATAAATGGAAGTTGAATTAGCATTTTGAGAACAAAGTTGTCTCCGTTGAATAACAATTAACGAGTCAGTTATTCAACTAGTTAGTGATAATTTAAAGCAAATAAAGAACTGAACTAAAAAGGCTGACTTTCGAAAACTACGTCTTTTCACAACTTAGGTCACAGGGTCAACGGCCTAATCTTGTTCTTATCGAAGCAATTAATTGAAAGAATAATAAACAACGCTATCGCGGCTGTAACATGCAAGTTTAAAAACAAAACTTTTAACCTCTTCAGACAGCCTGATTTCAACTTTGAAACAAAGGAATTCTACCAATCATTTATAATCCGTTTTATCAAAGTTTAGCTTATGCCATGGTCAAACGCCAAACTGCTCAAACACCAGTGAATCGCCACGTGTTATGACGTTCGTTTATATTTCACATTGCAAGATATTAATAACCTGACTAAAGCACCGATAAAACAGACATGCTTGTGACTGCTTATCAAACAAAGATATGAATACAATTTTTTGGAAACGGTAGAATCTTCGATATCAAAAATGAAACCGTGAAACCGGAGCACAAAAAGCTGAACAACGATCGAGCGCGCACCTGCAGCGACACAATGGTATCAAATTTCACATAACTAACCTCCTTGAGCAGACACCAGGGCAGTCCATAAAATCAGTAGACAGCTAATACACAAAAGTCGCTCCATGACAAAGTTTGCACCCCTCGTTCTCAGTGGGTAATTTTTGCCGTTTCAATATCTTCGCCACACAACACACCTCTACCCGCAACAACAACGAGAACTGGTCACACGCACAGGTTGTAATATTCCTACAGTTCAACAAATAAGTGCGTAAAATATAAAAATGCCAAACTCGCCACAGTAAATTAAACGACTTTGTGTTTCCTGGAGAAGAGCGAGCGAAGGCGCGACTAGAAACAAAGTACGCAGTTCACCAAAAACCAAGATGCTTCTGGAATGCTCGTTAGACAGTAACGGTTTCGCGGGTATGCACTATTTTCGACGCTTGGTTGTTCTATCACCGATGATGTCATTTCCCACAATCCCCTGTTCTTGTGAATGCGGACTCGAACAAGGTGCAAACAGTCAACTTCGACTTCGTACTCAAATGTGATAAATCAAAGTCTGTTGTGATATTAGCCTTACTCGACGCTAACATGAAAATAGGTGTAATTTGCACGTTAGGAAATCATAATTTCTGTGACTGTAACCTCATACAAAGTGCCGCAAATTTTCTAATTTAAGGAATGTCGATATAAAGCCGATCTCTCAGTAATATAAAAACTGTGGTCGGGGGATCCGATTAGGTGGTTACTGGAAATTAACGCCCAGTACAAGCCAAGCCATACCTTGTAGTGAAGAAATGGTCATGTTATGCTGTCTGCCATGGTAAACTTTGTCCAAATTAACACACATCGCTTTTTAATCAGTGATGGATTAAGGGGGGGGGCAAGGTCCCCGCTCTAAAATTCTGCCATATTCCATTGGACAGTTCAAGGTTGTGTCGGGCAAAATTCTAGCTAATACTCTGTCCTGCTNCAAGCTCTTGGGTCCACCCTTGTTAATGGAAGCCACAATATTTCCATGACAGGATGGGCTCGTCGTTACCATCCACTAGTAAGTATGACTACAGAATACCGAAAAAGTGTATCTCACGTAGGCCTACGTCAAGCAGCTATAAATCTGCCTTTCGCCACAAAAAATACTTACAGTTATGAAATTGGTCTCAAAGCAGTGGTGGATCTAGAATGATGTGACATTTCGTTATTGCTCGAGTCTAGTTAGTTCCGGAGTCAGCAACAGTTTTAGACGGCTTCATAGAGTTACGCTATCTAAATCAAAAATTAGTAGGTGTGTGCGCAGTTTCAATAAAACTTAAAATCAAGTTACACACTGTAAGTTGTTACCAAAATCGATATACTTTTGATAGAAAATTATGAAACCTTAATCTCAATTGTAGCAGAAAGCTTAGATATTCAACATATCGGTTCTTGTTTGTAGTAGTTAAATATCAGACTGGCGTTTCGCACACACGCACTTAACCTAATGGGAAAATAGAACTATCCGAGTGCATACTCAAGGCCAGGAAATTCATAGACGATTTTCCACTTTTTGAGCAGTTGTTTGTGTATGAAGAGATTAATGCCATATGTTACACATACGGGAAAATTGATCATTGTATGCATAATGGAGATTTGAGTCAGTCTGGAATTTTTTAAGTAAGCGAGTAAGTCTACTTGTTAAAAACGATAAAACTAGTGTGTTGAACACTTAGAAGCAGACTCGAAACTGAAACCTCGGGATTACCACGTATGCACACATTTAGTCATATCTCTTTCTAGTGTACGGAAACACGTTTAAGATAACATAAGTAAAGGTTCTTACTTATCTGGTTCTAAGAGCCAGATGGTAGTGTACTTCTCTTCAAGGTAAAGGTACATTTTCTGAGTATTTAGCTGCCAAAAAGTGAATTAACCATTCTCAAAGTTGCGGAATCCCTGTTTTTCATAATTTTGGATTGGTTTCTAATAGTTTATAATTGAAAATATTTTTTTCAAATCTTTTCCAACAAGGAAAAAGTTACATTTTCAAAATAAAACGCAACCGTGCGGCGAGAACCTGAGAAAGTCATTAGTTTACAATCAACTAAATGAGTGTTTTCACCAAGACATAAAAATTCTTACAAGGTGCACCTAGAGAAATTGGTATTGCAGATAATTGATGAATGGAATCAGGCTTAATAATTGTCTGTAATTTTCAGTAATTATCCGAAAAACAGATGGAGATGAGATTATACACCGTGTTTCGCAATCCCGGAATTATATTATGAGATTATACAACATATCAAGCCAACTTGAATTTTTCTTATTCTGGATTTTTAAAAATTGTCAGACGTTGATAAAATTTCCAGGGCACTGTGGGCCTTCGTTAGTTATTTGTTCAAGAGTATCTCATGCATTATGCTGCACGTCTCATCGATTTGTTCGTCTTCTCTGTTTTATGCATTAATCCCCCTCGAGTCCACTGTGAGTTAGCGCCATTAGGCGTTAACAACGATCAATGCAGTTTTTAAGGAAAACTGAGAATCGAATAATGTTTTAGCTTCTTCCGGTGCCTCTGTGAAAGCTCACTAAACTTGAAGACATCGCACCTCTATCAAGTGGTAGAAACGAATTCCATGATCACGCCTCTGAAACCCAGCTACCATCTAAGAGAACCGACTGCTCTGTGTTTGCTACAGTTCACTTGTAAATCCCACTAAACAAATCCCCAGACCTGCGCCCTAAATCCTACACATGCGCCGAAAATGCTCCATACGCAGTGACCAAATTCCAGTCCCGAGGACCCAAAACTCCAGTCTCGGGCAACAAATTCGGCCTCACCCATTATTGGTGTGAGGTTGGGGATTTTTACCGGGGGTTAGGTATCTAGAGCCAGTCCAAGACTGGGGTTTAGAGAATCAAGAGGCGTGGTCATGGAATCGTTTCTAAGACAATAGTCCCTGTCTATCGTTTCTTTTCAGTCACTCAAGACATTGTTATCGCGAAGAAAACAGATGACGGAAGGGCCGAATTATGACAACAAAAGATGAACGAGTGCATTTCAGTGGCACGAATACTGATTCTGTTTTATCCGCGAAAAAGCCTTGCCAAATATACGCATGTGCACAAGTACCTACATTGACGTAAGGCGTTGCGTGTCTGTGTTTTTTCAAGTTGGCGCATGCGTCGAATTCCGGACACGGACGTAATTTCGCATAATTATAGACTTAGGGATCTAATACGCGCGCATATAAGATTCTTTGAAGTACGTAGATATTCCAAGTCTTCGCTGACACTCCACTCAAATTCGAAATTATCAGCAGGTTTTATCGAACTTAGTGTAGTTACCATTAAGTTGTAGATTATTTATGCTTAGTATTCAGAACACGTCGAAACTATACGTGCACTAAATTTATTACATTGTTAAATTACGCTGCAGTCGTGTTGAATCTCTAGGTACCTGGTAAACGCACAGATTTTATGAAAGCTGGTGTGACCGAGGAAGATATCGACCTAGAGTTTATGGAAAGTTTTTTTTTTTTCTTATACAGGTTCCTGCCGTGTCAAACTCGACTTCAGAACGTCCGATAAAGACTTATCTCTGCGAAATGAGCTGGGTCCGGCGAGTGGAGATGGAAAACTGACCAAAAACATGCCACGAATAATCAATGTGGCACAGAAGTGTGTTTGGCTTTGGAAGAAAATCATAATTTTGTATTATGCTCCCATTTCGTAATTACTGAATAGAAGTTTAGCCATGTAATTATTAACCAATCACAGTCTAGAAATGATTTACACAAATTATCTTTGTAACTAGCAGTTACGCATTCCTAGGGACCTTGTACTTTTGCTAGAGTAAGGTTTAGATTTTTTTCAGGAATTTTTGTCTAAAGGTTTAGTCACTTTTCATTCCAAATTGTTTTTCTCCAGTTTGCGTTGGTACGACAGTTCTCTCAGTGTCCTCAGTCACAATCAGTGAGGAGAGGTCTGAAGTAACCGAAATGGCGTTGAATTTCTTTTAGTCCACGTCATGTTCTTAAGAGATCATAGTTAGTTATGATAATTTTAGATGTGGACCTTAAATAAATATTTGAGTTTTTCTTCCCAATGAGTCACAGTTAGTCACTTTCGAATCCGTTAGGTCTCAGTTGGACAAGTTAAACAAGCGGGAAAAATGCAATGATTAATCGTAATCATGATATACTTTTTCGTCTTATAGTCATGTTCGTATTCGGTTAGTCTGTATAGCCGTTGGTCATTTGTGAACTAAGCTTGCCTAAAATCAATGCTGATTTTGCCCGATTCTTTGCCTTCCAGATTGTCGAGATCGTAAGCGCATTAATTGCTGCAACTCAGCTTACGACAAGCGCGAAGTCGACGACTAGTCCAATCGATTTCCTGTGCGTAAGAATACGAAGACAATCATGGCTATATGAATAATAAATAACTTAACCTTAGGATATCCGAATGTACCCAACGTACAGTCGTATATAAAACTAGATGCACTGAACTTCGCCAATTCCATTCAGAATTGAATTTTCATGTCGCTAAAATTTTAGAGACTGGATTCGGTATATTTCGCGCGAGGTTTGCTTTTTCAATGTTGGGCGTTGGTCCCTGCTTGAAGACATTCGCCGTTAGGAAATATTCTTCACTTTTCTTCTCTCTCTACCTGAACGCAAATTATAAATTAGGTTTTTCAATCACATAAAATATGTCTCAAACTTGTCTACGCCATGACAGAAAGCAACTTCCGTTCCCAAGCAGAGCAAATAGCTGATGTCAACCACTAAGAAAAAAGGGCGACCATTTGGCCAACCCTTCCAAAATTGGGAAGATATTAATTGCTTTAGCCAACAGAAACCTTGTAAGGATTTTTTGGACCAGTTTGTTTCAGTTCATAGTTCTATTTCTTTATTCGCATGATTAGATTTAAATAGGAAGGAAATTCCCTTTAATCAAATGGTATAAATAACAATGTCTTCATATTAATACGTATCTCCTGTTTCAAAAATAGAGATAGAAGAGCCTACTCGTATAGTTGTACATACTCAACAACTATAACGCTGCAATTTGTGTAATTCGTTTTGCATCACAACCGCACCCTGGCTGACATGGAGCTTTAGATCGATATTCCAGCCTCATTGGATATTATCGCTGTGGATTCCTCTAGTCTAATGAAGACGCATCGACTTCGGTTGTCCACGCGACGGTCAAATGTACAGTTATTATTAAAATTGTGTATAACACGAATGTGAAGTTGGCATTTTTGCGGGGACAACTTCTTCCGCGTCTGCAGCGATATTATTCGCCTATCAGTTTTTAAAAACAATTCTAAAATAAGAAATAAATGAAGCACCCGTTTTCGCTCAGTGTTTTTAAATCACGTTACTCAGCCACATTAAATATCCCTCAGTTTTTTCAGACACTCCATGGACAGTTCAAACTTAGTTCGAAGAACTGTTTGGGGATTTGGCATGAAAAAGAGTTGCGCGCAGGTCTGGAGCATCTCATGAGCCGCTGTGGGGTGTCTCTCCGTGTAGTGTAAACGAGTGCGTGTTACTTTTTGTAGAAAACCCCCACGCTACGTTATTTTGGGCAAAAACTGACAAACTACTCGGCACAAGGAAGAAATCTGCAGTGCTCCATATTTCGCTGAGTGTTTTATACCCGTTGGCAGATAATTAATTTTTCGAAAAAGTGTGCTATTGTGCAGATCATCCAAATATTGACTGAGGCCCCGCTCCAACATTGTGCTAGGTGTCTTGAAAGAATTTTGGAGACCGTGTTTACAAGTAGGCCCAGTCGTCATTTTTAACACAGAAAGGAGACCAGACAAGACGAATAGGTTGCTGTTTTATGTCGTTTGCATAGCCATGAATGTAAATATTTAGCGCGGTCTGATGGCCGTTTTCAGTGTTGTAGATGAAAGACTGGTATGGTGATAGTAGCGACATCTATAGACACACAAGACAGTTTTGAACTGAACGATGATTAACTTCAGAAGAACTAATATTCGTGGTATTTCATTTTTTTTCTAAAAAGCAACGTTCATTTTTGCTATGCCCCAGTATTCTTGTTGGTGTATTGTGATGAACGCAATATTACATAATCAGCATTTTCAAAATAAAGAGAAGGCAATTTGAAACAGTTCTCGGATCAGTCGGAATCAATCGATATTGCAAGGACTGGAAATATTTATTACATACGTTTGGCTTCGTACATTATAAAATGTCTTTTGCAAGATCAAATCTTGTTTTTATTTGCTCAGAGCCTTTTCCGATAATTACATTGTTTTGATACAAATTAGTGCCTGTACGTGTTCTTGAGTTGCCAGTTACGATATATAAAGTGGAAAGTGAGCATTTGGTCTGTACAGTGAATACAGTGTAGCTGTACGTAAATATAGCCTGACTGTTCAAGCTTAATTCCTGATTATTTGCCTATTACATGAAAAGCATCTCCAAACGTTCGAAGAATTCCTTTGCCGTGTTTTACATAAAATATCGTTAGACCACGTTAAAATACTAGACCTGCTACAGATTTTTTAGAGCTTGTTGTAACTGTCCACAGGGCTTTCTGAAAGAGACATCATGGAGTCTTCTTCGAACCTTTTTCTCAAGGGCTGAGTTCCGTAGACGCAAGACTATCGCACAGGACATTAATGTGCTCACGTGTTCTCTAATACATGAGGATATCCCACTTTTCAATTTTTGTTGGAGTCGATAGCAACCATACGTCTATCGGGTACATGCTTTTATGTTCTGCGTGAACTTAGAAAGGAAACGATATGACTCGGTCAGCCAGGCACATTATTGGAGTTATCGATTTATAATACCATTCGTGTTATGACGTCAAGATGACACTGACATTTTGAACGTCTGCCAACTTCGACAAAGCTTTGCTACAATGCTTTATCAAAAACACACATTTCAACTTTTTGAAAAATTCTCTTCAAAATATTTAAAGAGTGATGAAAAAATAAAAGAATGATCTCGGAAATTTTTCCGCATACTCTGCCTTCCCCGGGCTTTTCGGAGCCCGGTTATTGGTAGGGGGTCGAAGAGTACCTCCACATAGCTCGGAACTAGAGGCTCGTCAGATTCACATACTAAGTAGAACCAGGAAGAGATAACCAGGTCCTGGTTATCTCTTCCTGGTAGAACTGAACGCCAGTAACACAAAAAACATTGACTAGTTTCGTTTCACTTCATAACCCCGGACGAAAAAATAAATAATCGCCCTTACTGTTTTCATATGGCTGCCTATGTTTCGTCGTAGTACAGTAAAAATATCCATCCCTAGCATTGCAACGGCTAATAAAAGGTAACATCAAAATGTCATTTGAAAGGATAGCTACCTATCGTCACATAATCTCTCAAAGCCTTTTGGTAGTGGAAACTAATTGTGGTGAGCCAACTCAGTTGTTTGAAATTAACCATCTTATTTCAGGATATCTATGTTAATTTAAGGCGTTGGGGGAGGGGGGGTTACAAAAAGGCCATTGTATCGGAAATAAAGACAATTATTTGAAATTTGAGTCTTCATTTCATCTCATCAACCATACCTAAAAAAATTACAAAGATCTTTTGATGAGATGAAACCGATGAAGCTTCAAACTTGCGCGCGACAAACAGCGCTACCTATTGGTAGAGATGTGTCTGTGTAAGCAAAGGCATAGAGTCGAGGTTCGAAAAGCAAATTTTACATTCCTGACAGTTTAGTTTCCTGTAGCGTTGCGCATATTTCATTTGATTTTGTTAAAACTCTATTACTTTCTCAGCACTTGAATGTTTTTTGAATGAAACTACCTTGTTCATATTGAATAATAGGGGGCGTTACCGTCTTTACGACCAAAAACGCGATTTTGAAATTTTTCAAAGTTATTAGTCTTAATCCGTCATAGCTATAAAACAACAAAATTCGTTGTGTTGTTTGTGTCTCTATGATGAACTGCCAATTCCAGGGGCGGATCCAGGATTTTTAGTCAGGGGGGCAGGGCAGAGTATTAGCCAGGATTTTGTACGTCAAACATTCGCACCTCCGAACTGCCAAATCCATTAACCACTAATTTTTGTTATAAACGAACACCACGACGGTATTCAGCTGAAAAAAAAAACAACCAAGTACGGTTTTCGATTTTTAAAAATCGATGAACTAATAATCTAAAAACTACAACCATTAGGGTACGATTGAAAATAAACTACTGCGGGAATTGATATACTCGGTGGATAAATAAACGCTGATCAAAGTTAACAATTTCTCATGGATTCATTTTTTAATATCCTTTCAATCTCGTTTAACCAGATTTTTGACCAGGAAACAGTTGTTGTGCCCACTTTTCATTTTTTATTACTGGCAAAGAGCTAGAATAGTTATATAGTCAGTGCCACCGAAATTGTCCAGAGATTTCAAATCTTCAGTTTGGTTATCACCATATTTGCACTTCTGTATATATTTTATGATTTGAGTTCTAATAAAGATTAAACTTTAATGACATGTGAAATGTTTAGTGTACCTGTAATGTGGTAAGTTTAGGGATGGGCTCACAATTAAGTTTACCTGGCGGTAACCACTATTGTATTATTAGTAGCTTCAGTAGTATGAGTTGTTCTCCGCATTGAGAGTTGTTCTCATCATTCGTTGACAGTCTTCAATATGCTAGTCAAGATTCTTCTCATGTGTTCTTGCCTATACGAACCACCTCGTACACAGCCAAACCGCATTTTTTCGTGTACTCCCCGCATGTTTTGGTACTTCAAGTTCAAAACTTAGATAAAACCCATTTTCGGTGAGAAAAAAACAAGTGGGCAGAAGCACTAAAAATTAAATGAAGAAAACCAATACGAAACTCATCGTTCCTTTGGGAAGTGGCCCTTTGTGAAGATAAACACAAGTTAACCTTTTTAGTCATTCCGTAATATTTATAATGTACTAAGTTAAAATTACTCTCCAGAGTTGCAGGCTATAACTCTGCAAATGTCAGAGAAAGCCAAAATGGGGGTCCTAATAAGAACCATTGTTGAGACAGTAATGCTAGCAATTACCTTTCCACTTCATTAGCTCAGATCTACATCAATATAAAGGGCGTGCTGAATAGGCATCGTAAAAGTTGTCAGGGGTTTAGGGAATCAGAGCGGTCACCAGTGTAAGCGAGAACTGAATTCTCCACATGTTCTCGTTAGATTCAGCGCTGGAAGTGATCGCTTGTTAATGATTTATTTCGCATATCTGTGAGCGTTTACGGTAAAATGCACCAGTTCTCGACATTGCACAATGACAGATTTTGATGTATATCTAAATACAACTGGCTATAAGCTCTCTTTCAGTCAAAAACGCGAACTTTTGACTATGAAAATCACTTCCGGTCTTAGCTTGTTCCTTACTTGCAAAGAACGGACATTTCAATATTCAATGCTCGGAATATCCTGATCATGACGAATAGCCGTGACAAGCCATCTTGTAGCCTCAAGCTCGCTGTCGGTTCTCTGTGTGCCGCTAGATGATAGCCCGGCAGTTGCGGCACGCAAGAAACCAGCGAGACCCTCAAGCGGAAACAAGATGTCAAGAACTTCACAACTGCCCATATTTTGATATTGATTGAAAACTGGAAAGCAACTGTCTTGGCAATATGTTTTGTACGAAGTTGAAAATTTTTTTGTCGTTTCTTTGGTTCCAGTTGATAAGCGTGTGACCAACTGCATAAATTTCAAGTACAAATTTTAAATAGGAATAGAGTGTTTTTTTATTTTGTGTAAATTCTTTTATGATTTTCAATACTTCATTATGGTTTTAAAAGCAAATGCCCTGACTAACAACTGCATCACCCTCAAATCGTAAAATGGACTTTTCCGACAACTCCAACTGAATCACTGTCGACATAAGATCTAACACAAGTCATATCACGATGACAGGCTTTCTAAACTGGTTCGGAGCTGGAA
Organism: Phoronis australis; assembly: GCA_002633005.1. Taxonomy (NCBI): domain Eukaryota; kingdom Metazoa; phylum Phoronida; family Phoronidae; genus Phoronis; species Phoronis australis. The sequence continues at coordinate 265,157 of NMRA01000468.1, forward strand.
TGCATCTGTGTGTAGCCAATAACCAATCCTCCCAAAAGCTTTAATACCTTTCCCACACATTGTGGGACATTTGCAGTTTGAGAAATTCAAGTTCAGTTTGTAGCAAAGATACTAAAACATAGAAGTTATATATTAGCACACGCACGAAAAGTATTTCACCTTAGGTTCACCTATGAGAAATTGCGAGTGTGGGAGATCATCTCCGTCCAATAGGGGGCGCAAGCAGTAGAAATGTTCTAACTGGAGTGCCGGCATCTTCTCGATACTTAAAAACTACTAGTGTTATGCGAAACCATGAAGAAAAATGTAAATCATAACATAGAGACAGGTAATTGTTTGAAATGGTATCTTCAAAGACATTAATGATGTGTACACATTATAAAAGATCTCTGATGGACACTATCGATTTCCCATGCATATTAACACTTTAATGGATTCATCCCTGTGCCTAAGCTATGCCACTGTTCTTTAAATCTTCAAGGTCTCCTATAATATAACTAATTATGACGTGTTTCTTTAATGAGCTTGTTTTTTTAATTGATTATACATATCGGTTTCCAATCGACCACAAAAACAAGTCACTACTGACTTGTGGTTCACCATTAACTCAAAAGATGTCTCTGTCATCTCTGGAATAACTCGATATGGCCACGCGCTACCAGACATCTTCAGACATCTTCTATATTGAAATCGTCCACTATAACCGTCGTCGGCAAAGAAATTTACGTTCATCAAAAGCTTCTGAAAACAGTATCTTATTCTTCACAGCGGTTGAACTTTCAAAATGCAATCTCTTAAAACGACATTCAATCCCGTGCTCTCTGCCAAAACCCAATTTTTATTTAAGCCTCTCACGGTTATGAAATTGGTCTCAAACCAAAAGTAAATATTACTTTTGGGCGTGGAAAGAACTGTCATTTTCGTTGTTACGTTATTTCGTCACTTCAAAGGCTCATAAAATTTCAGTTGACGGGCCTGGTCAGAATAAATAGCGATAACTGGACTAAATGAAAACTCATTTTTGACCGAAAGCGCGAATTTAATTAACACCGCTTCAAAAAACCAATTCTCAAGCGATCTGTCAATGTCCTATGCAATTTCCCAAATGCTCAAGATTCATTGATACCTGGTGACCGACTACACCTCGCCTGAATTGACTGCACAGTTATGAACTTCATACAAACAACAAACACACCCAAGTACATGCAGTGTAGTAAATATGCTAAATATTCTTATTTTAGAGGTTTCTTTCCATGCTCTCTCGACGTGCCACGCACTGAACGCCGCGCGTTCCTAGGCTCCTGAAAAGCACTGAAGATGACGCAAAACTTCGCGAGATATCCTCGCGTATTACAAGCGAAGCAAGTGATAATAACAACTAGCTTCTCTTGGGAGCCAAAAAATTCTTGCGTCTGCGGAAATCTACTCTAGTTAAAAGGGTATTTTATTCTTTAAAAACTATGAGTGACAATTATGTTACCCATGGCCTTATGCTTTCAGTTATAAGCAATTGGGGATTGGCTCAAACATGATGGGTCACCTCTGAACATGATCAAAAACAAAAGAGAACGAGCGATCAGCTGCCTTTCGAGAAACTAAATTTTGTTCCTAGAAGCAGCGATAAAAAAATTAACAAGGGTCCCTTGCCGTATTAGCGGCCGTAACTCCATTCCCCATTTACAAGTAACTCAAGAAACGAAAACTTATACAATTTCATCGATAATTATATTCCCGTGTAGGCAGGGCTTTCTTGGCTCTGATTTCCGTGTGATTGATACGGCTGATTATCATAATGTTGTTGTAGTCACCAGTAGTGGCGGTCGCTGCCGCAGTCGACCAGCTCGACGATGATCCGCCAGCTGCCACGACTGCCTCATTGGCAAATTGGGAGTTAATTTTGATAGAGCACTAAAACGTGTATTGTAAATAACTTTAGATCTAAGTCGTCGTGAACTTTTATTGTTCTGCTGCCTTTCCAACGTTGTCTCGGGCCCTCTAAGTTTAATAGCGGCAGAAAACAAAACAGGGATGTGCGGCATTTTTGACTCGGTCTTTTGGTGAGGAGATGATACCCCACCCTTTGATGTGTGGATACAAAAAGCTCCACCTCATGCGCGCACCCAGGGGGGAGGGGAGCTCGGGGGACGAAGTGGGCAAAGAGGTCCGCCCCTGAGAGACAAAATGTCCGAGGAAATGGGACAAAAGTCCAGTAAATAAGCGCAAATGCGCAATTCACAGTGGTGCTCCAGTTTTTTTTTTTTTTTTTTTTAGTCCGCCCGCTCTTTTGTTAGCAGATAATTCGAGCCCCCCATTTTGAAGGCTGGGTGAGCGCATGACCGGTTACTCAGGGGTCGCGACTGACCAACTAAATGACGCCGGCAGTCGTAAATATAAAAAAACGTCGCCGTAACCACTGTGAAACTCCGAGAGGTACGGCGAAAAACCTTTCCGCATATCCGGAACCGAAACACGGTATTTTGGTGGCCTCCATCAGTGAAATGTGGGAAATTCGTGGCCACAAAACTATGAAATACCTTTGCCGCGGCTTTCGGTAGTGCCGGTGCCGCTCAGAAGTTTATTGGCAAGTTTCCCTAAGAAAGGGAGCCTTCCTGACAAAATACCTTAGTAAACAGTATCTTTTAAAAATTCCCTACAAAAGGACCTTCTCCTGGGGTGCATTACACTAGACAATAGATTGCTAATTGTTTCAACAACACAAAACATACATATATCATTTGTCTTTAAAAATGGTTGAAAATTTATCTGCCACAAAACTGTATGAAATTATTCCTTTTTCCATCGAAGCTCCCAACAAGTTAACCTCCGTTTTCGAGTCCATTCTCTAAATAAGAGTGCAAGATCCTGGTAATTTTCCAGTTGCGCCCTCTGGGCCCCAGTCATGTAGTGGTCGAGCAGCAGTACACCGCATCTCACCATGCGATTGTGATCATTTTTTAGCTAGGATTCTTTTCTGACAATTTTCTATTGTTGTTTTCTGTTAGATTCCGGGAATTTGATGTTCTGTTGCCGCCATTTGGCGAGGGAGCCTTCGAGCACGTGTTGCACTGAAAGTCACGTGGTTTGGTTCTGGGTGAAACTTGCTCGAGTGAAACTTGATCAGTGGCTTTCGCCGGTCCAACTTCTTTCAAGACCAGTAGACCGCAATAACTCGTAGAAGCTGTTGGATCAAGCTGCATAGACTGCCAACCAGATAGAATGGATTTCATTATTTGCGTCGCTTTTTTGATGGTTTTCTCAGGACAAGTGTGTGGTAAGATTGTAATTTTTATCGCGGCGTTGTTTTTGCGGTGGTCCGTTTATAAGAGTTCATTGCTGGTTTAACCGCCTCTATAAATGCTTTGTGATAACCATGTATTTTTTTTCCTTGAGTTCACAATGTGATGGATATTACCGGGACGAAGAACAGGTTCCTCGCGAACCGCACATGAGGTTGGCACTCTCTCACACCAACTGGCGACAGGGACAGTGCTTTTTAATCTTGTCACTGTCACGTGCTGCATTTTCTAAGCCTTCACATTTCTTTATGTGCGAACATTTTTCTTTTGTCATGAATCGCATTTTTGTTTCAAACAGGTCCCCTTTTCATGGTTAAAATAAGAAAAATCACTACAGCTAGTCTGCCGAGACCGTTATTTAAATTTCTGGAAGAAAATATCGTAGAACAAATAATTCATTTTTTCAAAAACGTGACAGTATTGAGACTACAGACTGCCAATGTAAGCTAACTTAGGATTCATTAGTTGTTTCTATTAGGCCCTACGTGAAGACATGGGTTTATCAGACGGTAAAACTGTTGATTATTATTTTAAAGTCATAGTGCAGTGTCATTTCTGAAAGCCAAGTTTTCAGTTGATTTATGTGTTGGGGTGGAATGAGTGGTTTTGGTTCTTTGAGTTAGCATACCAAATAATCCATCAATTTTTAATAAAACGATGGAACTAACAGAGTATTGATTCAACAGGAGGATTTGATAATGTAACTTGATATATTTGCGATTCCAGCTTCAAGTTTAATGCTCTGCTTCGGGCTCTTAATGTAGTGTTGTTGTGTGCCTCATAAACATCACCCTCAAAGCACTGATGGATGTGGAATGTCGTGAGAACTGCAATTTCTAAAGAACACAATGTTCACAACAACCCTAAATATGGCATTTTGGCGCCAATAGTTTTCAACGCACCTCTGAACTGATCGGGCCAGACCTCCTAACCTTCCCCTGAATTTGTCAATACAAGGTCCTTTTGTTCCATGTCAAAAGATAAAATTATTTTCTACCCAGTCTTAAGTTTCTATGGCATACACATGGTAAATGCAAACCAGAAATGTCCATGGAATTCTTGCAAGTACTGGAACAAGAAATGTATCTTGAACCAATTTAATTGCATCCACACCAACATGTTTCAATGTTCCAGAGGCTGCTGGGTAGTTCTTGTTTTCTCATAGTCTGATCTTGTCTAAAAGCGGGGATTTTTCATAAGTAAACGAATAATGGAATTCTTATATATGCCACCTTGTGACTGCCTAGTGAACTATACTGTACATCACAAAATTGTACTGTAAAGAACTATCAAAGTCCATACGCATCACCGTGACAACAACTTGATCCAATCATCACGCATGAAATTTTTCTCCATGAAAGATTGATTGAAAGGAGAACGTTGCCTTTTTCGAAGGCATTTTTTGGTGAATTTGGCATATTCTACTAACTTTAGAAATGCTATTTTGAACCTTTTTAGTCAAGATGTAAAAATTAAATAGCTAACAATAACACCTCTTCACGTGAAACTATGAGGCTGTGCGAAAATTCTAAAAATGGCAGCCAATTGGAATATGTATGCTACATGTTCTCTCGCTTTTCCATTCCAATTACTTTGACTGACATGATTCGGGGAAGATTGCTGGTTTTCAGTCCTAGCCTTGGTATGTAACAGTTTCACATTCCACCTGGGCAATGACACTGGACATGGGCAATGAAAGAGTGTTAGCATTTTGTAATTGCAATCTGATAGAAATGAATTAAAAGGTTTCAACACCTTTTATTCCAAATTGACCAAAGCGTTTTCAAAACTGTGAAGTAAATGTTTCCCTTTAAATATTTGTATTTTTACAAAATATCTGTTTCAGTGATCTGCCTTGGAATTCTCTATTCTTGTTTGACACAATTTATGAAATCTGTTCCACTGAGCTTAGAGTTTGGAACACTGGAAGACATTGGCATTTTTGCAAGCAAAAGCATTTAAATCTTTGAGGCATCTGGGAGTTTTAGTCACTTAAACAAGGTACTGCTGCCTGTAGTCACTTAAACAAGGTATTGCTGCCTGTTCCTGCCAAATTTGTGTGCGATTTGTCAGACATTAGCCAGCTATCAAATTGTGTGAAGGTAGATGATTCATGGGAGAATTTCATGGGAGAATTCATCCTTTCTTAATAAGGCAGCATAAAATTGATAGCAGAAGACTAAGGAGTTAGGCCAGCAATCAGGATTGGAGCACTTAGATTCCACTTGAGTTCCTGGGTCCTGCTGAGACCAGATTATGCTGACTTCATTAATGTTTGTGCATGTATCATAACTCATGAGCTGTAAACCAACAAGCCCAGGGGTGGTATTGATTAGGGAGTCTGTCTGTACTAGTATGATACACAGGACCTTGCTTTGTGCCCTTTGGCAGTCATGTTGGAGGTCATGGGTTGTGACAAAGCCTTATTGAAACTTGGCATGAATCTTACATTTTGTGATTTATTTGGGAAACAAATTTTGTCTTATAATAGAGTTTCAACCTTTTGAAATTGATACATTTGAAGAATTTCTTTATGCCATAGGGTATACATGGGCGGCGCACCATAGGGGGCTGGGGGGGGGGGGGGGG
>NMRA01000468.1:271047-287151 GCA_002633005.1 Phoronis australis
GGGGGGGGGGCTATAGCCCCACTTTTTTCAGCGCCCATAGTATAATGCATATGAGTTTAAAATTTTTGAAAAATTAGCCATTCCTTTTGACGATGCAGTTATTGCACCATTACTTTTTTGTCCGAAGTATGTTTTTCATAATGTTGAGTACCTTTGCTTAATTCTGTATAAGATTGTGGTGCTCGAGGCTTCCATTTTCTGTTGGATTCAGTGCTGCAAACTTGTTTATTCCAGTTTGAAGGTGGGGATTTTGACCTGACCTAATGATGGCGTAATGTTGGTTTCAACATTAACCAATGTAGCAGGAAACCACTGAATGTCTGATAAGTGTGTGGGGAACACAAAAGTTCCTTGTTCTTTGAAGTATGCCATTAATGATTTCCTGCATAAGTACTGGCCGGTTTCTGATATTAACTGACCTTAATTTTCTTGCGTAACAAAGTCACATTCTAGCCTTTTTCAATGTTATGTTTTATTCAACTTCCTGCATAACTTAGCCGTTTGTTTGATACCTACAGTAAATTATTTCTTATGGAGTTTTATTAGATTTGTTTATTGCAAGTTAACAAGGAAGGATATATCACTTATCAAATCAAAATGCGGTTCAAATTCTACATCCGTGTTTTTGGACCCTAATCTAACTGTCTGCTAAATCACAAAAACGCATTTTACAGCATACGAATAAAAAGTACCACTTGCATTATCTAACACTATTTCAATCATTGTGTTCTTAATTAAGACGGGTCATTCAAACATGACTCAAGATTTTAAATATGGCTTGGAACTTTTCAAACATAGTACAGCTCCATTTCAATGCATCATGTAAGGAGAACATTGCTTGTAATTGACTAATAATACTTGCCATCTGTCCCGGCGTTTTTGGCGGGAACGTCATAACCTTTTGAAACTTCATTTGATATCTCACCACACGATCAGAATGTCCTATCTTTTGGTAAACATGCCAAAATATATATTTCCAAATATTTTTGCGCTTATCCATACAATTCACGTTACACCTCAATTTTCTCTATTCGGTTTCGCAGGTATGACAAAAACCATCGTCCGGATGTTTTTATAGGCATTATTACAGCAGACTTTTACGCTTGCCGTATTGGCCTGAATCCAGGTGTCCCACATTTGCCTTTTCAAATGTTGGCAACTGGGCACTTGATGATAGTACGTAGGTTATGTAGCAGCAGCAGAAGCAGCAGCAGCAGCAGCAGCAGCAGCAGGGTGAAATGGAAGATTGCTGATTCCGCTGTTTAGTAATTAACCACTGCAAAGCCTTTAAATGCAGCTCTCATCATCCCCAGCATATTTGCCCACATACTACATCTGTAGGGTTATGCAATTTGAGTTATTCTAGATGTTATTAATCATTTTAACGAAAGGATTGCCTTTCAGATCTACTCAAGATTTGCTGATGTTCTTTTCAAGTTGCTTTTATAACTGTTCAGATATGACCTCCATTACAATCTTTCCTCATGGAAGTCAAACCAAGGTTGATCCGGAACATTTGCAGGTCATTTCTCTGTAACAGAGCATTTTTTTGATTTTGCACATCACTGATCAACACTTCTTAACTACATAATCCCTGCTTCAAAATTCTCAAGTTTAGTTTTCAATATATCCAATTTGAGGTCTTTTCTACCGAGATCTTGTGTTGTGTTGTACAAGTTTACTTTCACCATTTGCATAAAAGGGAATTTTCCATGTTCTCGATCACTGCCGGGGGCAAGGGCAGCAGTGAGTAATCATACAGCAGTGTTATCTATATATTGTGTGCAAACATTGTGTTGCGCCAAGTTTTGAAAAGTCCTGAGCCATGTTTTGAAAACTTGACCCATGTTCAAAGATCCTGATTTTTTTCTCATTTGCAGCGCAATCAATTGAAATCATTGCTAGTGTTACGTAGTTTTGTTGTGTTGAAGTGAAAAGGTAGAGATGTGCTGTGCAAGTGAAAATAATGTTTGACTACAGTTATTCCACTGAATTTACAGAAAGGAATGCTCTAAGGGGGTGTCAGGAGACTCGTCGCCACGTCATTTCTGTCTATTAACATGACTGGCATTTTTGTTGAGAACTCAATGTTCTATGCATTGAATGCTATTCACTTTTACAGCGATATATTGGTCTTTTGCTTTTAATTCCACCCTCTGGTAACTAACTCTTTACTAAGTACATCTTACTGCTTTCAAGCCAATAGCTCTAGTTAGTGTCTGCCCTGAATATGTCTAGCATATTTCACTAAAATGATGGATGCATCCCTTATCTGACTTGGTTGGTGTACTTGCTATTTTTTCACCAGACACCTTGATCCTGGCTGTTTACCTGTGCTGGGTTCTGGTATCTTCTCCAGGAATACCATACCTGAGGCATCGCTGTCTGTCGAAATGATTGATTTGTCTGTCTGCTCCATCTGTTGAACTTATCCATCAATCTCGGCCATGTCCTGTGAGCACCTTTCCTGATAGACACTATTTATAGGTTTTCCACTGTTGTGTGGTATCAAATACAGAACTCCTTGGAAGTAAAATAATTTGTGTTTCTTTTATGTCAAGTTCAAAAGACAGGTAGCCTTCAGGCAGGGTGAATCAAAGTTTAAGGAATTAAAATCCGATGAATAACTTTTGTTCTCAGAAACATGTTTTTCTTAGATCCAGGTGGTGGAAGCAAACTGTTTCCATGACTCGGTGCCTCTAGATTCCAGCTTCGATCCTCTGAACCTAAGCGAAGACATAAAAACTGCGGTACAAATCCCGGATTTTCTCACCCACCAATCACATGTTCCGAAACTGCTTCATACACGGTGACCCAGTTGGTTTTGCGGGACCTGAGTGACCAGTTGTAAGAAACATTCCCAATTGGGACTCGACTGACATTTTTGGACATTGGGCTTTTTGTCTTCATTGCACTACGTAAAGTTTTGATTTTGATGTATACTTGGTCCCCCTGCCAAATATCAATGACATTCCCAACTGAAAATGTTTAAAATCATGCCAAATTCCCCTCATCAGGCTAAAAAAGTAACCTCTTTGCCTTCAAGGTTAGAATCACTTAGTGCAATGCCTTACCTGAGTGAGATTTCCCCCTCAAACACCTTTCCATTCAGGTGAGTGAGGGCCATGCATAACAAGAGTAAACTTCATTGAATTTGTAATATTGAAAATAATGGCATTTTGTCTTCATGTCCATCTATATTTGTTTATTGCAGAACAAAAGGAAGTTGGGAGGTGAATGACCACTTTCAGCATTTTATCTTTCAATTCCCAGTTTTGGCTGGTTATGTGCCATGGCCAGCACTAACATTTGGATGTTTTTCAGTTGAAAAATGTAATCCAAGTTATAATTTGTTGCAAATTATGTGTGGCGTATGACCTTCGAGGGGTTAGCTTAAATGTTTAAACTTCATTGTGTATTCTAAATATTTTTAACTATAACCAGAATCATTCGAATTCAAACCTTCAAAAAAAATTCATGAACTCTGCCTTATGAAATTCATATTCTTAATTTTTTCAGTTGAGCATTTTTTGCTAGACATTTGTATGACTTAACCAAAAGAACGGTTTATGAGCAGTCACTGAAATAGGCTAAAATCTCCATTCTCGGGCTTAAAAATGGTCGTCTGCTAGTGCGGGGAGTGTTGGGTGTGATGAAATCAGAATGTTGTTGTAATCATTTTTGTGATAAACACACATTTTTAGCCAAGTATTGCTGGGCAAGATAACACTTATGATTTAAAACTGTGTTTCATGCTTAGACCTATACGTACAGAGATTTGGATCTCTTATGAGTTACAGTAAAAATTTAGTACATTATATTGGCAAACTAGTAAAACTCAAATTTCGTTAAATTTTATATTAAAAGTGAAGGGTGTTGTAATGGACTCATCAAATCCCTCTTTTTATCAAGTCAACAAGTTCTTGGTAGAAGACTTTTAAATCTTCGTTTTAAGAAAGTGCCAGGCTTTTCCATTTGTTGCCATACATGTTGTAAGAAAAACATTGGTCATTCTGGAGATAAGAATGTGTTAAATGTGAATTAAGACAAACAGATAGCATGTTATCATGGATGACTTAGTTTCAGAAATTCTGATGGTATGATATCTCAGTTGTCCTCTGACCTTACACAGAATCTGTACCATAAGTCAGTATTTTCAGGTAGGTCGCCATCTAACTTTAGGTCCATTTCAGGTTGCAGTTTAGGTTCTCAAGTTCATTTTGTTAATTTCTCAAGTTTAATTTGATGTACCATCTGTCATCAATGAATTGACAAGAAAGTGTGTTGTCATCTGTCTTTGATTACTGAAACAAATTGGCCGTAGGCTCTCAGGCCCCCTAGTGGTTGAAGTAGTATTGTTTCTTCAACTTAGAACACAACATGGCTGAAAAGTGAAATTTTATTTCATCATAATTTTCAACAAAACTTGAAAAATGAAAAAAAAATTCATCATTTGCACAGTTTTTACTGTACACACCAACAAATACACTATGAAATTAGAGCATTTTAACAATGCAGTGAACTGGAAGATTGACAATTTTGTAAGTATTTTTTTTTTGAATTTGAAGACAATTTATCGTAGTAACAATGTTGTTTGTGGTGAGAAATGAAACATGCTTAGCATTGTCATGTGTGGATAACAGTTATGCAAATGTTAGAGCCTCTCGTTGCATGGCTTTGGTCTCTCATTGTCACCACCAGAGGACTCAATGAACTGCATTTTCGCTCAAATCCCGAGGACTACTGATGCTCTTGTGTTCACTGTTCATGAATTGTTGGGTTACTTTATCAAATACTCAAAATCACAAAACTTTACTTTCAGATATGCTCTTAAAACAGTGCCATTAATTTGGACTTTGAGTGATCGCAGTAGCTTATCGTTTGGGTGGATCAGTGGTGTCTGCTTGTCCAACACTAAATTATGATTTCTTGTTTTGTCTATGATGTTTTGAGGTGATATGTTATGATATGTGTGATCCTAAGGACGTTTTACAACAGTTTTTTTAGTATTTGATGATGGTCATGTCACTACTGACTACATGAAAAGAACTGGTTGTGGTTCAGGTCAACTCTACCGGTTTGCACACCACAGAATCTGCAAGTTCAGATCAAAGACACCATGCTGCTGTGGTTAATTAAATCGCCTCAGGCTGCTGATATTATTGTTCTCTGGATAATGAGACCCATCGATAGTATTTTTGCATTTTCGTTTTGAAAGTTTGAAAACAGCATATTTGAATATGCAGTTCGTGAAAAGCACACGTGATGAGGTTTTCAATTTTGAAAATTGTACAAGGAATGCGACTTTTAGAACCTGAAATGTTTTCAGTAATATGTTTCTAATTAATTCTACTGGGTGTGCAAGTAATTGGGCCCATTATCAAACCACAAGGCAGCAGGTGAATTTTGAGGTAAGCCAAGTGTCATTCGTACAATTGTTGGCATAGTTGACTTCATTACATCAAGTAATATGTTTTATGACAGTTGTTCTACCTAAAATATCCCTGCACATACGATGTCCTGTCATTCTCCTGATTTTGTTCAGCTGTTGCGAACGGCATTCAAGATGCGACACTCGGGAACACGCTATAGGAATACGGCGAAAATTTGTTTTATTCGCACAAAGTCTGCGCTTAACAGAATGCCACGTTAATGCTCAATTGCCTGAAATGTCGTTTCCAGCCTCACAAAGACGTACAACCATCTTTCAAGCCCTAACCCTACACGCCTCAGCGCTAGTGATACTGAGGTGCACCAGTGGCACCCTGGCTGTTGTTCTCGCTAGTCACCTCACCTGTCCATGTAAATCAACAGACCCTGCTGCCGCCTCAATAAACTAGTCATTACTTCATGTTCAAAACTCCATTAGAGACAGCCAGCACACCTCTCTGGTATGCCAGCTAATAATGAACTGCGTGTTCACTTTTGGAGACCCAGCGGTCTACTGTTCCGGAGTGCCGCCTTGTTTTTTTTCAGTTTTCAATTGACCTGGTTCTGACACCCGTCATTTTTTGCTCAAGATTCACATTTGTAATTTGAATGTTTACCAGCAGTGTTATTATATAACTTTCTAATTAGAACCACTAATCAGATTATGGAAAAATGTCATTCTCAGTCTCTGTTGTGATACTTGTACACTTAAAATACTCTGAGAAGACATTAGTGAACACTGACATCCATGTTTATGCAATTTTTATGGGAGACTACCATAGCATGACGCTCTGTATTAGCTGTTCTGGTAGCCAAGATGATGTTAAGCATCCGCATTCATTGTGTGGCACGTGATAATTGTGGTGTTTTGAACCATTTGTCATATCTCTTTTTGGCTTTGGTAAAGACCAAAGGTTAATTATGCTGCACCGTAGATTCTACACGTGATTTCCTTTCAGAACAACACGTCCTTTGCCACTTTAAACCATGTTCTGGTGTACAGAACGACTTACTCTTCCAAACCAACATCATCATGGGCCTATCATGATTGATTGAATAGGAATTAAAGCGGTTTGCAATAAAATTCCAATTTCAGCAGTTGAAACTAATACACTGCATGAAGTAAGCTGAAGCAATGACAAATTAATTGTCATTTCTTTCCAATCCTCAGAAATCATTTCTAATCTCCGAACAAGGAAGAAGCTGAGACCGTTTTCATTTCTAATTGGAGGTCAAGGAAAAAGATGAGACCGTTTTATTAGGAAATGGCCTAAATTAAAAGTTGTTTTTTCCCCAAAAGGCATGTATTTATTGCCCCTTTAAAATGATTTCCGCTGAGAATTCTGACATCGTTTCTGCTCTGTGTTGTAATTGATACTTCTGAACAGTTTGCATCAGATTGTTATTGAATTAGGGCCACAGTTGGCGCTTTCTAAAACTTTGCTTGGCTTGTTTAATTTTTTCTTAAAGTTCACCACAGTCTTGCCATTGACATTTAACCCTTTCCTGCCAGTAAACCATAAACCCACAATCTGAGGATTTGGACAGTCATTTAATAATGATGTTAACATGTTTGCCAGGCGTGGTACTGCTGCACTCAGTGATTTCAAAGGGTTCATGAGTAGCTGTCGTGTTAAATAACACATCTTTAATAGGCTTATTTTAAACAGGTTTTTAAGAAGTGAAAATAATCAATACAAGTGACCTAAACATTTTTTTAATTTGAAGAAGCGTGGTTTCACTGGTTCTCAAAATGCTACAAATTAAGCCAGTTTTGGTAGTCTTGTATGTTACGGTCATCCAGTCTTGAATTGGTTGCCGAATGAGCCGGTACACTGAAGCCACGAGCTATGCGGATGTGCGCCACTTCCAAATTTGCAAATTTTAAGGTTGGCTAACCCCAATAAATTCTGAAGTGTTGTCTTTCATCAAAAGTTGCTGACAGTTACAATGCTCTTCATGGCAAAAATAGAATCCTATTTTAGTAAGGAATATTATGACTGACTTAATGAGTGTAAAGCCTTATTCAATTTGTAGCCAGCTTGAAACAGGCTGAAAAGCAGGTTTAAATAGTAAGTTGAGAGTTGAGGGTATACAAAAAATTACAGCAATAAAAGTATTTGTTCTAAGTTTTTATTGCTTGTGTGCAGTGCTGGAAATTTGCCTCCAATTAAAGTTCAATTGGTGATATCTGATGCTGCTAACTACCAAGGCAGGAATGACTCATAACTCATGTTGGGCATTAGAGTGTCTGTGAAATCAGAGTAGACCTGAAGACCTGCTAAGGATTTGTGCAGTCATGGAAGAGTCGTGTTTATGTAAGGTTGGTGACCGCTAACCTTTGTGGGTACTATACCGTAAAATCCATCCAGTTTAGAACACAGTATGACAGACAAGTGTTTTGTTTTGTTTTTTACTTTTGTGCAAAAGATAAGAAGTAGAAAATAATTAGGTTTTGTCAGTCTTAAAGTAGTTACCATAACTACCATCAGACACGGTTTTGAGAAACTGGGCATTCTCAACACTGTTGAAGGGCATTGAAAAAACGAAAAAAAAATCAAATTTTTCTTTATTATTTATTGCCAAGTACAGAAGTGATAAATCTCTGTGTCTCAATTGATACCTTGAAAACGACAGTGGCCGATCATATGTTTTCTCAGTGCTGTGAACACTGCTTCAAGCAGAACTCTAGTTTACAACTTAGGTGCCATAACTATTAATAAAGTTGTGGTCACTATGTCATGTTGCCAAATCAGAGCCCCAAGGTGTCAAACTTAATTAAATACTTTATTTTGTTTTTCAAAATCGTCTGTAACCAGGACAGTATTACTCAGGTTATGGAGGGTTTATTCAACACAGAATATGACAGACTAGTGGAACTTTATTTTACAAATTTTCTCTCCAGAAAGAGACATTAAAAATCTTTCTTCTTGACAATATTTGCACTTCGTTATCCAAAGCTATAAAACAACACTTTTTGTGTTGAAGTAGTCAGCCTTTGGTTCATACAATCCTGATAATTTTCAGGACTAGTGGGCACCACCTAGGGTTGCCTTATTCAGAACCTAAAGGGGGTAATAAAACGATTATTCTCTTGTTGAGGACCTTAAACCCTTTGATAAGCTATTTTCTTATACAGACCAACTGCAACTAAGGGGAGGGTTCACAAAGCACTGCTTTCACTCGTTTTTTTTTGGCAGCTGCAAAAGTCCTATTGTGCGCATTAAATGACAGTCTACTCATATACAAGTGTCCACAAAATTCTAAGCCATAATGTGGAGTAGTTACTCCCTTCCAGCCCAAAGTGACCTCATTTATGGTACACACTCGGCATCAAAAAACTATTGTTTAAGCTGGTAGTAGGAGTCCATGTCAACTACCACATTCTGACCTTATGGTAGTGTTGACAAATGTCTGGTGAATTTAGCATGAATTATTGTACAAATTAAACCCATACTTTTGTGTGGTTCGAATTAGTCCGAGAGTTTTCTTAACTTCACTGGTGATGGCATTTTCAGGCTTTACCAGTCATCTGTATTTGCCAAGTCTGATGCAGTTGGTAGTCAAATTAAATCTGCATTTCGCTGCTATGATGAATTCTTAACGATCACTCTGGGATTTGAAATCATTGCTGTGCTCAGCCTCTCTTGAATTGTCGAATTAGCTGGCAAGTCAAGACACAGGCAACGCGTTTATTGCGCCATTTTCGAACCCGGCCGCTGTTTTAAAATTGGCCATCCCCAATAAACTTTGAAGTGTTTTATGAAGTAGCTAATTGTTTCGATGGTTTTATTGGTAACGGAAATAGTATGTACCATCATGGTGAGGAATGTAATGAGATTGATTTTATGAGAGAAAGAGGCCTAATTTGATTTTTGTTTTTTGGCTTGCTGATCAGGGCAACGCAGCTTTAAAAATGTGGGAAGTGAAATTAATTGTTGTCTGCATTTCTTAGTTATCGTTCTCTTCACGGAAACTACACGCAAATCCCATTGAAACATCGGCAAAATAAGACAAAGTCAGACGAGACACCAGGCCTCACTCAGACTTGGGTTTTTTTGCCAAAAAAATGGCAAGGATTCTCAGAATCTCGTTTTATGTCTGACGGCGAGATACAGCTGTTGTGAGTTTATATTTGAAATTTCAACACAACATGTTATTACAAAGTTTATGGAAAAATGACCTGATAACAGATAACAGTTTGTTTTTGTTAGTCATAGGGCGATCTTCTAGGGGCTATAGTATGGTGTTATGTCTGGCATGGTGTAGTTGAATTACATGTAATCTTTTGAACATAATGGGCTGTGGTGGATCATGAGGTGTTCAAATGATTGTGAGTCACACTCATAAAAATAGAAGGACCTGTCATAATAATTCAAATCTTCAACTTAATGTGTGAACTCATGATATTTGCACCGTGTCATTTAATAACATTTTTAGTATTCACTTCTTATCCACCTACATATACATGTCCATGTTGCCGTTGTCTCTGATCAGGTGTATTGCATGCGACTGATGCCCAGGGTAGCTCGGCACCGGCGTGTGAGCAAGTGGTCAAACCTTCAGCATTGACATGAATTTTAGGTTTCTGATTTGATACGTTTTTCATGAAAAGTGCTGCTTTTCCCCATGGCTAATTATCTGCCCCGTTTCCTAAAAAATATGATGGCATTTTATCAGTTTTGTGTAGATTCCGTAAGTGCTGTGCCGTTTTAATTTCATTTTATGTCTATCTTTGTACCTGCCAAACCTCATGACTGTTTTTATGAAAAGAAGCCGACTTAGACCTCCATTGGGTATAAATTGTGGTGTGTCCATTGGTGGCATGTTTTATGTCTTTGTGGCAAATGTTGATAAATGTTTATTTTTTAATAATTTTGATTTCTAAGCTTTAAAATTTGATAGGCACCCCAACACTTTTTTGTCAATTCTGCCCATTGCAGCTCCCCATGAAACTCAATGGCCAACTCTAGTAATCATTTGCTGTGAACTTTGGATACATGTCAATGCCTCTTGTTGCTCTTGTATTTTTGTGGCAATCTTGATATCTACATGGATTGCATTTGCCAATGGATGACGAGCTGAGTGGCTGCCCCCTGTAGACTTAATTTTTCGTTCGCTACTATTGCTCACTACTATGGATGTATGCTTGGAGGAATAAGCACCCCTTATATATTTGACGTTTGCCTTCGTTCTTGTCGTTAATAGGAACAGATCAAAATGTCCAAAGTTAAGTAAACAATTGAATTATACTTATTTAGAGAGAGCAAATAGAACTACAGAATAGAACTGTAACGGTTAATGCACAATCACTGCTGGTGGAACTATTTTGGAGCTAATGTTCAATAGACTGCCTCTGTTCTATCACTGGGAATGCCAGTGATGTTCTGAAGTCCCTGAGATTGGAAGCAGAGGTGTCTGTCAAACTAATACTCTAAATTGGTCTGTATGGGCATGTCATTCACCAATGAAATTGGTAACCCCTTTGTATGTGTTGTTTCCAGCTTTATCGGCTGTTTGATGACTTAATGTTGCGTAAATGTGCTAGAAAAAAACAAACATCACATGTATGCCTCATATCAGTTGGAAAAAAATCTGGTTTGGCAGTATGGGTAAAGTGTTCATTGGTGGCACAATAAAGCTCTCTTGCAGCCACCAACTGCCTGTGACAGATGGCAACAGACGCCATTACCAGCTGTGCTGGCAAATGGACAGGAAATGCTGATGACAGCAAATATCAGCTAACATGGCAAAGGACCTTTAGAAGAAAAGGACTGCATCTTTCTATTGGTCTTGATAAGCCCTTCATGGACCAGTTCACCTTTACCACGGCAATAAACTATACAGTTGTTTGGGCTAAATTTAGACAGATTTTGCATTTGTTGAATAAAATGATAAATGGGGACATTCTCACTAAGAGCTGTTGCACTTTGGGTGATGTAGGATCTTATCTGATGAGGCTGTGTATTCCTCCAAACATTTACAAAACTGTAAATTTAAACAGAGTAAAAGTGTATATTTTCTGAAAGTTTTTAGCAGTCTGCCATTCATTGGGTCACATGACCATACTTTTGTAATAAAATTAAGCGAAAAGAAAAGTACATTGATAACAAATCAGTGCTGTGGATAACATTACCAAATTTCATTTGAGATAAATGTTCAGAATGAAATATCAAAAATGCTGTTACAGTTTTCTTAAGTATCATTTTGTTCTCGTTTCATACAACTTTTAACTTTTTTTCAAGAAAATCATGAGTCCTATATTTTGATAGCCTAATGCAAAAGTAAAAGATTTTAAAAACAACACTAGCAGATTTTTGGACAACTGTCCGTAAGGCATACTATCTAGAAGTTTCATGTGAATCCGATTATTTCTGAGACATGTTCCAAAGCTATGACAAAAAGTCTCGGCAATTTCGTACAGAAATAATTGCCAAAACTGCACTTTCTTCATTTTTCAAGGGATTTTAACATTGTTGTGACGTCAATCTTTTTAAGTATTTTCTGTCGGTAGCTATGGCACAGAACTCAGATATGGCCAAGCATTCTGGTGCTGTATGTCATGAAAAAATGAGAAAATAAAATTTCACCTGTCCACCATATTGTGTTGTTAAATTGGCAAGATTTTGTAGTTACCAAATTTCGACATTTTTCAAGTTTCCTTATGTCTAAATATTTAATGTGATATTCAACACAGCTTGACTCAACAATTTCTTGATGAGCGTCATCGCTACATATCACTCATTGGGTTGTACATGTATACAATTTCAGCAGTGAGTTACTACCAGCGATAGCCTAGGTGTTGTTGTAGGTTTTCTTCAGTCACGCATCTCGAGGAGGGTTGAAATCCCCCGAGCGGGATTGTCCATAAATCCAACGCTGCTGTCTGTCTTTCATTGATACGTTTTTGTGGCTAAGAGATACACTGACCCTGTTTCAGGGATGAAAATGCATTTTGTGATTATGGTTAGATGGGATTGACTTTCAAGTTGACCAGAGATATGAAACAACGAAACAACATTCATTGTTTTTACGATTTATTATAAACTGGCAATTCTCATGGTTTTCTGCCAGTCATTTGTTGGAATCAACAGTGATTACTTTATTTGTTAAATATGCTTTAAGGAGGATGCCATTTGGTTTAATTTTTTTTGTACCGTTTTAATCGGTCTATCCACATCACCTCGTATGCAGTCGATCTCACCTCACCAAGAGGTGTTGTGTTAACTTGTGAGGAAGCTGAGTACATGACGCAGCGATATTAGTAGTTCTTCAGCTGAGTGAGTGCCGCTATGGTGTGGTGTATCGTTCCCCCTTGTGCGAACTATGAAGCTGCGAGGAAAGCGGGTATATCGTTTTTTCGAATTCTGAAATGCTTCGGAAGTGGCTCGCAGCAGTAAAGAATGAACTGTCGCTGTTACTTCTAAGTATGAGGCTGTGCAATATCTGTGTCTGATTTAAGTAGCCATGTTGACCTTTGTTGTGGTGGCATTCTCCTTTAAATATTCTATGCCAGTGAACTAAACAAAGTATCAATAGTTAAAAGACTTTTTTGTGTTACATAGATAACAGCATATAAATAAGATGATGTTCTTATTTTCTACTACTGCTTTGGAACTTTGGTCGTAACCATTTCGCTACCAGCGTGCCAGAAAACTAAACAATGTTTATCTGTCAGAAAAGACGAAATAGGAAAAGGTGCAATGGCGCTGCAACTTAAAAAGTGGGATTTTTCTCCTCCTGCAAAGTGTTGACCTAGGACTTCTGAGTGTGTGAACGCGATTTCACGCTGGGACTGATATCAGAAAAAACATCTTGGATTACGGATAATGTAACTTTAATTTAGTTTGTATTAGGAATTAATGACTTCTCATTGGTTCAATAACCACATTGTGGCAACATGGACCATGGTCTTCGGAATTGTTTCGTGTCGTGTGTTTTGTCAGGATGCCAAAATTGTAATGCCAAAAACAAGTTGCTGTTGTTTTTTCAATGTGTTCATGATAAAGTGTTGTGTATTACATGGCACTTCTAAGTCACAAATCTCGGTATGAGTTTTCAATATCCATAAACGATAAGCTACAAGTGAAACTTCCCCTCGAACTCCTGGTGGGAGAGTGATAGTCATTTGGAAATAGCACTTGAAATTCACAAATATTCTCTCGTTTACTGTTTGCTGTGTTCAGGCCTATAAACCCCCCTTCTCATTGTTCTCCATTCCCATAATGCACTGTGAATATCCTTTGAATGTCTGTGGTCCCTAATCATATGATGACAGACTACTTGATTATTTATTAGCCACACCAATGCATTACAAGGGCGTTAAAAGGATCATTGACATTTTAATGTAGTTGGAAGTATTTGTTTGTCATGTAAACAATTGTCTATCCACTAACTATCACTTGTTCTTGTGTCAGCTCTACTGCTTTCTTAACGTAAACAAATCTGAATCATGCTTTGAGCCTCCATGGGCTCTAGTTGATGCAGACACATTTTGATTGAAGAACTTGTTTTTGGAAAGAAAAATGAAGTTTTGACCCTTAAACTTGAAAGCCACGTAAAGGTCATCTTGAAATGTCTCTTCTAGTCTGGAGCACAACTGACCACATGTCATCTCCATCACCAATACTGACACTGTTGAATTTGCTTAAATGTAGCGAGTTTATTTTGAACAAAAAACTCCACTGAATTGTTCATTTCATCCTGACCTGTGGTTGTTACCGTTTCAGTCTTCTAGTCAAAAAGTTGATCATTCGATCTCGCTGGCATTTGCCTTGTTACTGTTAGGGTTATGTTGGACCTTATCTGCAGTTCTATGTATTTAGCCAAATATCTCGAAAGCCAGATTTTAAGTAAATGAAAATATACATTTTTTGAAAGTAGAAAGTCTATAGAATTTGACTTTTTAGCATTATTTGGATCACAGGTCACATGTCCTTTTAGTAATAGAGAAAGGTGTAACTAACATTGATAGCAGTATCGGTAACGAGCATAAAATTCGTTTGATTTAAGTGTTCAAGGTGTGATCTCAGAAACATTATTTTTGTTTCATGCAGCTTTTTGACTTTTTGTCACGAAAGTCATAAACTAGTTTTTGAAGACCCATCATGTAGAGGCGAAACCTTTTGGAGAGCGGTGACTGCGGTGTATGTCTGAAAGTATCATGTGAATCTGGTGTTAGATGTTCTAAAGTTAGGCAAATTTGGGCATTTTCTAGGGTTCTTATGTAACCTTTATCCTCAGTTTATATGAGACTCGGGGTATAAGTGTCTTTAATGAAGGAGACGCAGAATGTGATTTTGGCTCATGTGCGTTCTGCCGGATATCATAATTAATGTGTGATTGACAGTGAACTGTATGCAAAAGAACAGTATAATATTCATTTAGGTAGCAGTTGGTCACCTCATTATGTAATGTTTGCATCAGGGAAATTTAAAGATAGGCTGCGTAAAAAAGTTGGTCACGCTGCAGAACTATTTTGAGCGATCACTTCATTCTGAATAAGTAGCCCCTCACTACATTCTCTACATTCTGAACAAGAAGCCCCTCACTAAATTCTCAACATTTTGAATAAGAAGCCCCTCACTAAATTCTCCACATTCTGAATAAGAAGCCCCTCACGAAATTCTCCACATTCTGAATAAGAAGCCCCTCACTACATTTTCTACATTCTGAATAAGAAGCCCTACATTCTCTACATTCTGAATAAGAAGCCCTCTCTACATTCTCTACATTCTGAATAAGAAGCCCCTCACTAAATTCTCCACATTCTGAATAAGAAGCCCTACATTCTCTACATTCTGAATAAGAAGCTCTACATTCTGAATAAGAAGCCCCTAACTACATTCTCTACATTCCATCAATGTTTTATATGACGTTGCTCCTGAAGTTCGACATTGATAATGTTCCTAAACCCGATCGAATGTTTGGTGTCTCAAAATTCCGTGTTTAAGTACCTGTCCTCAGCTTAACATGTAACCCCTCACCTGTGAGGTGATCTGGACGGGTACGGAATTATGCTTCTGCTTCAAGAAAAATGGCTGCGTGATGGCATGCGTTCATAGCATAAAAATGAAAATATGTCAGAGGCGTAATATTTAGTATTAATAACAGAATCTGTTGAACTTTTTTGCCCAACTGTGCCAGGTGCTGGCGATTAAACTGTTCTCTCTCTTGATCACTGCCAGGCACAGTTTTCTACACAGCTGTTATTCTGTGGCAACAGTGTATGATTTGGAATGTTTCTGAATAGTGGTTTTGTGTATTCCACCACCAATTTCTCCATCCTTGTTGGCTGTTTTCTAATTTTGTGGCTGGTTGATTATTATGAGAGGTTGCTAATGTGTTTTAGTTAAAGTCCTTGTACCCATAATAATTAGGTTGAAGAGGAGAAATAATAAAGAGAATTGTGTAAGAAAGGAAAAGGCTAATAAAAATGGCTTGCAATGAGTTTGAAATCACTCATAGCAATTACTTGAGATTTTTGCTAAGTTGTGTTTTCGGATATTAACGGCCACTGTGAATGCTTCCCAAGTTTCTCAAGAAACGTATGTTTTCAATATGTATAGGTAATCCTATCACAGTAAGGAATATTATCAGACTGGTTTTAGTCAGAGCAAAAGGCCCAGTCCGACTTTCCCTTTTTAGCAAGATGCCGGGGGGGGGGGGGGGGGG